>SJYQ01094215.1:163696-182958 GCA_006410935.1 Redunca redunca | reverse complement strand
CATGCGAAGAGTTGACTCATTGGAAAAGACTCTGATGCTGGGAGGGATTGGGGGCAGGAGGAGAAGGGGACGACCCAGGATGAGATGGCTGGATGGCATCACGGACTCGATGGATGCGAGTCTGAGTGAACTCCGGGAGTTGGTGATGGACAGGGAGGCCTGGTGTGCTGTGATTCATGGGGTCACAAAGAGTCGGACACGACTGAGTGACTGAACTAATTAATACCAAAGAATGAGCTATCAAGCCATGAAAAAACATGGAAGAACTGTAAATGCATATTGCTAACCGGAATAAGCCAATCTGAATAGGCTACATATTATATGAGCCCAACTTCTGGAAAAGGCAAAACTATAGGGACAGTAAAAAGATCAATTGAGGTCAGGGAGGAACTGGAGAAAAAAGAAAGGTCAAGCACAGGGTATTTTTAGAGCAGTGAAACTTTCTGTATGATACTGTAATGGTGAACTCTTGTCAGACATTTGTCAAAACTCAGAACTATTAATATACAACACAAAGAGTGAACCCTGGTGTAAACTATGGGCTTTAGTTAATAAAAAAAAAACCTCACAAAATCAAACAAGTCAAGTTTCATGACCCCACTGTTTAAGGCTTCCAGTGTCTACCCTCTGACGTGGCTAGGAAGGTCTGTCTGTCCTCGGCTGGTTCATCCATCCCTAGTCATTCTGCAGGGCTCAGTTTATTTACATTTTAAATATTTTCTTGGCCACGGCACACAGCTTGTGGGATCTTAGTTCCCTGACCAGGAGCTGAACCCAGGCCCTCAGTAGTGAAAGGGCAGAATCCTAACCACTGGACAGCCAGGGAATTCCCTAGGGCTCAGTTAAAATGTCACCTCTTCAGAGAAGCCCTCCCTCATTCACCAGATCAGATCCTCACGGCCCACTCCTTTGTTTTACCTTCCCTGTAGATTCAGTTTTTCAACTCTGCAGCATTTGCACATTTGTAATTAGAGAGTTAATTGTATTTATTTGCACAATGGTCTCATGCTCCATGAAGGTTGGGGTCATGTATCCATCTTCATCATCTTATCTCTAGAGCTGAGCTGAGCCTGGTACACGATAGAGGTCAGTACACATGTGGTTGAACACAGTTTGAAATGAAACTGTTCTCTGATTCCATGTATATGAAACATCCAGAACAGATAAATCTATAGAGATTGAAAGCAAACAGGTGGTGGCCAGGAGAGGGCTGGGCCGAGGGACTGGGCCGGGGATCATTTTGGGGGAGTGGAAATGTTCTGGAACTTGACAGAGATGATGGGTATTCAGCATGATGAAAGTACTGAGTGAACTTACACTTTAAAGTAGCTCATGTAATGTCATGTAAACTTCACCCCAATTAAAAAAAATAGACTGAAGCATTAATCAATGTATTTCTTTCCTTCTTCTCCTCCTCTCCCCTCCCCCTCCTTCCCTTCCTCCTCCTCCTCCTTCACAGCCTTATAACCCATTATCTTTCTCAGGTTTGGATGAGTACCTTTGGCCTCAGAAGTGGTTTTTGTAGCAGAAATGCAGAAACACTACAAAACAATTAGTGTTAGCTTTTTTCCTTAAGATTTTTTATTATAGAAATTTTAAAATATATATTTATTTATTAATTCGGCTGTGCCGGGTCTTAGTTGGAGGATCTTTGTTGTGGCATACAAGCTCTTTAGCTGTGGCTTGTGGGATTTAGTTCCCCGACCAGGGATCGAACCTAGGCCCCCCAGCATTGGGAGAGTGGAGTCTTAGCCAATGGACCTCCAGGGAAGTCCCTATTATAGAAAATTTTAAGTGTATACAAAAACAGAATAATGTAATGAACCTCCACATACCCATTACCCAGCTTCAACAGTTATCAACTCATGGGTGAACCTCCTATAGACCCACCTCTCCCCCTCCTCCGTTGTATGAGTTTATGCAAATATCACACACGGTATATATCATTTCATCTGTAAACATTTCCTTGTGTCTCTTTTAAAGATAAGAACTTTCAGCATGTAACTGCAATACCATTATTGCACCTACAAAATCAACAACACGTTCTTAACACTGTCAAGTATCCCTTCAGGGTTCAAATATGCCCAATTGCTGTGTTATTTGAAAACAGATGATGTATTTGTTTGAATCAAGATCCAAACAAGGTCTATAGATTGCATTGAATGATATGTCTCTTAAGACGCTTTCAATGTAAGGACTCTTCCAGTGTCTCTCTATTTTTGTGTAAGATGGGAAGTAAAATAGAGAGGACTTGGAGAGATAACCCCTTTTTCTTCAATTTATTTATTGAAGAAATGAGGTGTTTGTCTTGTAGAGTTTTCTACAGTGTGGATTTTGCTGATCACATCCCTGTGCTGTCATCTAATGTATCCCTTTATATGATGTGACTAGTATCTTAACAGTCAGGTTAGATGGTTTTTTAGCAGGAATACTTCACAGGGGCTGCTGTGCACCTCCACCAGGAAGCACACCATGAATACGTATTTATCTCTTTCAGTGACATTCTGAGCCATTGATGGTCATGGCCTTGACCTATTGTTTTGGTTGTTGAAGGCTGCAAAACCCCAAATGCAAAATTCTAATTTAAAAAAAATTGTTTTTTGGTTATACCTTGTGGCATGCAGGATCTTAGTTCCCCAACCACGGATTGAACCCAAGCACCCTGAAGTGGAAACACAGAGTCAATCACTGGACCACCAGGGAAGTCCAAAACTCTAATTCTTAATTTTTTTTTCACCTATTAGCAGAAATACATCTATCAATAGAAACTTCCTCTAACGAATTAGTTGATTACAATGAGATTCAGTTCATATAGGAGAAGTAGGAAAAAAAAAACTGATTCTTTCTTTTTATTTACCAACTTTCAAACTGTTGACTTGCTTCCCTAACATGCTCAAAGAGAATCCAATGAGATTTTCTTTTTTTTTTGAGTACCATTATGAACTTAAGGACTTTAAATGTGTTGATTTTAAACCTTATTCACACTTAAATTTTCTCATCTTTAGCCAGACAGAATCTCTTCAGATTGATTTCTGAGTCCTTTTGACATGACCTTCTAGCTTATTCGCTTTCTGGAATAGCAAGATGTTCTGGGATCATCCTGTACATTTTTTTTTTTTTTTTGCACCAGATCTGGAATTGGCCATTTCTCCAAAGAGCCTTGATTCTTGGGAAATGATATTTAGGTCTTTCACAATCTTTCCTCTAGGCATGCTCATAGCTACTCCATTGGGCATTGTTTCCAGGTCTTTTCAGTGGATAGAGATAAAAAAAATTTAAGAGGTCTTGAGTTCACACTGATAAATTCAAATTTAATTCAGATTACAGAGTCTTTGCTTAACTTGCTCAGTTTTATATTTCTTTTCCCTTATACGGAGAGTCTGGGTTTCTAATGGCAATAACACTAAATTTATGTATAATCCAAGAATGTATAGTCAAATTAACATATCAAAATTATTTGAAATGATTCTTCTGTGAGTGATCCTACTATCAGTTTAATTCCTAGTTTGATACATCTGTTTCATTTTGATTTTAAGTTTTAGGGATTACTTTATTTGAAATTCAGTTTTGCTTTAATAATTATGTAGAACAGTGATATAGTTCTACAGCCAAATCTTCAAAATAAAGTATACTCAGGTAAGTCTAGATTCGATACCGATTCCCTCCACTCTGGTCTTTCCCTCTGTCATAGGTAGTCATTTTAAAAAAGTTTTATTTTTGTATTTTCTTCTTTAATTTTAAAGAGTGTAAGTGTATATGTGTACATATATCCCCTCTTTCTTACATAACTGGTAGCATACCATATATATTTTCTTTTGAGAGGTAATTGTGTGTTAAAGTGTTTTTTGTTTCTTTGTTTTCTTCTTTAATTTTTAACTAATTAATTTTTTGAGTGCACCACGAGCCTTGTGAGATCTTAGTTCCCTGACCAAGGACTAAACCTGGACCCACAGCAGTGTAAGCATGGAGTCCGTACCGCTTGACTGCCAGGAGATTCCCTCTTCTTTAATTTTAAGAAGTATAAGCATATATGTGTATATATATTTATATCCCCTCTTTCTTACATAACTGATAGCATACTACATTCACTTCTTTCTGTAAATATGTTCTGAAGTTCTCAGCCTATCTTTAACAATATGTCTCTATGTCTTTAATGATACATTCTGAAATTCACCCTATTTTAATGTGTAGAGACAACTCATTCCCTTTTCACAGCTGCATAGTACTGCATCAGGTAAATGTACCATGATATTTTCACTTAACCCCCTGTTGAGGGACTTAGGGTAGTTTCCAGCCATCTGCTATTACAAAGAGTATAATAACAAAAAGTCTTGTGCGTAATTACTCTCAGGCTTTTGGCAGCATATTTTTGGAATGGATTCCTAGAAGTAGGATTGCTGGGGGATGCAATTCTATGTAGTACTCATTTTTGAAGTTCTAGCCCAAGAATACCTTCTGTGTGAGCTTTTTCAGAGGACCTCTCTGTGCTCCAGTTTCTCATCTGCAAAATGAGAATATTAACAGCATTTCCCTCAGAGAGTTTTTGGGAAGACTAAACAGGCTAAAGGTTTAAAGTGCTTAGAATATGCCTGGCCCAAAGGAGGGGTTCAGTAAATGTTAATAAGGGGAGGGAAGTGCAGGAGTATGTGGGCAGGGAGGATGGTATGTAACACTAAATGCTGGAATGAGTCTTTGAGAAGAGATTCTATGCCTGCTTCACTTGCCCCTGCAGGAGAGGTAGGAATAGTAGAATCCAGAGATGAAGTTTGGAGCTCAAAGAAGAGATTCAGTAAAGGATATGGACTTGCATGTATTCCGAGGGAAAAGAAGAAGGAAATCGTCACTTGACTGCATTTACTTATTCATTTTTGGCTGCTCTGGGTCTTTGTTGCTGCACGTGGGCTTTCTCTAGCTGCGGCGAGCGGACGCTACCCTTCACTGCGGTAGCTTCTCTTGTGGAGTGCGGCCTCTAGGCGCACGGATTTCACTAGTCATGGTTCTCCGGCTTAGTTGCTCCCAGGCATGTGGGATATTCCCTGACCAGAGATTGAAGCTGTGTCTCCTGCGTTGGCAAGTGAACTCTTAATCACAGGACCACCAGGGAAATCCCCACTTGACTGCATTTAACCTGAATTTATCGACAGTAAATCTCTACCAGAGGGTGGGTACTTGAGACAGATGTTCCACTCGACGACAGAAAAATCAATTATTGCATATTTGTTTTGTATGAGTTTACGACCTGTGAAATTTGTACCCGTTACAACATAATTTTGACTGATTAACTTGAGGCGTAAGAAAAGTAGGATTCGAGAGAATGGGAACGATGGGGAGGGGTAAAAAGAAATAGTGGGAAGTGGCTTTGCTCACCTTACACAGGAGCCTGGAGCCGTGCTGTCCAATACGGTAGCTACTGGCCTGTGTGATAAGTGGCCACCATATTGGAAAACCTAGCTATAAAACAACTAATTCATTGCAGAAAGTTCTATTGAACAGTACTGATCTACTCTACACTCCAGTGGAACAGCGTATGTGGAGACTTTATTTGGATGGCCCTGGGGCAGGAGATCCTGGTGCTGAAGGTCTCATCCTAGTACCCCCATTTCTGATGCCCACCGAAACCGGGCAAACCTGGCTCTCTGAAGGTCCAGGCTAGCCACCCAGAACCACATGGCCATCCAAATCCATGTCTCAAGCTCCCCCACCTTCCTCCCTCCTCCGGGGAGCACCTGTTTGCAGCTGCTGCTCTTCATCCCTTTCCCTCCAGCCTGTCTCCCCAAAGTTATGCCCTGTCTCCTCCCCCAAGTCTCTTTCTCAGGGTCCTAGTAGGCCCAGACTCAGCTGACATATTTGCCCTTCATCCTGTGCCAAGGCTGGATGGAGGTGGCTGGGGGACTGCCTGCAGGTGGAGGCAGGCAGGGCAACCCCTAGCTGGTTCCTACTTAATCTCTGCTGGCTCATATTTCCTGTTCCTGTCACCAGGTCCCGGGCCTATCAAAGGGTGCTGTGGAAGCTGGCCCCTTCCTTCCTCCACCGTGTTTGCTTTTGAAAAAGGGGAAGTGGAACTGCCCCAGGGGCTGTGAACTGGGCTGACAGCACCGTTCTGGTTCTCTGTTCCCCTGCAACCCTCCCGGCCCTAAAACCTCCAGCTCTCAGTCCTACTCACGTGATCACGCCCACCCCACAAAAAGCCTCATCGGAGGCTTATTGCAAAACTGCAAGGTCTAGGAGCCTGGAGCCCCAGACTCAGAGGAAGACCCCTGCTCTGCTTGCTCCGGCAGGGATGACGTGACCACCTCATTGTTATCCCACTTCCATTCAACAGACAGTGATTGGTCATCTACTCTGGGCCAGGCCTGGAGAACACCAGGCTTGAGACGACAGATGAGGCCCCTGCCCTTTGAATGTCTATCTGGTGGGGAAGACAGACAATGAACAAGAAGGGCGAGGGGTCCGATCTGAGGACCTGGTTGGATTGTTGCTGTTCAGTCGCTCAGTCGTGTCCGACTCTTTGCGCTCCCACGAACTGCAGCATGCCAGCCTTCCCTGTCCTTCACCATCTCCTAGAGTTTGTTCAGATTCATGTCCATTGAGTCGGTGATGCCATCCAACCATCTCATCCTCTGTCATCTTTTTCTCCTCCTGCCTTCAATCTTTTCCAGCACGAGGGTCTTTTCCAGTGAGTGGTTCTTCCCATCAGGTAGCCACAGTATTGGAGCTTCAGCTTCAGCATCAGGCTGAATATCCAGGGTTGATCTCCTTTAGGATTGGTTGGTTTGATCTCCTTGCTGTTTCATAGTGGATTCTAATATGGGTGGTTCTGGGCTTAGAAGGAGCCGTGGATGCTAGGCAGGGAGAGAGGAGGTGTGAGGTTGATGTGAGTTCTGTGAAGACAGGGACTGTGGGCCATCTGCCCCCTTTGGATTCTCAGTGTCTGGTTCAGGAGTTCATTAAACACTGTATGAATGAATGAATGAAATAATTCTGACTTGAGATCGGGGACAAAGCTGGGGGTTCTGAGCTGGCGTCGCTTCCGTGGTCCTCTCTGTTGCCCACTGTTCTGCAGGGCTTGGACCCCAGCCCCAAGTGGGCCAGCTCTGTTCCACTCAGGTTCATCCTCTGACATTTCCTCTGAGTCATTCACAACCTCATTCCAGCTCAGGGATGCTACGGGTCTAGATGTCTCTGTTCTGCCTGCCACTCACTTAGCAATTTGTCGAGTGGAGACACCAAGTGTTCAGACCCTGGAATGGCAGTGGTCATGCTGAAGATGGATTCTTGATCAATCTGAAGACTTGGGTCTTGACCTTATGCCCACGCTGATGCTTATCCTGCTTTCTAGTCCTGGAATGAGCTCTAACCCTGGTCACAACCTAAAGCCCTGCCCTCCCAAACAGTTCAGTTGCTCAGTCGTGTTTGACTCTTTGCGACCTCACGGACTGCAGCATGCCAGGCCTCCCTGTCCATCAGCAACTCCCAAACAGTACCGCTAATTTAAATTTCATACTATAATGACTTGATACCACTTAAAAAAACTTTTTATTGAAGTGTAACATACATTAAAAAAAAGTGCTCATAGCATAAGATTTTCACAGATGAGACACATCCAGGTAATCAACACTCTGCCAGCATCTCTCACGCCCTACCAGCCACAGCCTCCCAAGGTTTACCACCATCCTGACTCCTGGCAGCTTATATCAGTTTTATCTGTATTTATACTTCTATATACAGTTGACCCTTGAACAACACAGGTCTGAACTGCTCAGGTCCACATATGTGGACTTTTTCCAATAAATATAGCACCTGTATTTCTATTTTACAGATCTTTAAATTAACAAAGAGTGGGGAAAAATTTGTATGTGATTAGCAATCACAATCACAACTAAAGATGCTGCATGCTGCAATTATAGATCCTGCATGGTCCAACTAAAAAAGAAAAAGAATCCTGAGTGCTGCAACTAAGTCCCAGTGCAGTCAAATAAAGAAACAAAAGCAAAAAAAGCCCCCAAACCAAACAAAACACTAAGACTTGAGTTCTGATTCTATCTAGACTCTTTCAACTTCCTGCCCTTGGGTGAGTTCTTTATCAATTCCTTTGTCTTTGCTTGTCCTTTGGAGCAGACAGCTGTACAGGGAATTTTGACTGTCTGGGAGTTGACACCTACTAAGGAATGATGCTAAAGCTGAAACTCCAGGACTTTGGCCACCTCATGTGAAGAGTTGACTCATTGGAAAAGACTTTGATGCTGGGAGGGATTGGGGGCAGGAGAAAGGGAGACAGAGGATGAGATGGCTGGATAGCATCACTGACTCGATGGACGTGAATCTGAGTGAACTCCAGGAGTTGGTGATGGACAGGGAGGCCTGGCGTGCTGCGATTCATGGGGTCGCAAAGAGTCAGACACAACTGAGCTGAACTGAACTGAACTGAACCCTTGCATTGTTCAAGGGTCTCCTGTGTTTGAAATCATACAGTACGTATATTTTGGTGTCTGGTTTCTTTTGCTCAATGTCATGTTGATGAAATCATCCATATTTCTGTGTGTATTTGCTGATAGTTCATACTCATCAGCATGGACAATGAAATGGCAACCTACTCCATATTCTTGCCTGGGAAAATCCCATGGACACAGGAGCCTGGTGGGCTACCGTCCAGGGGCCACAAAGAGTTGGACACGACTGAACCACACACACGCAGACTCATCAGTGTTTTGTGTTTCACAAACCCATCGAGAATTGAGGCAAAGGGATTGAATTCAAATCTGATCGAACCTCTGGATCCAGCTGTCAACTTGCAGGAAGCACAGAGGTAAAAATTTGCATATCTCCCACTCGCGCACACTCATTATGGACCACTTTCACCACTTAACTGCTAATTCTTCGCAATCTCTATCTGAACAGGTATTTTGTAGCACTTAACCTTGGAGGATTCCCCAGGAATTCACTGTTTTTACTAAACTGGCTTTCAGCCTTATACTCTGGGCCTTCATCAAGAAGGTTTAGTTGGAGACTTCCATGGTGATTCAGGGACTAAGGGTCTGCGCTCCCAATGCAGGCGGCCTACGTTTCCATCCCTGCTCAGGGAACTAGATCCCACAAGCTGCAACTAAAAATCCTGCAGTGAAGATCCAAGATTCTGTGTGCTGCAATTAAGACCTGGTATAGCCAAATAAATTAATAATTTTTTTTAAAGAAGAGTTATTGTAAAGTAATTAACCTCCAATTAAAATAAATGAATTTATATTAAAAAAAAAAAAAGAAGAGTTATAAGAAATAGCCTTAGGAAACCAGTTGGTGGATTTACTGTCAGGATCTTCCTGAGGACCGTGTTCATTCATTCTGTCCACAGCGGCCTCTCCATGGGTTCCCAGAATAAATTTCTTTCACATCATTATACTAGAAATAAGCCTTTTCCTTGGAGGGGGAAGGGAATGGTTTTGCTTTTTAGCCGACACAGGCCTTATGAGTCACGTGCTGGATCTTGTTTCCCTCTTCACCATGGCTGCTAAGAAGCTGAATCATATCTGCGGGCCAGGATTTCCAGTGCCCTGGACTCTGAGCTGAGCTGTCTGCACTAACCTCACCCCTGGTTGCTCTCAGCTTCCCTTCTCTCACTTCTCTTCTGACTATTTCTTTACCTTCTTATATATATATATATATTTAAAAACCTTTTTACTCCTGAATTGTCTGTCAGTTCTTGAGGGATACAGGGAGATGGCCATTTCAGGAACACGGACATGAGAGTAACAGGTTGCCTTTGAGAATTAAATGCCAGGACCAGCTGAGTCGGTTTGGAGCAGAAACATGCAAAGGCTACAGGTGGGGACAGGACCGCTTCTGGGCACGATGCTTGGTGATGCTCTGGGTTTGTGAGATCGAGGCGGAGTCTCCAGTCCCCAGCATGACCTCCTCTCCACAATCCTGCCGGGGGATTAACAGACCAGATTCTGATCTTGGCATTTGACTGACTTCCCCCTTGTGACTCTGAAGGTTGACCACTTCCTATGTGTGAGTCTCCCAAAAGCAAAGGCAACAATCAAGCTGTCACTAAAACAAGAGGAGATTTATGACTTCCAGCTAAAAGAACCATTTTTGCAGGAGGCATGCTTGATGGGTCCCAGCTGTGGCGGTTTGCACAGACTGGGGGCTGGGAGGTCTCGTGCCCTCCGCTGCCTCCTCCTTCCTGCGCTGTCTCTGTGACTCAGAATCTAGACCCAGAGCCAGCAAGTCCAAGAAAGTTTGGGGTGGGGGACAGGGGAGACATGAATCTGGGACCCTGGACATTCAGGGCATTTTTTTGTTTGTCTGTTTGGATCTGGTTCATACTTCCTGCAGAGCTGGAAGACAGCTTTCAGAGTGATCCCTGGGCCATTGCTTCTTTGGGCCATTTCATTTGGAAAAGAAATAATTGTTTTAATCGTAAGTGAGCACAGAAGGGAAGTCTTTCCTGGCCTGGATTTCCCCAGCAGGAGAAGCTTAATGCTGGTCACTGTCTCTTACCCTTGGCTGTCTCCTTGGCTGGTATCACAGGGGAATGTTGGAACCCCAGAGAGATGAGCATAATTTCTTGTCCAAACTCTAGAAGGATCCCAAAGGATGCTTCGCTTTTTTTTGTCTTCTTCTTCTTTTAAATATTTATCTATCTATTTGGCTATGTCGGGTCTTAGTTGTGGCACACGGGATCTTTATTGTGATGGGCAGGCTTCCAGTTGTGTCTTGCACGCAACTTCATTGCCCTGTGGCAGGTGAGAACTTAGTTCCCTGACCAGAGCTCGAACCCACTGCTTTGGAAGGATTCTTAACCACTGGACCACCAGGGAAGTCCACTTTTCTTTGTCTTCTGATGGAACATTTTCCCAAGATTTCTTTGGACTGAGAAGAGGGCTGTTTCCTTGGTTCCAAATTCCCCCCACCCCAGCGGGTAAAGCTGAAAGCAGGGGAGTCAGCGTCCTAGGTTTACAACACTAGGTCCCTGGGTGAGGCAGAATAATGCCCTCTGAGCCCCAACAAGATGGCGTTGTCCTAAACTCTGCAACCTGTGAATCTGTTATCTCACATGCAAAAGAGACTTTGCTGGTGTGATTAAGGATCTTGAGATTGGGAGATTATCCGGGATTATCCAGGTGAGCTCAGTGAAATCACGAGGTTCTGATAAGAGGAGGGCAGGGTCAAAGAGACATGTGAGAACAGGAAGCAAAACCCTGAGATATAATTGCTGGCTTAAAGACAGATAGGGCTGTCTGGAATGCAGGCAGCTACCAGAGGCTGGAAGAAGCAAGACTGGAAGAGTTTCTACCCAAGAGCCTCCAGGAGGGACAGAGGTCTGCCAACACCTTGGTTTCAGTCCAGCTCTGACTTGCAGGACTATGATGCTATTGTCCCAGTGGTTATTATAGTAGCAACAGAAAACTAATACAGCCCCAAAATACATGGGCGTGCACACACTCGCGCAGCATTTGAAAATATGCCCTGTAGACTTTTCCTCATCTGGCCAAATGTATTCAACAACATAAGGAAAAGAGGTGGAACTGTCCTGGTGGTCCAGTGATTAAGAATCTGCCTGGCAATGCAGGAGACATGGGTTCGATTCTTAGTCCGGGAACTAACGATCCCACATACTTCTGGGCAACTAAGCTCTTGGGCTACAGCTACTGAAACCCACATGACCTGGAGCCTGAGAGCTGCACCTGCTGAGCCCATGCATCTAGAACCCGTGCAACAGAGAAGCCCAAGCACCGAAACGAGAGAGAAGAACCTGCTCCGCAACTAGAGAAACCCCACAGGCAGCGATCAAGACCCTGCGCAGCCAAAAATAGATATCGGCCAATCCAACATTTATTAACTGGTTCAGTCTCTCAATGACCCTAGGGGTAGGCATTATTATAACCCCCATTTTAGAGTGAAAGAGCATACAAACATATATATATTTAATTGAAGTATACCTGACTTACAATGTTGTGATAATTTCAGGTGTACAGAAAAATGATTCAGTCATATGCACATGATACATACACACACACACACACACACACACACACTCAGATGTTTCAGATGTTTTCTCCCTTACAGGCTATTTCAAAGCATCGGGTATAGTTCCCTCTTCTATGCAGTAGGTCCTTATTGGCTATTTTATACATAGTAGTGTGTTTATATGTCAGTCCCAAATGCCTGATCTATCCCTCCCTCTTTCTCCAGGAACCATAGAGTTTGTCCTCTACGTTTGCAGGTCTACGGATGGTATGAAGTGAAGTGAAGTCGCTCGGTTGTGTCCGACTCTTTGTGCCTCCATGGACTGTAGCCTACTATGCTCCTCCATCCATGGGATTTTCCAGGCAAGAGTACTGGAGTGGGTTGCCATTTCCTTCTCCAGAGGATCTTCCTGACCCAGGGATCGAACCCAGGTCTCCCACACTGTAGGCAGATGCTTTACCATTTGAGCCACCAGGGAAGTCCTATGGATGGTGTATATATATATATATATTTTTTTTTTTTTTTTTAAGGTTTCAAGTGTACTTTATTTCTCCAAAGTGGATGGTATATTTTAAAAGTGTTGATTGAGCCTTGGACTCTGTGTGAAACAGATAAACAATGACACAGCAATTCCATTCATGGAGTCATTCAACAAACATAATGTGCTCCTGCTTTCCCTAAGTGTGTGGGTGTGCGTTAGTCCCTCAGTCCTGTACGACTCTCTGAAGCCCCATGGATTGTAGTCCATCTGGCTCCTCTGTTCATGGAGTTCCCCAGGTGAGAATACTGGAGTGGGTAGCCATTCCCTTCTCCAGGGGATCTTCCTGACGCAGAGATTGAACCTGGGTCTCCTGCGTTGCTGGCAGATTCTTTGCTGCCTGAGTCCCCAGGGAAGCCCTGCTCTCTATGAGAATGAGTGTCAAATGCTGGAGTGATAGGTCCCAAGGCAGATAAGCGAGGGGCTCTAGCCTGCAGAGCTGATGGCACCGGTTCATCAACACCCCATCCGCCCCAAACCTTTGGTGCCTCCCCCAGGAGGGATAAGAAGGGAGGGTTTCGAGCTGACCTCTCAGTTTGAGGCCAGGACCCTTTCCCACATCCTCTCTCCTCTCCAGGGGACAGAACACCCCGGAAAGGTGATGAGAAACAGAAGCGAAACTTTATCAGGTGGTCAGGTGAGGTCATTTCCACGTCCAGAGTCTGCGCTGAGAAAAGCTGTGTGGGCACAGTTTCTGAGAGCACCACGTGGGTCCCGCAGAGGGGAGGGGAGGGGCCCCGAGGGGGAGCTGTGACCACACCCAGCTGGGTACCGAGATTGACGTGTGTCCCTTACACCTACTTCCAGAGTCCCTCCCATGCAGGACAGGTGGATCTAAAGTCAGACTGTTTTAACTCAGCTCTTTGCCCAACAACCAGCTCGGCAGGTGTCAGCAACTGTTTGTTGAAAGAACAGATGAGTCTCACATGGGTTTCTAGCCCAGCTGGATGGCTTAGCAGCTGCATGGCTTTAGGCAAACTTCGTCCCTCTCTTGAGTTGTCCCTCCGTCATCCGTCAAAAGAGAACCCTGAGACCTCCTAGGTGGTTCATTCAATCATTTATTTCAGTCTTAAAACCTTTATTATGAAATGAACACAGGTACAGAAAACCACACACAATAAACGTATAGCTTGATGAGTCATCTTATGGCAAATATCTTTGTAACTACATCCCAAGTTAATAAAGAGAACTTTGCAAGCACTCCTCTCCCCTCATCACTCTCCAGGTTTTCCTCTATAATCTAAGCTCTCTCATTCCCCTGAAATGAACACGTAGCCTGACTTTTATAGTCAGCATTTTCTTTCTTTTTTGAAAAATGTATTTATTTTTGACCGGGCTGGGTCTTCACTGCGGCTCAGGCTTTTCTCTAGTCGCAGCGAGTGGGGGCCACCCTCAAGCTGTGGTGTGCACACTGCCCACTGCGGTTCCCTCTCTAGTGGAACTCAGCTCTAGGGCACACGGGCTTCAGTAGCTGAGGTCCCCAGTCTCTAGAGCGCAGGCTCAGTAGTAGCTACTGGCTCACAGGGAAGTCCCAAGAGCTCTTTCTTGATGTGATTGATACCCTCCCTGCCTTTATCTTAAAGAGAAAGGGAGATCTTCTCTCCTCCAACATTTTTTTTTTGGTAGTTTTATTTATTTCTGGCTGTGCTGCGTCTTTGTCACTGCTTGGGGCTTGTCTCTAGCTGCAGCAAGTGGGGGCTCCTATCTCTAGTCGCAGTATGTGGGCTTTATTTGGTGGCCTTTCTTGGTTCAGACCACGGGCTCTAGGGCACAGGCTCAGTAGTTGTGAGACACGGACTTTGTTGTTCTTCACCACGTGAGATCCTCCCGGATCAGGGATTGAACCCCCATATTCTGCATTGGTAGGCAAATGCTTTACCATTGAGCCACCAGGGAAGCCCCAGTAATCATCTTTATCACGTGAGTGTGTATCCCTAGATATGATTGTTTAGACTTGTCTGTTAAAAAGTAAAGGATGCATCTTTAAAGTTTCCTTTAATCTAGAGGTGTCCCTGGACCCTTTCTTTTCCTTACAAGCTATTTGGGAAGGAACACCATTTGCCTCATAGAGCTTCCCACAGGATGGACTCGGCTGACTTCATCTGCAAAACACCATTCAGAGTGCCCCTCTGTCCTCCGTGCTTTCTGGAAGTCGGCAGCTGGATCCAGAGGCTTGACCAGGTCTGGGTTCGATCCCTTGGGCCAGGTCCTCAGGGAGCCTGTGTGCTTTCCTCTGGTGACACAGTGTTGGCTTTTCTTTTTGTTTTAGTACCAATGGATGGTCTTGCCAGGTGGCACGAGTGGTAAAGGAGCCCCCTGCCAATGCAGGAGATGTAAGAGGCGGGTTTAATCCCTGGGTCCAGAAGATCCCCTGGAGGAGGGCATGGCAACCCACTCCAGTGGGCTGTTGGGCTAAAATCCATGGGGTCGCAGAGTCGGACACTACTGAAGTGACGTAGCACGCATGGTCTTATCACAGTCCCTGAATTCGCTGGGGATGAATGTGCCAACATCCCAGTCCTAGTCTTTCTTTACATTTATCAACTGGCAAGATACTTTTATTTATTTTTAATAGGAAGATAATGGCTTGACAATATTGTGTTGGTTTCTGCCATACATCAACATGAATCAGCCATCAGTTCAGTTCAGTCGCTCAGTCGTGTCCGACTCTTTGCGACCCCATGAATCGCAGCACGCCAGGCCTCCCTGTCCATCACCATCTCCCGGAGTTCACTCAGACTCACGTCCATCGAGTCCGTGATGCCATCCAGCCATCTCATCCTGGGTTGTCCCCTTCTCCTCCTGCCCCCAATCCCTCCCAGCATCAGTCTTTTCCAGTGAATCAACTCTTCGAATGAGGTGGCCAAAGTACTGGAGTTTCAGCTTCAGCATCATTCCTTCCAAAGAAATCCCAGGGTTGATCTCCTTCTGAATGGACTGGTTGGATCTCCTTGCAGTCCAAGGGACTCTCTGAGAATCAGCCATAGGTATACACATATCCCCTTCCTCTTGAACCTCCCTCCCACCCCATCCCACCCCTCTAGGTCATCAGAGTACCAGGCTACAGGGAAAGAGACTTTTAGAAAGGGCTGAGTCCCCTCATTTACTCTTTGATGCTCAGGGATACAGGTCATCTAGGAGAGGCAGGACACAGGTTTACTTCTTTCCCTTTGTTCACCAGTTTACAAGGAAATGAACTGGTTCTTTGTTATTCTCCAGAGGAGAGGACCAATTAACTCCTTTTCAATGTCATTGTGAACTCTAAGATTTTAACGTATCTGATGGGTTACAATCATTTACAAGTATTTTAAAAAATTCTAAAAAATGTCTTGATTGAATTTGTTACTGTTTTGCTTTATGGTTTTTTTTTTTTGGCCATGAGGCATACGGGATCTTAGCTCTCCAATCAGAGATGGAACATGTACCTTCTGCAGTGGAAGGATCCTTAAGGAGTTATCACTTCTTGAGGTTAAGGAGTGATTCTTAACCACTGGACCAATTAGGGAAGTCCCCAGGATTATTCTTGAAAAACCTGATAATAATTGAATATTTTTTCTTTATAAGTCAACTACTATTATTACCTAAGCTGAGTGCTGAAGAATTGATGCCTTTGAACTGTGGTGTTGGAGAAGACTCTTGAGAGTCTGTTAGACTGCAAGGAGGTCAAACCAGTCAATCCTAAAGAAAATCAGTCCTGAATATTCATTGGAAGGACTGATGCTGAAGCTGAAGCTCCAATGCTTTGGCCACCTGACATGAAGAACTGACTCTTTGGAAAAGACCCTGATGCTGGGAAAGATTGAAGGCGGGAGGAGAAGGGGACAACAGAGGATGAGATGGTTGGATGGCATCACCGACTTGATGGACATGAATTTGAGTAAGCTCTGGAAGCTGGTGATGGACAGGGAAGCCTGGCGTGCTGCAGTCCATGGGGTCGCAAAGAGTCGCACTCGAGTGAGCGACTGAACTGAGCTGAGAAGCCTGAAGGACTTTTTTCTCTTTCCTTGAAGTCCAGCCATTTTATTAGAATGTCTTGAGTATGTCTGATTATTCTGGGTTGATATTTTCAGGTATTCGGTAGGCTCCTCCAACATGTAATTTCAATTTAAAAAATTCAGTAGGTGTTCTTGATTAATTGTTCTTAATATTTGTTCCTTGCTTTGGTTTTCTTCTTCAGGAACTTTTATTACTTGTAGGGTGGAACTTCTTGGCGTAATTTTAATATTTGTCATTTTCTCTAGAATATTTAAAAAACCTCTGTCTTCATTTCTGGTTGATTTATAACAGTCTTTCCTTTTCATCTTTTTCTATTCTGGCATTATCTCAAGGTTGGGTTAATTTGCTCTTGTGTTTCTTCTATCTTAGCTTTCGTTTCTAAAATAAGCTCTTTCCTTTGTATGTCTAATTTGTTCCGGAGTTCTGTTCTCTAATGAAAACTCTCTAATGCTAGTTTATGTTGTTCGTTCACATCTTGCATATTTAAGGATGTTTTTAAGGCCGTTTTGAACTAGAAGGTTATAGTTTTGATCGGTCCTGAAGAAATGTGTCCCTGGTATGCTTGATCCTGTTTTTAGGAATGCTATTGGCTCCCGGTTATTCTTTTGCCTAAGTTAATTTGGTATGAGATCTGACCTCCAGATTCTCTATTGCTCATTTTTATATGAAATTAAGTTTTCCTGAGGGCTTCTCGGGTGGTTCAGTGATAAAGAATCCATCTGCCAATGCAGGAGACTCAGGTTCGCTCCCTGAGTGGGGAAGATCCCCTGGACTCTTGCCTGGGAAATCCCATGAACAGAGGAGCCTGGCGGGCTGCACTCCATGGGATTGCAGAGTTGGACACGACTTAGTGACTAGACGATGACATAGCAAGTTTTCCTGAACTTGGAGCTGATGTTCAGGATGCACCTCTAACCTCAAGGTCACTGCCTCCTCTTGTCTGCATGTAATGTACAGACATGGCCTGCTTTCTGAGGTCTCCTAGCTCCATCTCCTCCCATCACCTAGATCTGAATATCCTTCCTTTCTCTTGTCTTAGTCAATCTGCCTGTTTTGATCCTGCTCCAAGGCATTTTCTCTGCAGTGAGGAACCTTGTCTGGGAAGGGAACCAAGCAGTTTCGAGAGTTCGAAGTCCTTCCTGAGGGCTCTCACTCTCACTAGGGGGTGGGCCAGGCCCCTCCCAGACTCAGTTGCTCAAATTGTCCCTCCACGCCCTCCACTGAATACTTGCTGGCTCTTTGGGGCTGGTCCTCTTGTCAGGCCCCTCAGACACCCCCTTGCTCCCCTCTGCTGGCAACAGGTGGGATGCCAAAGGCCAGAGGCTGACCTAGAACAGCCTGGGTGTGTGTGTGTGTGTGTAGGAATCTCAGGACATCTGATAACACACAGGTAGCCACTGGGGGCTGTGTTCCCCTACTTAAATTCTTTCAGTGTTTTCGGGGGATACCTTTGGCACCTAATTCTGAAGTGACTGATGTCGGTGAGTTTTGTTTTTGCTAATTTGCCTTGCTTATTTTTGTTGGAATTTGAAGAGATTCAAAAATGATGCAGGGATGGCTACTATCTCCCCAGCAAGTCACTATGTTGTTGTTGGTTTTGGCCACACGTGCTGTGCAGCTTGCAAGATCTTAGTTCCTCCAGGACCAGGTACTGAACCTGCCCCAGGAAGTGAAAGCACCCAGTCCTAATCACTGGACCCTCAGGGAATTCCCAGCAAGTCACTAATTTTAATGCTTATCCCCCTGAAGGGCCTCAGGAAAGATGAGATAAAATAACATATGTGTGTAAAAGTATGTAAAGTGAAGGTGAGTGAAAGTGAAGTCGCTCAGTCGTGTCCGACTCTTTTCGACCCTGTGGACTGTAGCCCACCAGGCTCCTCCGTCCATGGGATTCTCCAGGCAAGAATACTGGAGTGGGTTGCCATTTCCTTCTCCGGGGGATCTTCCCGGCTGAACCCAGGTCTCCCGCATTGCAGGCAGACACTTTAACTGCTTTACTTTTAACACTTTAAAAGTATGTAAGGGACCATCTTAAGGGTCCAGTAAACCAGCTGCTCCTTCCTTTTGCTATCTTGCAGCCAAGACTGACCCTCTCATTCAAGGCGTGCAGGTTTGAGATCGGAGCCTGCAACTGCCTCAGAGGATGGGGCGCACAGGCTCTCAAGCTGGCTGCCTGAAGCTGAGTGAGTCCCTGAGCTTTATGCCCTTGCCTTGCCCTGCTGGGACCCCTCTGGGCATCTTCTCCTAGAACGAGTTTTGGAGAAGACAAGGGAGGACCTCTTTCACATCTCCCACCCCTGCAACCCCAGGAAAGGGATGATCCGGGGGTGAGAAGCCGGCTGTGAGCCCCGCACGCCATCTGCTGGCCATTTGTTTAATTGCAGAGATGAACTCCATTAACAAAAAATGGAAGTGTCAGGCCCACTCCCCTAGTTCCCGCCAGAAACATGGGTCAATACTGTCTGCCTCTGGTTGAAAATGATGCCCGGTTGACCCTTGAAAAACAAGGGTTTGAACTGCGCAAGTCCACTCACACGCGGATTTTTTTCACTAAATACACACCATGCGTCTTAATTGGTTGAATTCCCGGATGTGGAAGTGCGACTGGAGGATGAAAGTTAGGCGAAGATTTTCAGCTCTACTGGACCTACTTTGTTCAAGGAGCAACGGGATTTATGTCAAAACAATGACAATAAAGGGAAATAAAGAGTTTTCCCACGTGCTCCCACTGTCTAGACAAGCACTATTTTTTTTTTTTTTT
>SJYQ01094215.1:60524-159635 GCA_006410935.1 Redunca redunca | reverse complement strand
GATTCTTAACCATTAGACCACCAGGGAAGCCCCAAGAGCTATTATTATAGTCGTCTTTCAGATAAGAAAATGGACACGGAGACAACTTAAGAAGCTTGCAGTTATAAAGCGGCAGAACTGGGATCTGAATCCAGGCTGTTTTGGCTCTGGACGGCCGGCCCCTCCTGACCATCACCCTAATCTGTTGTCCTTCTCTCTTGCGACTAATCCCTCCTTCTGTCCAGTGTTTATCACGGACCAGCCGGTCTGTTCCAAGCACTGTGCCAGTGGCCCAGTGGGAGGCAAGGCTGGACCCTGCCCGTCCAGCGGAGTCCTGACCCTGCCATGTCCTTATCCTGTGACCTTGGACGAGTCATTGAACGTCACTCTGCCTCCGTGTCTTCATTCTGAAATGGGAGGAGGGAGTGACTCAGATCTGCAAGAGCTGTGGCCTGGTCCCGATGGGGCTTGGGAAGTGTCAGCTGTAATTACCACTCGAGTCATCACCCACCTCCTGGTCGCCAAGTGGAAAAGGGGAGGGGAGAGTCAGAATCCAGTGCTCCTGGCTCCCCCACTTCAAAAATTAGTTTATTTTAATTGGAGGATAATTACAATATTGTGATGGTTTTTGCCATACAGCCACATGAATCGGCCACAGTGTTCCCCCCCATCCTGAGCCCCGCTCCCCCCTCCCACCCCACCCATCCCCCTGGGTTTGCATCTTGGCTTTGGCACCGTGACCGTCCCAGACATGGCATCTTGTACAGGCTGAGTTTTTCCCTCTGTAAAACAGGAATGACTAATTCCGACCTTGTGGTGTCCTTGTGGTCGTCGGATGAAGTCACAAGGTTGAGCAGTTGGCACATAACAGGGGCCTTTGAAACATTGCATTTCCTATCCTCAACAGGCATCAGGCGGCCACCTCAACCCCGCGCTCAGCACTTCTGGAGTTTTGGCATCTCCCCTTCTCCCAAGGAAGGGCCAGACGTGATAGACTGCAGGATTCTGTTTTCTTCTTCTTTTGTGGGGCGGGGATCCCTGACCAGGGATCTAACCCACGGCCCCTGCATGGGGAGCGTGGAGTCCTAGCCAGTGGACCTCCAGGGAAGTCCCTTCTTTTGCTTCTTTTCTTTGTTCCTGTTTGAATTCTGTTCCTTGAAAGGCAGGTGGGTGTGCTTTGCAACCACCCCCCGCCACTCCTCCCCCAGCCCGGGTGTGTGTGGGACTCCAGGTTGTCCCCAGCAGAGGGTGGCTGCGTCTTGGACTCTTGTCACCTGCGCAGTGGTGGGTCAGTTGGGGGTGGAGCGTGGCGGCCTTGGGCCTCCTCTCTGTACCTAAGACTCCGGAGAAACCAGAGAGCAGGTGGGGGCGCTGAGGTCCCGCCTCCTCCGAGGTCTCGGGGCTGTGGCTGCCCCCTCTCCCCTCCCACGCTGCTCTTGATGCTCTGCCCGGGGGTGCTGGACTCCGCAGTGGCGGGGGTTGGGGGGTCGGGTCGTGTGTGACCCAGGGACCGGACTGAGCCCAGCTGGCAGTGAGAGGCACTCTCAGAGGTCTGGCCCAGCAGGATCATCCCTCTCCCCTTCCACTAACTTCCCCAGGGTCCCGGTGCCAGGGGCCTCATCCTAGGGTCCCCCAAGACGTATTCCCCCCAGCTGGGAGTTTCCACGCATGTTATCATTGACCTGGTAGTCACAGTGGCCCCTCCATTTCAGAGATGGTGAAACTGAGCCTCGTGTCCTTGAAACTGAGGCCGAGGAGTGACCGACCCAGGGTCTTGCGGCAGGGGTGTCAGAGTCCCGGGGGGGTACTGATGCCCAGCTCTGCTGCCCATCCCCCGCCCTCCTCCCCTCCCCCCCGCCACATTCCTCCAGCACTAAATTTTAATGGCCCTTTGATTGCGAGCCTCTTCTTGAGGAAGAGACTAATCATTATTAATGAATTTGGGCTGCTCCGGCATAAATGAGCCAAGGGGGCTGGCCGGTGGGAAGATGGACCAGCAGACAGCCGGCTTTGCGCATCTCGCTTTGGGTCACGGAGAGTCCCGTTAAACCAGATGCTTGTCTGGAAGGGCTGCTGGAATCTTCCTGTCCATCCAGCCCCCCCGGCCCTTACCCTGAGCCCATGGAACAGCTGGGCTCCCCGGCCACGGCTCAGCCTGGGTGGATGGGATGAGGACAGCTGCAGCGGGGGGATTTGAGGGTCCCCTGTGTGTGGGGTGAGGGTCCCACCTCTCACCTCACACACTTTCCTGTTCTCTTGGCAGCAGCTGGTCTTGGGAAGGCTCACGGGGCCGGTTTTGGATTTGTTTTCCAAAATGGAAAGATGACAAATAATCCTCATGGGGAAGCAAAAACAACAAATGAAACCCAAGACCTCTCCGAGGATCTTTCAGTCCTGAACCCTGGCATCGGCCCCCTGGGTAGTCAGAGCTGGAATCTCCCCTCATCCCAGGATCTTGAACTAGCCCCAGCAGCGGCTCTGAGCCTCGGGGTCCTCAGCCGTGGAACAGAGCTTACACTGTGCAGCCCGGGGCTGGGAGGGGATGGAGTGAGTTGGGATGCATTTTGCAAATGAGGCCTTATGTGGGTAATTTTCTCACCGGCAGGAGACAGTCACCCTCACACGCCCCCAAATCGGTAATGGGGCCTCCTCGGAAGGGACTCCTTATTTCTGGAGCTGGCGTGATTACTCAGTGGGTTCTGTGTAATTATTTAATCAAGCCTCCCTCCACCAAGTCCTCAGCGTGGAGCTGGGCGGCTGACCAGACCCTGTCCTCCCCTCTCCCCCAGGAGGCTAATCAGTTCGAGCTGCTGGGAGGGGAAGAGCACAGCCCCAAGCCCCTCGTCTCTCTGTGTGGCACAGCTGCGGTGCTTGGTGGGGGCTTGCCGGAGGCAGGACTGGGTCACCTTGGGGCTCGCCTGGGCTGAGCGCAGGGCTGGAGGGACCTGTGCGTGCAGCCCTCTTATTTTGCTTTGAGGTCAGGGCAGCATGGAGGTCCCCTGGCACCTCTGCCCAGACCTAGCTTCTGGGGTTCCCTCCCCCTTCCTCTCCCCTCCCCCTTCCCTCCCCTTTTCCTTCTTCCCTTCTTTCCCTCCTTCCTTTTCCTCCTCTCCCCTCTTTTCCTCTCTATTATACAAGTAATAGACAAATGTACACATGCTTTTTTTTTTTAAAGCTTTTTATTTTGTGTTGGGGTATAGCCCCATCTCATTGGAGGATGAGATGGTTGGATGCCGCCGGTGCAATGAGCATAGTGGGTGAAGTCGCTCAGTCGTTTCCGACTCTTTGCGATGCCATGGACTGTAGCCCGCCAGGCTCCTCCATCCATGGAATTTTCCAGGCAAGAGTACTGGAGTGGGTTGCCATTTCCTTTTCCAGGGGATCTTCCTGACCCCAGGATTAAACCCAGGTCTTCCGCACTGCAGGCTGACGCTTTACCGTCTGAGCCACCAGGGAAGCAATGAGCATGAACTTGGGCAGACTCTGGGAGGTGGTGAGGGACAGGGAAGCCATGCAATCCATGGGGTCATGAGGAGTCAGATGCGACTTGGCGACTGAACAATAGCCGATTAACAATGTTGTGATAGTTTCAGGTAAACAGCGAGGGGGCTCAGTCAGACATATACATGTATCCACTCTCCCCTAAACTCCCCTCCCATCCAGGCTGCACCATAGCACTGAGGGGAGTTCCAAGTGTTATTCAGTAGGTCCTTGTTGGTTATCCATTTTAAATACAGTAGTGTGTACCTGTCCACCCCAAACTCCCTAACTAGCCCTTTCCTCCATCCAATCCTGCCGCCCCCCCGACTCTGCACCTGGAAGCTGTAAGTTTGTTCTCTAGGACTGTGAGCCTCTTTCTTGAACGTGGACATTCTCATTGACAGACGTGTGGATGACGCAGTGAGGTGCCAGCCTCCCGTGACCCTCCTCTTTTCTCCCATTCACCACCCCCACCCCCACCCCAGAGGTGACCCCAGCTCTCATCCAGAAACTTGCCTTCCGGATTTTTTTCTGTGCGCTCACAAACCTACCCAAGTCCCAGAGGAAAGGGTGATTCTGGTGCTTGCTTTTGCCCCCATAAACATTCCTGATGATGCATAGACCACTGGTTCTCCCGGGGATGTGTGTGCCTTTACCTCCTGGTGACATTTGGAAATCTCTGGAGACGTATTTGATCATCACGGGGTCAATGCTGCTGGCATCCGGTGGGTGGAGGTCAGGAAGCTGCTAAACACCCGTCAGTGCACAAGGATGCCCCCATAATGAAGAATTACTGGGCCCAGGATGTCCGTAGTGCTGAGATCGAGAAACCTTGGTCTAGAATGTTCTTTGATTGCTCTTTTCTAAAAGCAGCATTTCTTGGGAGTCTTGACAGGTTGTTGTTGTGTAATTGCTCGGTCGTGTCCAACTCTTTGTGACCCCATAGGACTGTAGCCCTCCAGGATCCTCTATCCATGGAATTCTCCAGGCAAGAATACTGGAGTGGGTTGCCCTTCCCTTCTCCAGGGGCTCTTCTTGGACCAGGGATTGAACCCACGTCTCCTGCATTGGCAGGAGGATTCTTTACCTCTGAACCACCAGGGAAGCCCCTTGATGGGTTAGTGAAGATCTTTTCCTCCTTCATTTTACTTCAGCATAATTTGCCTGCCTCGGCCTCCACTTATCTTTTTATAGATTGCAGGCATCTTCTAATCTTTTTTGGGGTTAACGGAAATGGCTCTTTGGTGGAAGCCCTTGTTCCTGCAGCATGTGCTAGAGTCTAGTGTTTCCCTCCTTTGGACACCTGGGAACTTGATGGCTCATCCACTTACTTTGTTTCATAGATGCCTCGCTGTGTGTGCGTGCTAAGTTGCTTCAGTCGTGTTCAGCTCTTTGTGACCCCCATGGACTGTAGCCCGCCAGGCTCCTCTGTCCATGGGATTCTCCAGGCAAGAATACTGGAGTGGGTTGCCATGCCCTCCTCCAGGGGATCTTCCCCACCCAGGGATCGAAACTGCGGCTCCTGAATTGCAGGCGGATTTGGATACTGCGCCGTGCTCTCTCCCACAAAGGTTGCGCCAGCTTACCTTCTGACTTTTCCTCCTACAAATCCCAGCTTTCAGGAATGATGATTTAAAAAAAAAGTTTGGAGTGATAACTGTTATTTCTCCAAGAAAACTAAAGGGAACTTGACCTTAACAGAGGGGTGGGAACCCACTCATGATGACCCCAAGACAGCCCTTTGCCCCCATCCCTGCAGCTGGTGAAGAACAGACTTATCCACTCCCACCTCCCTATGTGACCCTGGGTGGGAAGGACAGGGACAGGGTGGGGATCCTCATTTTACAGATGAGGCTCAGGGAGTTTGAGGGTCTTTGCCCACCAGCTCCTACAAGTCACACCCACCTATTGGATTCAGAGGGCACCAGAAGGTGGATAGCAGGTGGGCAGAGTGAGGCTGGCCATGGTTTTGGACCCTGGGAGTTCTGTCAGATCCAGTTCTGCTGAACACCCTCCCAGGTCCCTCACGGCCTTGCTAGATTTTACAGGACATCCACACAATGTTTGGGACATTCTTGCTCTAAAAAGTGGTTCATTGTTTATCTGTGATTCAGACTTAACTGGGTGCTTGTGTTTCACCTGCAGCCGGACCTGGGGCAGCAAGGAAGCGGGAAGGGGGCCCTCTGGCGGGTTTCTGGTAGCCTGGAATTTCCTTTTGGGGCTGTTGGCTTTTCATCTTTTCCCTTCCCCAACTATCTATCCCCTCCAGATCTTGTCTGAAGACCCCCTTTCCCTCCAGAGACCTGGGAGGAAGCTGGGGGAGCCAAATTGCTGGCTCCAGGGACAAGGATGCAAGCAAGGAAGGAAGGAACAGCTGGGCATTTCTCCCCTCTCCCTCATCTTCTCAGAGCCTCGAGACCCATCTTGGAGGATTCATTCTTGCTTGAGTGTGAGGGGCTGGAAGAGAAGGGCGGTCAGGTGGGCGTGTCCTGGGCAGTACTGATGGCCACACAGACCCCACCTTGCCTCCATGATCCATCCTCAGAGCCCACGTCCGCTGCAACTGTAATTAGTCCATAAATCACTCCGAGTGATAAATAGAATGATAGATGCAGGTTTCACTTGATCACTTTTTTATTAAGGTGAAATAAATCAGCACCACATTGTTGCTATAAACCTTTCAAACTGGTCAGATCCTGGCTGGTAGAAGCTGATTAACATGGCCACATGGAGGGACCATTTGTAGCTGATCACTGAGATCAATCAAGCCCTGTCATTCTCCCTCCTTGGAGGAGGTGGCAGAGCAGGTGCTGGTCCATCGTCCACTGCACCCTTGGCGTCTTGCTGCTTGGGCGCGGGGGCCGGGGGTACAGTGTGTGAGCTGTGGTGCCAGACAGCCCAGATTCAAACCCTGGCTGTGCCATCAGCCTGCTGTGTGAGCCTGGGGAGCTGTCATCCTGTGCTGTCTCCAAGCCTTAGAGTCCTCTGCCCTACCTGGAGGTGGACAGCATTGCTTACAGTCAGTGTGGTTAGGAGAGTTGTTCAGCACGTCCCATGGAGCAGTGGGTGCCAGACTTCCCCATCTTAGGGCCCTTTTGTTGTTGTTTGATTGTTGTTTAACCCAGCTCTTTATTTATTTAAAAAAAGGTCTGCTTTCAAGATCTGTATTCGTACTGAAAATCAAGATCAAGCGAGCTCTTGCCCTTCTGCTCCACGGGAGGTTTCTGTCTCCCCCGAGCTCGCCTTAGAATACCTGCATTACTGTTTGACAGGTGTACTGTCCGAGTCAGACTCCCCACCCGGCACTGGGCACTGTCCCCAGAGTGAGTTGCGCCCAGGTGGTGCAAGGATCTTTCTTTCTTTCTTTTTTTAAAAAAAGACTCTTTTTTAAAGAAAAGATCCTGCAACTAAGGATCCCGCATGGCACAAGGAAGATTTAAGTTCCCACAAGCTCCAATTCAGACCCTGTGCAGCCGAAAAAATCCCAAACCAAAACCAACCAAATAAAAAAACTCCCCCCAAACATATCTGCTCCTCCAATCAGCGTGTGAACCCTGGGAAGGCAGGGACCACATTCATTCACTCACTGTCTTGCAGCCTTGGGTCTAGCACTGTCTCTGGCTCAGGGCTCAAGACACATTTGTGGAATGAATGATCTGGAGACATGTATGCATGCTGATCACTTTAGTTGTGACCCCATGGCCTGTAGCCCACCAGGCTCCTCTGTCCATGGGATTCTCCAGGCAAGAATACTGGCGTGGGTTGCCATGCCCTCCTCCAGGAGATTTTCCCGACCCAGGAATTGAACCTGTGTATCTTAAGTCTCCTGCATTGGTAGGCGGGAGTTGCTTAAAGCCAGGGATGATAGGAAAGTCTGTAGCACCATTGAGTTGCAGAATTGTGATGTTCTCTGCATCCTGATTCCTCCCTTGAGGGGACCTTTCCATGCCCTGGGGACCCTCCCACAGCCCACAGCCTTCACTTCGCTGAAGCCCTGAGCCCCAGGAATCTCCTTTACTGTTTGTGTCTCTGGAAGCTGCTTCCTTGGCGGGGCCCTGAGGACATTTCAACGATGCCCATTCCTGCCCGTGTTCCAGCCACCCCTGAGTGAGAGTGACCCTGCTAGGAGTGCAGTTTTCTCTCCCTCTCGCCCTCCTTTGATTTGATCAGGCCAAATCTGAAATGATGTGTGAAAGTAATGATATTTTGTAATTAAATCTCTGGTGACGGCCACCGCAATTTGTGCTACATGCATTGTTCATAAGGAAAAAATGCATCAATTCATTTTCTGACCGGCGACTCCAGGGACTGGCAATTAGGAGAAGCTCATCTCTCGTTGCTTCGCATATTAAAGAGCTACTGAAACGCAGAGAGAATTTGGGAGAGTTTTTCTTTTTTTTTTTTCCTAATAATGTTAGCTTAATTAGGGATGCTCGGTGATAAAGGGAAAGTTTTGGATGATGAGCATATTGTGGTGGAGGGAAAAGAAAGAGCAAAGAAAGGGAAATGAAAGTGTCAGGACAAGACTAGGAGGGCTAGAGGATTAAGGACATTCCCTCCTAAGAGGTTTGACTTTGCTGCACCAGGGCTGGTGAAGGCTAAGGACAGGAGCCCAGGGCAGGCTGGGCCCGTGGATCTAAGTACTAGTCCCTTTGTGTCCTGGCTGGACCCTTGTTAAATTTATTTTTATTTATTTATTTGGCCCTGCCGGATCTTTAGTTGCAGCATGTGGGATCTAGTTCTTTGACCAGGGATCGAGCCAAGGCCCCCTGCAGTGGGAGCATAGGGTCTTAGCCACTGGACCACCAGGGAAGTCCCTGAAGGCATCTTAAAAAAAAATTATGTTTAATTGAAGGACAATTATACTGTTGTGTAGGTTTCTGCCATACATCAACATGTTCACCCTGAAGCCATCTTTTAAGGGCATCTTTTTTTCAGAATCACCCCTCGGAGCCCAGGAAAGCCATTCTCCCTAATACCACTCACCCTGCCACATGTCTGAGCCTTTGGTTCTGAGTGTGCACTTTCCAGGGATTGCTTGAAGGGGCAGAGAGGAAGGTGTGAGAGAGACAGAGGCCATGGAGGATGGGCTCAGAGGATGGAGAGAGGGCAGTCTAAGGAGGGCCCAAAGATCTAACAGGAAGACAAGTAGAAATAGGGGCTGAGGTAGATTTGGTCAACATTATTTGTGCTTTTAGTGTCTGCCAGACAAGGTGCTGGTCTAAGTGGTTTCACAAAGAACTTTTTTTTATTTTGAACTTTTAATTTTGTATGGGGGTATAGCTGATTAACAGTGATTAATAGTTTTAGGTGAACAGCGAAGGGACTCGGCCTCACATAGAACTTTTAAATTGGCCCTTGGACTGATGCTGCTGCCTGAGGTGAGATGGTTCGTACAGCCCGTTTTACAGGAGAAGAAACTGAGGCTTGGGAAGTTTAGGTGCCCTGCCCAAATCTCAGCGAGCAGGGGCAAAGCCAGGTCTGAACCCAGGTGAGTCTGACTCTGGGCCAGAGCCGAACTTATGTGATAATGGGAGTGGTCTGTATCTGTGATGTCCAGTACAGTCGTGTCTTAGACTGCTCAGGCTGCATGGTTTGTAAACACAGGGATGTAATTCTCACAGTCCTTGGGCTGGAAGTCCAAGATCAAGGTGCTGTCAGATTTGGTGTCTGCTGAGAATCTGCTTCTTGGGTCCTGGATGGATATATTTTTTGCTGTGTCCTCAGAGTGCAGAAGGGCCAAAGGAGTTCCCTGAGGTCTCTTTTATAAGGGCTGTAATCCTATTATGACTTAATAACCTCCCAAAGATCTCTTTTCTAACACTATGGCATTAGGGATTAGATTCAACATGTGAATTTGGAGATTGTCTAGAGCAGGTAACCAGTAGCCATGTAGGCTGTTGAGCTTTTGAAGTTTGGCTAGTGCACCTGAGGAACGGAACTTTAATTGTATCTAATTTAATTTAAAATTTAAAAAGCCACATACCACTAGCGGCTTCCATAATGGAAAGCACAGCTCCAGACCCGAGGAGATCTAGACGGGACCCTGGGTTCTCCCAGCCCATCATTTCCCCAGCACTGTGAGTGGCAACATCACGACTGAGCTGACGTCTTAACATCTTGCCTCCCTGGAAGACAGGAAGCATAAGGATCACAAGGAAGCTCCTTTGCTTACCCGGCTGTCACTTGACAAGTCCTCTACCAATACTTGCTGACTAGCTCCCTGCTGCCGCCACGTGCTTCACCTGCAGGATATAAAGGAGTCTTCTCGACAGTGCTGTGCAGTGGATCTCATTAATAGTCCCCCTTCACCATGAAGGAAATGGAGACTCAACAAGGCTGACCAAACTGTTAAGTCACACAGCTGGTATGCATTTGGGCCAGGTATGCAGCCCAGGTATCTCTGCTGCAAACGTCCATACTCTCTTCTAAAGTGTGCTCAGAGGCCAGTTTAGGACGGATCTCCATGACAACTGCTGACCTGATGACTCCAAAGGTGTTTTTCTTTCCCTCTGTCTCAGTAGACACGGATTCAAATGCTAACTTGTTTATTTGGGACTTGGAAACAGTACAGGCAGCCAATAAAGGGTGCATGATTCTACTGATCATAACTAGTTCCCACAGTGTGACTGAGGCTTAATTCTGCTGGGGGACTGTGAGACCATGCATGGAACACCACGAGATTATTCCACCCCAGAGGCGAGGGAGCTGGGGTATTTATCCAGCAACTCTCATGGGTCTTTGGTTGAGAGCCATGGGGGGTGGGTGGCATTTCTGACCTGCCATGATGATGGTGGAAATAGTAGACTCTATGCCCAGAGAAGGTTATCAGGCAAAGAAGTGACAGTTGGCAGCAAAGCTGGAAGGTTGCCCACCCTTGCAAAGATCCTGGGTTCATTGTAAGCCCTGTTTCATCAGAAGACAGAGGCTGAGCTTTTCTTCTCTTGGTTCCAAGGTTCTGTGCCACCCTTTGAGATCCTGGGGTTGCCTCTTAAGGGGTTTAACCATTAACAGAGCAGATGGGTGCTTTGCTGATATCTTTGAAAATTGGAATCTTTTTGCAGTTCAGAAAGGAAAGCTGGGAATCTTTGCATATGTATAAAGAAAGTGTTTTCTAAGAATCCTAATGGTGTAAATAAGGTTTAGGAGCATGTTTAAACCTACTTTGCAAGCTTTCCCAAGGTCTTTAGAAATGCTTATGTTGTTAGTTGCTCAGTTGTCCAACTCTTTTCAACTTTATGGACAGGAGCCCACCAGGCTCCTCTGTCCATGAAATTCTCCAGGCAAGAATGCTGGAGTGGTTTGCCATCCTCTTCTCCAGGGCATCTTCCCAACCCAGGGATGAACCCAGGTCTCCTGCACTGCAGGCAGATTCTTTACCATTTGAGCTACCCAGGAAGCCCTTTAGAAATGCTTGTCAGCATACAAACAACTCATGGATTACAAATTATCCTTCTGTTTCATTAAAGCATGCCTCCTAACCACTGATCACAGGCAACCCTTGGCTTAGTTTAAATAACTATAAGCCCTTGAAAAAAGTGTGGATTTTGTGTATATTCAGTAATATAGGTTTGACTCTAAAGCCAGCATGACCTCCTCGTTCTGAGTTCAAGTTGGAATTTAACTCCTTTTGGCCAGATCATCTTCACTGTTAAATCATTGATATCTAGTTTTCTTCTTAGGTTATAACGGAGTCAGAAGCTATAGTGAAGGCTCACTAGACGTTTCATCTTCTTACTTCTTGCTGTTCTCTATTTGGAAGTTAACACTGGGCTGGAAGAAGCACAAGCTCCAATCAAGATTGCCGGGAGAAATATCAATAACCTCAGATATGCAGATGACACCACCCTTATGGCAGAAAGTGAAGAGGAACTAAAAAGCCTCTTGATGACAATGAAAGTGGAGAGTGGAAAAGTTGGCTTAAAGCTCAACATTCAGAAAACGAAGATCATGGCATCTGGTCCCATCACTTCATGGGAAATAGATGGGGAAACAGTGGAAACGGTGTCAGACTTTATTTTTTTGGGCTCCAAGATCACTGCAGATGGTGACTGCAGCCATGAAATTAAAAGACCCTTAGTCCTTGGGAGAAAAGTTATGACCAATCTAGACAGCATATTGAAAAGCAGAGACATTACTTTGCCAACAAAGGCCTGTCTAGTCAAGGCTATGGTTTTTCCTGTGGTCATGTATGGATGTGAGAGTTGGACTGTGAAGAAAGCTGAGCGCTGAAGAATTGATGCTTTTGAACTGTGGTGTTGGAGAAGATTCTTGAGAGTCCCTTGGGCTGCAAGGAGATCCAACCAGTCCATTCTGAAGGAGGTCAGCCCTGGGATTTCTTTGGAGGGAATGATGCTGAAGTTGAAACTCCAGTACTTTGGCTACCTCATGCGAAGAGTTGACTCATTGGAAAAGACTCTGATGCTGGGAGGGATTGGGAGCAGGAGGAGAAGGGGACGACAGAGGATGAGATGGCTGGATGGCATCACCGACTCGATGGATGTGAGTCTGAGTGAACTCCGGGAGTTGGTGATGGACTGGGAGGCCTGGCGTGCTGCGATTCATGGGGTCGCAAAGAGTTGGACACGATTGAGCGACTGAACTGAACTGAGCTGAACTGAAGTGCTTGACTCTGGATTAGCCCATTTCACCCTTGCTGCAACCCTGCAAGGGAGTATTCACACTGCCATTTTGCCTTGAGGTCAAACTCCTCTCCTTTCTGGGGAAACGGGTGGGAAGTGAGACACAGAATGACAAGTATCATGTGATATTGCTTACATGTGGAATCTAAAAAAAAGGGTACTGATGAACTTACCTACAAAACAGAAACAGAGTTACAGGTATAGAAAACAAACTTATGGTTAGCAGGGGATAAGGGGTGTAGGAGGGATGAATTGGGAGATTGGGGTGGACATATACACACTGCTGCTGCTAAGTCGCTTCAGTTGTGTCCAGCTCTGTGCGACCCCATAGACGGCAGCCCACCAGGCTCCCCGTCCCTGGGATTCTCCAGGCAAGAACACTGGAGTGGGTTGCCATGTCCTTCTCCAATGCATGAAAGTGAAAAGTGAAAGTGAAGTTGCTCAGTTGTGTCTGACTCTTCGCGACCCCATGGACTGCAGCCCACCAGGCTCCTCCATCCACGGGATTTTCCAGGCAATAGTACTGGAGTGGGGTGCCATTGCCTTCTCCAACATATACACACTACTATATATAAAATAGAGAACTAATAAGAAGCTACTGTGGCCTTCTCTGGTGGCTCAGATGGTGAAGAATCTGCCTGCAATGCGGGAGATTTGGTTTTGATCCCTGGGTCGGGTAGATCCTCTGGAGAAGGGAATGGCTATCCACTCCAGTATTCTTGCCTGGAGATTCCATAGACAGAGGAGCCTGGCAGGCTCCAGTTCATGGGGTCGCAAAGAGTTGAACACAACTAAGTGACTAACAAGGAAGGAAGAACCTACTGTGTAGCACAGGAGCTCTACTCCGTACTTTGTAATGGCCTCTATGGGAAAAGAATCCAAAGAAGTGTGTGGATGTATATATACGTATAACTGATTCAGCTTGCTGTACATCTGAAACTGACACAACATTGTAAATCAACCATACTCCAATAAAAATTTAAATGCGTTATTTATGTAAAAAAAAAACAAAAACGATTTCAGGGAATGTCCACTGGGTGAAGTGTGCCTGGTAACCGGGAGTTAGACCAGTGATTCCCAACACTGAGTCACCTGGGCAGGTTTTGAGAAATACTGATGTCCAGGCTGCACCCAGACCGATGAAGTCAGCGTGTCTGGGAGTGGATCCTGGCTTTCCAAAGCTCCCCAGGTGGAGACTCAGCTGACAACCGCGGCATGAGCAAACACAAGGCCACTCTCCCAAAGCTGAGTCCTGACGTCCTGTGTCCTGGAGGTGACATGAACACCAGAGCGTGTGGACCTCAGTTCGAAGCTTGACTCTGCTCCATATGAGCTGTGATTTTGGACAAGATATCTTATCACTGGGAATCCCTGTTTTGAACTGATGATGATAATATTCATCATAATAATTTAAAAGACTTGTAGGGTTATTCTGAGGATTTAAGAAATGTTTCTTTATTTGATTGCATTGGGTCTTGGGTGTGGCATGCAGGATCTTTCGTTGGGGTGTGTGGGATGTAGTTCCCCAGCTGGGGACTCAGCCGGGTCCCCTGCACTGGGCGTGAAGCCTAAGCCGCTGGGCCAACAGCTGTTGCTCTGTTGCTCAGTTGTGTCCGACTCTTTGTGACCCCATGAACTGCAGCATGCCGGGCTTTTCTGTTCTCCACTGTCTCCCAGAGTTTGCTCAGACTCATGTCCATTGAGTCAGTGATGCCATCCAACCATCTCATCCCATGTCACCCCCTTTCCCTATTGCCCTCAATCTTTCCCAGCACCAGGGTCTTTTCCAATGTCTGGCACCTGTTTGGCATCAGGTGGCCAAAGTATTGGAGCTTTAGCTTCAGCATGAGACCTTCCAATGAATATTCAGGACTGATTTCCTTTAGGATTGACTGGTTTGATCTCCTTGCTGTCCAAGGGACTCTCAGGATTCTTCTTCAGCACCACAATTCTTCGGCACTCGGCCTTCTTTATGGTCCAACTCTCACATCCGTACACAACTACTGGAAAAACCAAAGCTTTGACTATATGGGCTTTTGTTGGCAAAGTGGATATCTCTGCTTTGTAATGTCTCTGTCTAGGTTTGTCGTAGCTTTTCTTCCAAGGAGCAAGCATCTTTTAATTTCATGGCTGCAGTTACCATCCTCAGTGATTTTGGAGACCAACAGAATAAAGTCTGCCACTGTTTCTGCCCCCCTGCCCCGCACCGCCCAATCTATTTGCCATGAAGTGATGGGACTGGATGCAGAAGTCCTCATTCTGAGGATTTAATGGGACACTCAGACACTCATGATGCTTAAGGAGGAGCAACAAGGTCACCAACCTCTTCCAGCCTTGCCCACAGTGACCGGGTCCTCACCCCGCCTGGAAGCCTGTGGCTGACCCCGAGTTCCAGCGCTGGCCACCTCTCTGGAGGCTGCCCCCTTGACCGATGCCCTCGACGTGCTCAGCCGTGCCCATCTTCTCCTGAGGAGGATGGTATCGACATTTCAAAACAGTTTAATTATTCTGCGGCTGCCTGGCTATTAGCTGCGACAAGAGAGCTCAGGGCTATTTTTCAGCATTAATTTTCCATTTGAAATGAATTCCTTTTGGTTACACTTTTTAAATGTTTCTTTTAATTAGACGCAATTACTTCAGAAGAATTGCTTTTATTCCTCAGCCTGAGATCCCAGTGATAAAGTCGCTATCTGGCCCCACCGAACGGCCGGGATGGCTCATTTAGCTGCTGCACTAAAGTATATTGAACTAGGAAATTATACAGCGAATCAACTATTAATTCCTTTTATGATCGCTCCCTCTAACATCTTGAATGAGATCTTCAGGGGGAAATTTAGTCACAATAGGGATCATTGTTCTCCACCTCCAGCCGCAAGCCCAGGCTTTGGCAGGGTGGGGGCGGTTGGCAGCTGGGGGCTGACCTGGTGCTGGGTCTGACAAAGGAGCAGGCTGGCACAGGGACTCCTGGCTGTCCTGGGCTTGGGGGGCTGGGAATGGTGCAGCCAAAATTGGCCAGGCTGGAGGGTAAGCTCTGGGCAAGAGGTGGGGGCCTACGGCTTTGCAGAGGGAGAATGCAGGCAATTGACTCAAGTTGAAAGTTGCCGATTTTGGCAATTTCTTTGGTGGTTTGGTGAACTGGGCGTCAGTAGGTGGCGCTCTTGCCTCTGTGTTGGTCATTTCTGCCTGGACTAAAAGGAGGCCCTGGAAGAGCTTCTGCAGCCAGACTCTGAAGTAGCCTTTCTTTAGAGGCTTCAGTCCCATCCACTCTTAGCAGATGGGGAAACTGAGGCACAGAAGGCTGCCCAGCCACAGACAGAGGCTGAACCTGATCACTTGAGCTCGCCCAGGTCTCTGAACAGGGCCCCTGGGATTTTCTTGGCTTGGACAGCCACCCCTCCAATACGGCTGGCTGACGGCTTCTCCTCGAGGGGTTTTGTAGGTGAAGTACATAGTTCTGCTCAACGAGGGCTGCTTTGCCACCATGTACCAGAGATGCTGGATTCCAGGAGCACCGGATGGGGAAGGGGTGGGCAGGACCTGGGGACGTTCCTCGGCATTGGAAGCTGCAGGGCTCCAGGAGAGGGGCAGTGACCTCAGGAGTGTCATTGCCGCCTCTGCAAACCCTGTTGGGCCAGCCGCTCTAAACCAGGCGTTGGAGGGATGTAACCAAGGAAACATGGCCTTGACTTCTTGGAAACATTTACTGAAAATCACATCATGGGATTTCCCCCGGTGGTCCAGTGGTAAAGAATCCTCCTGCCAATGCAGGGGACACAGGTTGGATCCCTGGTCTGGGAAGATTCCGCATGCCTTGGGGCAACCAAGCTCGTGCACCCTAGGGCCTGTGTTCTACAATAAGAGAAGCCACAGTGATGAGAACCCCGTGCGCTGCAGTGAAGAGTAGCCCCTGCTCGCCGCAGCTAGGGAAAGCCTGCACACAGCAGTAAAGACGCAGCCCAGCCTAAATCACAGCATGATGAATGTGTGGAATTTCTTTTAGAGGAGTTGGGCTTTGAAGGGTGGCTAGGAGTTTGCAGAGGAAAGGCATTCTGGGTAGAGGGCGCTGGTGCGGAGGGGCGAGAGCAGGAAGGTGAGGAGGAGTGCAGGGAGTGGCAGGAGGTCTACATTCGACTGCCCACCTAGGCCTCGTGTGCCACGCCGGAGCGTGTGGACTTTGTCCCGAGGGCAATGGGGAGCCGTGGAAGGTTTTAGCAGAGAGGAGAGACCTAGTCAGATTTGTGATTTTTGACAGGTTGTGTGGGCTGCTCTGTGGAGGATTCGAGACAATAAGCTGGGAAACCTGGGAGCCTCACTCCACCGTCCAGAGGAGTGGCAAACACGGCCTGAATAAAGACAGGGGCAGACGGTCAAAAAGGCAGGCACGGGTGGGGCTTTGAGCAAGGCTGCCTCATAACTTCCATGGACCCTGGGCACTTCTGCCTTTTTGGTCTCCTCCTAAGAGAATAGATTTTTGGGTGGGTTCCTAAAAATTTCATTTGTTTCTGATGTGAGAAAAAGGTGGCTCAGATGGTAAAGCGTCTGCCTGCAGTGCGGGAGACTAGGGTTCAATTCCTGTGTTGGGAAGATCCCCTGGAGAAGGAAATGGCAATCCACTCCAGCACTCTTGCCTGGAAAATCCCATGGATGGAGGAGCCTGATAGGCTATAGACCACGGTGTCGCAAAGAGTTGGACATGACTGAGCGACTTCACTTTCACTTTCCTAAAAATTTCGTTTGTTTCTGATGAGAGAAAAAGTAAAACATTTTGGTCTACTCTCTTTTTTTTTTTTTTAAAACTTTTTATTTTGTATTGGGGTATAGCTGATTAACAATGTGAACAACAAAGGGACTTAGTCATACATGTACATACATGTATCCATTCTCCTCCAAACCCCGCTCCCATTTAGGCTGAATTTTGATCTACTCTCTTTCTTTTGGTTGTGCTGTGTGGCCTGCAGGATCTTAGTTCCCTGACCAGGGAGCGAACCCGAGCCCTCTACACTGGAAGTGCAGAGTCTCAACCACTGGACCTTCAGGGAGGTCCCTGGCCTCTTAAAGTTAATTTTCTTTTCTGATTTTAAAAGAAATGTAAACTATTGTATATACATACAATGGATACTAGAGAGAAGGAAATTCTGCAATATGCAACAAGGTGGAAAAACTTTGGGGTCATTTTGCTCAGTGAAATAAACCAGTGACAGGAAGACAAGTAGTAAATGATTCCTCTTATAGGAGGTAACTAAAATGATCAGATTCGTGGAATCAGTGGTTGCCAGGGCCTGGGGGCAAGGGGGAAATGAGAGTTACTCATCAACAGGCGTAAAGTTTCAGGTGAGCACACTGTAAATTTACACAATGTTGTATGTCCAATGTAATTCAATAAAAAATGTTTCAGTTAAGTGAGATGAATAAGGTCTAGAGATCTGTTGTATGACGTTATACCGATAGTGGACAGTAATGTATGGTACACTCAAAAATGTGCAGAGGGTAAATCAACTGATGGCGTTGGGTCTTCTTACTACAGCAAGAGAAGATGAAAAGAGGTTAAAATATTGTTGGGTGTAAAATATCATTGGCCTCAGGCATGTGCTTCTGAGCCTGATGGTGAGGTCAGTACTGGTTCTGAGGGAGAGCAGAGAGAATCGGGAACTTGGGTCTCCTGCTCTGTGGTTGAGGGAGATAATGGGACCCTTCTCCTCCTCTAATTCCTTCAGCTCGCCGCACTCCCCACCCCCACCACCTTGGAACTCTGGAGGACTAAAGTGATGGCAATGATGAACGTATACTGAGAACTTACTATGTCCAAAGCATTTTATGGGCTGTTTCATTTACTGCTCCCTAAGATCCCCTGGAATTTTGGAGGAGAGAATGGCTACCTACTCCAGTATTCTTGCCTGGAGAATTTCGACTGAGGAGCCTGGTGGGCTCCAGTCTATGGGGATGCAAAGAGTTGGACACAACTGAATGACTAATACACATACACACAACGATTCTTCGAAGGGCTTCCCAGGTTGCGCCAGTGGTAAAAAACCTGTCTGCCAAGTTAAGAGATGTGGGTTTGACCCCTGGGTAGGGAAGATCCTCTGGAGGAGGGCATGACAACCCATTTCAGTATTCTTGCCTGGGAAATTCCATAGGCAGAGGAGCCTGGCGGGTCCATGGGGTCGCAAAAGAGTTGGATGCAACTGAAGTGACTGAACACCCACGCACGCACAAGGCTTCCTGGCTGGCTCAGTGGTAAAGAATCCGCCTGCAAGGCAGGAGACACAGGGGCCACAGGTTCCATCTCTGGGTTGGGAAGATCCCCTGGAGGAGGGCACGGCAACCCACTCCAGTGTTCTTGCCTGGAGAATCCTCTGGACAGAGGAGCCTGGCGGGCTGCAGTCCATGGGGTCGCAGAGTCGGGCGTGACTGAAGTGACTGAGGACACATGCAAGGGTCGTCCTGAGGTTTAAACAAGATCATTAATGTGAACTGTAGTTCTTGGCACATAGTAAGGTCTGATGAGTAGAAGCTAATTATTTTTATTTTTAGCGGAAAAAAAAGACAAATCAGAGTGAGCAGGAACCTGAGGAATCCTGTTCCCCAAGATGTGCCACATTTACACATGGAAAACAGGGTAGGTAGCTAGTATAAATTCATCTCATTGAAACAAAGAATTGTATCAGCACAGTTGGCTGGACATACTCTGAAAAACCTCTGGGGCAAGAAACCCTGGGTAGCAGCATTTCAGATAAGGTCTCAGTGCTGCCTACACAGCCGTATCACCTGAAGGAATTTAAAAAAATTACCGATGTTTGGGCCCTGCCCATAGAGATTGTGTTTTAATGTGTCTGGAGTGGGGCCTGGGCATTGTACCTAAAAGCTCCCCGGCTGATTCTAATGGGCTGAGAACCACTGCCCTGTATAGTCATAGATCTGTTTAATGTCTGTCTGTCCCAAAGGGCTGGAGGCTTCCCCACAGCAGGCACTGTAAATATTTGTTGAGTCGGAAATGGATGAGTGAAGGAGGCTGTTGTAGGCAAGCCTTCTCCGAGGCACTGCGAGGAGCAGCAGCCTGGCCTGCCTTAGGCCCTGACTGATGCAAGCTGGCCTCCCTGGTGGAGGAGCACGCATGGTTAGCTGGTAGAAAATCAGTCAGCCCAGGCTATAAACATGGGCCGAGGGTGCAGTGCTGGAGAGGGGCCTTAATGCCGGGTGAGGAGTTTGCACTTCATCTTCTGGTCACCTCTCCTGGAATCAGTACTTGGTTCCTGCCTCTCCTCTCACAGTGCTCAGCTTCAGGGTGGAGAAGTCTCAGGGGCAGATTCTCCTCCTGATGCCTGCCCTGTAGTCCATGGAAGCCAGAGCCCCAGAGGAAATTCCTGTGCTCCACCCAGATGCCCAAGAACATATGGGCCTTGGAAATTATCATCAGAGGAAGCCATCTTCTTCATTAATTGATTAATGTAATTAAAGAAAGATAAGTACGTCGATACCAACCACATTAGAGTTAATTTGTACAGGCGATTAGCTGTGCTCCCTCCTTCACGCTAAGTGCCTTAGACGTGTGCTTGTGCCCTGGGGGGCATTAATGGGTGCTAGGTTTAAACCTGGCCTCTGCGGGTTTTCTCCTGGGCACCTCAGTGTCCAAAAGGAGCACTTGAGCCCCCAGATGTGGATTGGATACAAGCTGGGTGACCTTGGGAGATGGGTCTCCTCTCTTCTGCGGCCCTCAGTTCTCTTGTCTGTCTAATGGGGATAATTACACTGATCTCAACGTGGGAATGTATGTGCCAGGTCCGGGGGAGAGTGGAACGCCTTCTTCCTTCCTGTGCCCTTCCAACGACGCCCCCCTTTTCAGGCCTGGGGGCCAGCCCCGGGCATAGCTCTGCTCTGGATCCTAAGCTTAGAATGCTCCTGGAACGTCTCTGGGGACTTTGTGGGTCTGGTTCTCAGCCCACTCTCCCCCTTTCAACCCTGTCTCCATCCTCACTCGCCCTGGGGGCTGCCTCTCCGGTTTTCTGATTCTCTCTCCCTCCTCTGGGCTAAGGCACACATCCCCGGGGAAGCCTTCTGTTTCTCTCTCCAGCCCCCTGTCTCTCTCTCTCTCTCTTGAGTATTCCCACATCAGGATATGGCGCCTCCATCACTCAGGGGCTCAAGCTGGGAACTTGGGGCGGGGGTCACACCTGATGTTTCTTTCCCCTTTCCCTGCCCGCCCCCCACAATCCATTCACAAGTCCTGTTAACTTTTTTTTTTTTACAGTTTTGTTGAGGTTTACTTGATACGCAATTACCTGCTCGTGTTTAAAGTATATACTTTGAAAAGATTTCACATACGTGTGCATCTGGAGAACTAACATTCCACTCAAGATAATGAACATATCTGCGACTCCCCAAAGCTTCCTCATGACCCTGGGCAATTCACCTTCCCGCCTTCCGAAATCTCTCCTCCCTCCCATCTCCTGGCAATCGCTGATCTGCTTTCCGTCCCTGCAGATTCCTTTGCTTTTCTAGAACTTTATACAAATGAAATCATACAGTATGCATTTTTTTCTGACTTCTTTCACTCCACATAGCTTTTTTGAAATTCACCCCTGTTGTTGCGTGTGTTAATAGTTCATTTCTTGTTACCATTTATCAGTGGACGAGTATTCCACTGCATACCATGAATGTGCCCGAATGTTACGTTCCTACCTGTTGATGGACACTTGGTTGATTTCCGGTTTTTGGCTACCAGTGCTAATGCTGTCATGTACATTCCCGTGGATGTGTTTGCATGGGCATATGCTTTTGTTTCTCTTGGGTAAACACCTAGGAGTGAAATATCTGGATCACATGTTGCTGTATGTTTAACTTTTTAAGAAACTGCTAAAATTTTTCCAGCGTAGCAGGATCATTTCACACCAGCATCGTGTGAGAGTTCCAGTTGCTCCAAATTCTCACCCTTATCTGATGTGGCCAGTTGTTTAAATTTTAGCTATGCTGACAGAAGTAGAGTGAAATCTTATCTCGGTTTTAATTTGCATTCCCTTCGTGAATAATGATTTTGGGCTTTTTTTTTTTCATGTGTTTATTTGCCATCCATAAATCTTCTTTGTCAAGTGTGTGATCACAGTGTTTACCAATTAGAAAAGTTAGGTTGGACTTGCCTGGCGGTCCAGAGCTTAAGAATCTGCCTGCCAGTGCGGGAGACACGGATTGGATCCCTTAGTTGCCTTGGAGCAACTAAGCCCATGAGCCATGGCTATTGAGCCTGTTCTCTAGAGCCTGTGAATTGTAACTACTGAAGCCCAAGCACCCTAGAGCCTGTGCTCTGCAACAAGAGAAGCCACCGCAAGGAGAAGCCTGCTCACTGCAGCGAGAGAGTCGCCCCCACTTTCTGCAATTAGAGAAAGCCTGAAGGCAGCAACCAAGACCCAACGCAGCCCCTCCAAAATTTTAAATAAATACAAATAACTTAAAAAAAAAGGTCACTGATTTTCTTATTATTGAATTTTGGTAGTTTTATATACTGGAAATACAAATCCTTTAAGCAGAAATGTTATTTGCAAATAATTTCCTGAGTCTGTGGCTTGTCTTTTCTTCCTCTTAACACTATATCTCAAAGAACATCTTTCATGCTTTTTGTGGTGTGTATAAGGAATCTTTGACTTACTTGAAGTTACACAGATTTCCTTTTGCTTTGGTTTGCTGAAGGTTTATAGTTTTAGGTTTTATATTTAGTTCTCTGAACTTTTCTTTGGTTAACAGCATGATGGAAACAAAATTCATGCACCCTACAATTCACCCATTTCAAGTATATGATTTGGTGGTTTTTAGTATTTAGTTTTTAGAGTTGTACCATCACCACCATTCTCTAATTCCAGAACATTCTCATCATCCCCCAAAGGTACCTCACATACATTAACAGTCACTTCCTATTCCTCTCATTCCCTAAGCCTGGAAACCATTACCATCATCTCCTTTCTGTCTCTATGGATTTGCCCCTTCCAGATATTTCGTAGTAATGGACTTGTACACGACTGGCTTCTTTCACTTAGCGTAATGTTTGCAAGGATGTTCATGTTGTAGCACGTATCAATATGTCATTCTTTTTTATTGCTGAGTTATATTCCATTGCATATATTGAAATGGATTGTATACATGATGTATAATAGTCCATGTAAATATTTTGTTTATCCACTGATCAGTTGGTAGACATTTGTGTTGCTTCCAAGTTTTAGCCATTAAGGATGGTACCAGTATAAACATTTGCATACAAGTTGTTATGAGAACTTATTGCTGGGTCACATATTAACTCTATGTTTAACTTTTTGAGGAACTCCCAAACTGTTTTTCAAAGATGCTTCACCAGCAATGTATGCCATGCTCAGGGCCTGTAATGGAACAAATCTTCTACCAGGAATCGAACCCAGTCCCCCTGTACTAGGAGTGCAGAGTCTTAGCCACTGGACCACCAGGGAAGCCCCTAGTATAATTATGTACTGAAGTGAAGTTGTGGGGGATGCTACAAACTTTTTTTTCTTTTGGCTGTGCCGCCTGTCATGTGGATCCTTGTTTCCCCACAAAGGATTGAACCTGAGCCCTCTGCTGTGGAGGGGCAGAGTCTTAACTACTGGACCATCAGGGAGGTCCTCACAAACCAAACTGTAAACAAGGTAAAAGAGAGTAATAAGCCTCCTTTCCAATGTGTTCCCAGCTCCAGAGCCCCTTTTTTCTCTATGGAACCAAATATTGCAAAAATTGTCATCCTTTTGGAAGGATCCTCTGAGTATATCAGCGAGGATGTGTATGTGTCTATATCCTTAAAAAACCCTCATGGAGAGCAGCATTCTAATCACACTGTTCAGTGTTTTGTTTTTTTTTTTTTTCCACTTAACAATATATCTTGGAGATTGTTTCATATCCATCCATAAAGAGCTGCCTCATTCTTTTTTAACAGCCATAAAGATTTCTATTGTATGGATGTACGGCAATTTGTTTAAGCAGCCCCTTGTTGATGGACATTCAGGCTGTCTCCAATCTTCTGTTATTATAAACCGTGCTGCAGTGAATAGCCTTGCACATCCAACTTTGCATACATATATGCAAGTATGTCTGTGAAATATATTCTAGAGCAGTAGGATTTATGGGTCAATGGGTACGTGCCTCAAACAGCTTGATACAATGTTGCATTGCCACCCACGCAGACTGTGCCAGTTCATACTCTCACCAGCCTTTGGGAGCAATGGCTTCTCCACACTGGCCAGTTCAGTGTGTGATCAAACATTTTGATCTTTGTCCATCTGCTAGGTAAAAATATGGTATCTCTTTGCGATTTTCATTTGAATTTCTTAAAAAAATTTTAAATCACGAAAGTATGATAACACATTTACAGGGGGCTTGGAAAATGCAGAATAAAGTTACATATAGTTCCACTGTAGGTTGCACTTATTTTTTAAGTGGATAAATTAAGATTCTTAGTTGGCGTTTCAATATCAAACTCTCAAACATTAATTGAATGAATAGACAGAAAGATAGAACCTGAAAACCACTGTGAACCAGTTCAACATAATTAAGATGTATACAATTTTCACACAACAGCAGGATACAGATTCTATTCAAGTTCCCATAGACTGTAAACCAGGAGACACTGGAGCATATGCAGGGTGCATACCCTTTTTATGAAGACTAGTGTTGAGCATCTATTTTTACGCTCAACATGGGGATCGAACTCATGCCCCCTACAATGGAAGCTCAGACTCTTATTCACTGGACCGCTAGAAAAGTCCCTCTTTTTTTATGTTTTGAGGCCGAGTTTCCTAATTGGAGAACTGCTTGTTCATATCCTTTGCCCATTTTTTACTGGATCGTTGGCCTTCTTTCTTACTGAATTGTTGGGATATTAGTATAATGGTGTAACTCTTGCCTGCTGGTCAGTTTCCTCCAGCCTCTGACCCATCTCAACGGTTGCAGTGTGTGCATACTGATGTACTCCTTGGCTGAGTGGAGGTGGTGGAGGTTTGGACAACAGAGATTCTTCTTTTGTGAAGACATGACTGATGGAATGGAGCAGTTCTACTCCTCTATGAAGGTGAAGTCGCTCAGTCGTGTCCGACTCTTTGCGACCCTGTGGACTGTGGCCTACCAGGCTTCCCCGTCCATGGGATTCTCCAGGCAAGAATACTGGAGTGGGTTACCATTTCCTTTTCCAGGGGATCTTCCCAGCCCAGGGATTGAACCCAGGTCTCCTGCATTGGAGGCAGACGCTTTAACCTCTGAGCCACCAGGGAAGCCCTCTACCCCTCTGTAGCAGAGGAGCAAATGCCTCAGACTGTGGCAGAGACCCTCTATCTGCTCCTCTGCAGTTCTCTCTTCTTTTCTCCCTGGTTCAACACCACGCTTCCCCCGCCCCCCACGCCCCAGGAGTTCTCCTTGCTCAGCTTCCCCTTTCCTAATATTAGCACAGGCACAGCCCGGCCCCGCTGTCACAGGCAGTGATTATATAGCAAATTAACCACAAGCTGTTCGGTCCTCGTCCGGTGGCAGTTGGGGAGATGCTACTCTGAGTAATGACTTGTGTAGTCGACGCTCTCATCTGTAATTTGCGTGTGCAATAAACGCAGAAATAAAAACCCGATCCATATGAAAAAGGGACCAAGTAGAAGGAGCAGGGGTGGGGGAAGAAGTCATGAATTTTGTGGACTGCATCTTACAGTCTGGCTTCAATTTCCTCTTGAGTAATGCAGTCATTGCTGACATGTGATTGATGGCTGTGTTTGCCTAAAAGATGGAGACAGGCAGAGGGAGAGTCAGGGACCAGGGCTTGACTCCTGATGCCTCAAAGTGTGTCTTTGAGAGCGGGACAGTTATTCTCTAAGCCTAAGTCTCCTCATCTATAAAATGGGGACAATCATAATGATAATAGTGATCTCCAATCAGGTGTTAAAGAGCCTGGATTTCAGAACATGGTAAATCCATGCTGCTGCTGCTGCTGCTAAGTCGCTTCAGTCGTGCCTGACTCTGTGTAGCCCCATAGATGGCAGCCCCCGTCCCTGGGATTCTCCAGGTAAGAACACTGGAGTGGGCTGCCATTTCCTTCTCCAATGCATGCATACATGCTAAGTTGCTTCAGTTGTGTCTGACTCTGTGCGACCCTATGGTAAATCCATAGTTAGTATTAATTTTATTCCCTCCCTTCCTCTCTTCCTTCTGTCATAGTAAGTAGGGGGCTTTAAAATGAAGTCTTCCCTGGTGGCTCAGAGGTTAAAGCGTCTGTCTGCAGTTCTGGAGACCTGGGTTTGGTCCCTGGGTGCGGAAGATCCCCTGGAGGAGGAAATGACAACCCACTCCAGTATTCTTGCCTGGGGAAACCCATGGACGGAGGAGCCTGGCAGGCTACAGTCCACAGGGTCACAAAGAGTCGGACACGACTGAGTGACTTCACTTTCACTTTAAAATGAAACTTTAAATTTTGAAATAATTATTGATTCATATGCAGTTGTAAGAAGTAGGAGATTCTGCATACCCTTCACCCATAATTCTACAGTGATGCATCTTGTAAATCAATAGTACAGTGTCACAACCAGGATATTGACACTAGTACAAATCACAGATCTTACCACTATTTCTCCATTTGTACTTGTGTGTATGTAATTAGTTCTGTGCAATTTATCACATGTATGTGAAAGTGAAAGTGAAAGAAAGTTGTTCAGTTGTGTCCGACTCTTTGCGACCCCATAGACTGTAGCCTACCAGGCTCTTCCATCCATGGGATTTTCCAGGCAAGAAAACGAGTGGGTTGCCATTTCCTTCTCCAGGAGATCTTCTCGACCCAGGGATTGAACCCCAGTCTCCTGCATTGTAGGCAGACGCTTTGCCATCTGAGCCACCAGGGAAGTCCCATCACATGTATAGGTTTGTGAATTCATCATGACATCAAGATAGGTAACACTTTTATTACCATAAAGACCCTTCCTGTTGCCCTTGAATAACCACACCCACTCCTTTCCATCTCTCAGCCCCAGTCTCCAACTTCTGGCAACCAACAATCTGTTTATTTCTAAGCTTTGTCTTTTCAAAAATTTTATATAAATAAAATCATATAGCATATAAGTTTCTTTTTTTAATACTCTGCATAATTCCTTGGAGATTCACAGAGCTTCTGTGTGTATAATTCATTCCTTTTTACTGCTAAGTAGTATTCCATGGTATGAATGTATCAGAGTTTAACAATTCATCCATGAAGGATGTCTGGGTTGTTCCTAGTTTTTGGCTATTGCTAATAAAAACTGCTGTGAACATTCATGTACACGTTTTCATACAGTTTCACTTATATTTGAACAAAAATTTTTTCATTTCTCTGGCACAAATAGCCAAGAGTACAATTGTTAGTCATATAGCGATTATGGGCCTGGACATGACTGAAGTGACTTAGCAGCAGCAGGTGGCTCAGTGGTAAAGAATCTGCCTGACAATGCAGGATACATGGGTTCAATTCCTGGGTCAGGAAGATCCCCTGGAGGAGAAAATGGCAACTTGCTCCAGTATTCTTGCCTGAAAAATTTCATGGACAAAGGATCCGGGCAGGCTCATAGAGTCACAAAGAGTTGGACACGACTGAGCAACTGATCACCACCACCACTTAGTAATTGTATGTTTAGTTTTTGTAACCAATTGCTGAATTGTTTTCCAGCAACTGCTGAATGTACTGTTTTACATTCCCAGGGGCAATGTATGTGTGATTTCCGTTTCTCTGCCAGCACTTGGTGTTGTTACTACTTTTTATTTTAGTCCTTCTTGGAGGTGATATCCCATTGTGACAATTCCCTAAATGTTTGTGTGAATATGTTTTTACCTCTCTCGTGTATTTATGTAGGGATGGAATTTCTGGGTCTTATGGTCACTCTCATTTGAGGATATGCTAAACTGCTTTCCAGAATGTCTGCATCATTTTTTATTTTCACTAACAGTATGGATCTCCAGTTTCTCCACATCCTCACTAACATGTGTAACCCCAGTGTTTTGGTCATAGCCCTCCTAGTGGGCATGAAGTGGTATCTCTTTGTAATTTTGATCTGTTTCCCTAATAACTAATGATGGTGAGCATTTTTTCATGTGCTTCTTGGTCATTTGTATATATTACTTAGAGAAATGTCTGTCCAAAATCTTTGCCCATTTAAAAATTGGGCTGTCTTTTTTGTTGTTATTGCCTTGTAAGAGTTCTTTATATAGCTTCCATATAAGCCCTTCATCAGATATATGATTTGAAAATGTTTTTCTCCCATTCTATGGGTTGTCTTTTTACTTTCTTGACAATGCCCTTGATTGCACCAAAGTTTTTTAATTTTAATGAAGTTCAGTTTATTTTTTATTTTGTTATTTGTGCTTTTGGTGTTGCATCTAAGAAATGATTGCCTAATCCAAAGACATGAAGATTTACTCCTATGTTTTCTTGTAAAACTTTTATGGATTTAGCCCTAACTTTCGGTCTTTAATCAATTTTGAGTTATTTTCCATATAGTGTGAGGTAGGGGCCCGATTTCATTCTTTGGCATGTGGCTCTCTGGCTGTCCAAGTGCAACTTTTTGAAAATACTTTCCTTTCTTTATTGAATTGTCTCAGCGCTTTTCTTGAAAATAAATTGACCATAAATGGAAAGGTTTATTTTCAGATTTTTGAATTCTGCTTGATCTATATTTTTATTTTTATGCCAGTACCACAGTGACTTGATTACTATAGCTGTATAAGTTTTGAAACTGGGAAGTGTATATTCTTCATTTTTGTTCTTCTTTTCCAAGATAATTTAGTCTATTCTGTCTATTGTTTTCGTCTATTTTTGCATTTCCATATATATATATATGTAATTATCCGATAATGTAGAATAATTTTGTCCATTTCTGCAAGAANAGATATGCAGATGACACCACCCTTATGGCAGAAAGTGAAGAGGAACTAAAAAGCCTCTTGATGAAAGTGAAAGTGGAGAGTGAAAAAGTTGGTTTAAAGCTCAACATTCAGGAAACGAAGATTATGGCATCTGGTCCCATCACTTCATGGGAAATAGATGGGGAAACAGTGGAAACAGTGTCAGACTTTATTTTTTTGGGCTCCAAAATCACTGCAGATGGTGACTGCAGCCATGAAATTAAAAGACGCTTATTCCTTGGAAGAAAAGTTATGACCAACATAGACAGCATATTGGAAAGCAGAGACATTACTTTGCCAACAATGGTCCGTCTAGTCAAGGCTATGGTTTTTCCAGTGTTCATGTATGGATGTGAGAGTTGGACTGTGAAGAAAGCTGAGTGCCAAAGAATTGATGCTTTTGAACTGTGGTGTTGGAGAAGACTCTTGAGAGTCCCTTGGACTGCAAGGAGATCCAACCAGTCCATTCTGAAGGAGATCAGTCTTGGGATTTCTTTGGAAGGAGTGATGCTAAAGCTGAAACTCCAGAACTTTGGCCGCCTCATGCAAAGAGTTGACTCATTGGAAAAGACTCTGATGTTGGGAGGGATTGGGGGCAGGAGGAGAGGGGGATGACAGAGGATGAGATGGCTGGATGGCATCACAGACTTGATGGACGTGAGTCTGAGTGAACTCTGGGAGTTGGTGATGGACAGGGAGGCTTGGCGTGCTTCGATTCATGGGGTCACAAAGAGTTGGACATGACTGAACGACTGAACTAAACTAAAACGTCTTAAAATATATAAACAACAGATATCTTTCCATTTGTTTAGGTCTTTAACTCTTTTCCATGATATCTTGTAGTTTTCAGCATATGAGTCTTGTATCTCTTTTGTTAAATTTATTCCCAATTATTTTACTCTTTTTGATGTTACTGCAAATGGAATTGTTTTCTTAATTTTATTTTTGGATTGTTCATTGCAAGTGTATAGAAATACAGTTTATTTTTGTGTATTGATCTTGTATCCTGCAAGATTGCTGAACTCTATTTTTCCAGAGAATCCCAGGGACGGAGGAGCCTGGTGGGCTGCTGTCTATGGGGTCGCACAGAGTCGGACACAACTGAAGTGACTTACCAGCAGCAGCAGCAGCAGACACCTTAGGATTGTCTATACAGAAGATAATATTTGTGAATACAGATAATTTTACTTCTTGTTTTCCAACCTGGAAAACCTTCCTTCTATTTTTGTTTGCCTTTCATTTCTTTTTCTTGTTTAATTTCCCAATGATGAAGCCTCTATAAACTGTATGGTTGAGCAAACTGATGCACAGAAAGACCCAATTACTCATTCAGAACCGTACAGACTCTAATACTGGCACCAGGACTTAAACTTCAGCGATTTAAAAGACCATCATCTCCACCATTATGAAATGCTGAACTCTTTCATGGCGTGTTTCTCAGAATGAGAGACTTTTTCCACGGGGCTGTCCCTGCCAAGCGTTTACTTCTGACCACAGCAATTCAGCATTGCCTTGGCAAACACTCAGCCCTCACTGTGTGCAGCATCTCTCAGGCTGTCATTCAGGATATGTGACCCCAGCTAAGTCAACCATCCTAGGTCGCTGAGCCTCCGACGCATGATGCGAGGACAAAAATGCCAGGGGACCAGTTTTTGGCAGACCTGATCCAACTGGTATTTGATTCCTGGTAACTGGGAAACAACAGTCCCTCAGTAGAGCCTAGACTTTGCATTTAATAAAGCCAGACCCTAAGCTACACAGAGAGTCTAGGGCAGTGGTCCCAACCTTTTTGGCACCAGGGACCAGTTTTGTGGAAGAGTATTTTTTCACAGACCGGGCAGGGGGTTGTGGTTTTGGGGTGATTCAAGTGCATTGCATTTATTGTGTATTTATTTCTATTATGACTGCATCGGTTCCACCTCAGATCAACAGCCATCAGATCCCGTAGGCTGGGAACACCTGGTCTAGGGAACTTAGTATCCATCTTAGTGGGAGTTTCTGTCTTTGTCATTTAACATTAGTTGGCCAATAGGAATTTTCTCTTTCTTCATACAAAATTTAATGCTTTTTATTATAAAATTAGTACATCTTGATAGGAAATGTGGAATATATAGAAATTAACTGAAAACCCACAATCCAGAAAACATTTGGGAAATATTCTTTCTCTCTAATAAGCATTTCTCTCTGTGTGTGTATGTGTTTGGAAAAATCAGGATCACATTGTACATATTATTTTGTATCTTTTTTCACTTACTTTCATATGACCATTTTCTCATGTCCTAAGTCATAATTTATGAATGTGATTTTTAATGGCTATAAAATAGTCTACTGTGTGGATATACTGAAATTCATTTAAATACACTTTTTTTAAACAGTAAAAACTAATTTTTAAAAATTTTATTTATTTTTAATTGAAGGATAATTGCTTTACCATATTTTATTGATTTCTGCTATATATCAGCATGAATCAGCCAAAAGTATACATAGGTCCCCTCCCTCCTGAACCTTCCTCCTACCTCTCACCCCATTAAACCAAACTTTCATTACTGGACATTGAAGTTGTTTTTGATTTTTCATTATTATAAACTATATTATAATAAATATTTTGGAACATAAATTTTAGCACCTGTTTCTGGTTAATTTTCAAAGATAAATTTCTTTAAGGGCAACAGGGCATTTTTTATTAACAATTTTTAAAAGTGTTTCATTTTGAAAATTTAATGCATGCACATGATGAGAAATATCAAAACAGTTCAAAAGAGTGTTCATTTAAAAAGGAAGTCTTGTTTTCATCTTTCATACCAGGTCCCTATATTCACTCCCCAGAAAAATTCAGTATAACCAGTTTCTTGTGCATAGCTCCAGAAGAATACAGACATGGATGTGAAAGGTATATTTGTACATATATCTCCTTTTTCTTGTCATCCGCTAAACATCTTTGGCACCTTCTTTTTATCACTTAACAGTATATCTTGGAGATCATTCCTTATCACTACATGTTTCTACAGCCATCTCATATTTTAAAATTGTGTTTCTTTTCATAGATGTATATATCATAATTCATTTAAGAAGTTTGTAGTTAGTAGGCATTTAGTTTATTCACAAACCTTTGTTATAAAAGAATGCTTTAATACATTATCTTGTACATGTATCTTTGCACTCACATATGAGAATATTTGTGGAGTAAATACCAAAAGTGGACTTATACATTTAAAATTTGAATATATACTACCAAAATGCCTTTCAAGGGTGAGCACCAATGCATATATTCCCAAGAACACTGTCTTTGTCTGTTTCCTCATACTTTTACTGACAGCATATAATTAAACATTTTATCTTTGCCCATTTGATAGATAAAAAGAGGTGTAAAATTATGCTTTTAATGTATATCTGAGAGAGGTTGGCCACTCCTTCATATGTTTAAAAGCCATTTATATTTCTTTTTCTCGGAGCTCTCATTTTTTTCAAGCCTAGTTTTCTATTTTCCCTCTATTGATTTCTGAAAGCTTCTTCTTCTTTTTTTTTTGGAAAGCTTCTTTATGTAATGGAAAAATTAGTTCTCTATTTTATGTTGCTTATATTTTCCCCTTGAGTTTGTAACTTCTTTTTTTCTCTGTTTACCATACAGTGAGTTAAAATTTGTTTAATGTAGTTAAATTTCTCAATCGTCTTTTTTAGTCACTGGCTCCCGGATCTTGTGTACAGAAGGCAACACAAAGGATTTTTCTTGCTCTGAAATTCCAAAAATTATCTCATACCTTTTCCTAGTACTATTCTGATTTCATTTCCATGTTTAACATTTTTTGATACATCTGGAATTTATTTTGGAATGAAGAGAGAGGAAGACATTCAGCTTGCTATTTTTCTAAATGCCTAATCAGTTTTTACAACTGAGTAATCCGAGAATGGATTATTTCTCAAGATCAGTTCAGTTCAGTTCAGTCACTCAGTTGTGTTCGACTCTTTGCGACCCCATGAGTTGCAGCACACCAGGCCTCCCTGTCCATCACCAACTCCCAGAGTTCGCTCAAACTCACGTCCATCAAGTTTGTGATGCCATCCAGCCATCTCATCCTCTGTCGTCCCCTTCTCCTCCTGCCCCCAATCCCTCCCAACATCAGAGTCTTTTCTAATGAGTTAACTCTTTGCATGAGGTGACCAAAGTACTGGAGTTTCAGCTTTAGCATCACTCCTTCCAAAGAAATCCCAGGGCTGATCTTTAGAATGGACTGGTTGGATCTCCTTTCAGTCCAAGGGACTCTCAAGAATCTTCTCCAACACCACAGTTCAAAAGCATCAATTCTTCGGCGCTCAGCTTTCTTCACAGTCCAACTCTCACATCCATACATGAACACTGGAAAAACCATAGCCTTGACTAGATGGACCTTTGTTGGCAAAGTGATATCTCTGCTTTTCAATATGCTATCTAGGTTGGTCATAACTTTCCTTCCAAGGAATAAGCGTCTTTTAATTTCATGGCTGCAATCACCATCTGCAGTGATTTTGGAGCCCAAAAATATAAAGTCTGACACTGTTTCCACTGTTTCCCCATCTATTTCCCATGAAGTGATGGGACCAGATGCCATAATCTTCGTTTCCTGAATGTTGAGCTTTAAGCCAACTGTTTCACTCTCTACTTTCACTTTCATCAAGAGGCTTTTTAGTTCCTCTTCACTTTCTGCCATAAGGGTGGTGTCATCTGCATATCTGAAGTTATTGATATTTCTCCCGGCAATCTTGATTCCAGCTTGTGCTTCTTCCAGCCCAGCGTTTCTCATGATGTACTCTGCATATAAGTTAAATAAGCAGGGTGACAATATACAGCCTTGACGTACTCCTTTTCCTATTTGGAACCAGTCTGTTGTTCCATGTCCAGTTCTAACTGTTGCTTCCTGACCTGCATACAGATTTCTCAAGAGGCAGGTTAGGTGGTCTGGTATTCCCATCTCTTTCAGAATTTTCCACAGTTTATTGTGATCCACACAGTCAAAGGCTTTGGCATAGTCAATAAAGCAGAAATAGATGTTTTTCTGGAACTCTCTTGCTTTTTCCATGATCCAGCGGATGTTGGCAATTTGATCTCTGGTTCCTCTGCCTTTTCTAAAACCAGCTTGAACATCAGGAAGTTCACGGTTCATGTATTGCTGAAGCCTGGCTTGGAGAATTTTGAGCATTACTTTACTAGCGTGTGAGATGAGTGCAAGTGTGCGGTAGTTTAAGCATTCTTTGGCATTGCCTTTCTTTGGGATTGGAATGAAAACTGACCTTTTCCAGTCCAGTGGCCACTGCTGAGTTTTCCAAATTTGCTGATGTATTGAGTGCAGCACTTTCACAGCATCATCTTTCAGGATTTGAAACAGCTCAACTGGAATTCCATCACCTCCACTAGCTTTGCTCGTAGTGATGCTTTCTAAGGCCCACTTAACTTCACATTCCAGGATGTCTGGCTCTAGGTGAGTGATCACACCATCGTGATTATCTGGGTCATGAAGATCTTTTTTGTACAGTTCTTCTGTGTATTCTTTTCACCTCTTCTTAATATCGTCTGCTTCTGTTAGGTCCATACCATTTTTGTCCTTTATTGAGTCCATCTTTGCATGAAATGTTCCCTTGGTATCTCTAATTTTCTTGAAGAGATCTCTAGTCTTTTCCATTCTGTTGTTTTCCTCTATTTCTTTGCACTGATCGCTGAGGAAGGCTTTCTTATCTCTTCTTGCTATTCTTTGGAACTCTGCATTCAGATGCTTATATCTTTCCTTTTCTCTTTTGCTTTTCACTTCTCCTCTTTTCACAGCTATTTGTAAGGCCTCCCCAGACAGCTAAAGATGGCTTGAGTCTATTTGATAATCCCAGTGGTCACAGGAAGTCAACATGGGGTCTTTCAGGGTCAGCAGGTAAACTCACCTGCCTGTCTTTTTGCAAAGGGATTCTGAGCAGATAGGCAAGGAGCAGGTTGTAGTGAAGTATCTCTAGGTTTTAACTTTACATCAAGCACAAAATGGTGAGGAAGGATATTATTTAGATCTCTGAAGAATTACTTTTTGAAAATTTTATTATAGAGTCATCTTCTTGAATCCTTGCATGGATGCTACAAGAAACAGCCTTCTGGAACCCCGTGACACTATTACCTGAAGGGCTATTTTGTAGGCATTGACACCGTGGTTATCAATCAGAGGTTTATTTTGTTTATTTTTTTTGGGGGGGGTGAGTAAATGTGTGTAACTTATTTGCAAGATATTTCACAATGGATTTTCACAGGTAAAAAAAGAAACAAGATAAACTGCTAGTTACAGGGACTTCCCTGATCCAGTGGGGGACTGTCAGAGCCAGTGCAGAGGACACAGGTTTGATCCCTGATCCTAGAAGATTCCACTTGCCACAGAGCTACTAAGCCCATGCTCCACAACAACCAGAGCACAGTCTCTGGTGCCCATGCTCTGTAACGAGAGAAGCCACCACAGTGAGAAGCCCTTGCACTCGAACAAAGAGTTAGTACTGGCTCACAGCAACTAGAGAAAGCCTGTGCAGAGCAACGAAGACGCAGTGCACTCAAAAGCAAATAAGTAAATATTAAAAAACAACCCTGATGATTACATGTAAATAAATAGAAGCAGTGGAAAAAATCCCCACATTTTCACTACTCAGTTAGTTCAGTTGCTCAGTTGTATCTGATTCTTTGAGATCCCATGGACTGCAGCATGCCAGACTTCCCTGTTAATCACCAACTCCCGGAGCTTACTCAAACTCATGTCCATTGAATTGGTGATGCCATCCAACCATCTCATCCTCTGTGGTCCCCTTCTCCTCTTGCCTTCAGTCTTTCCCAACATCAGGGTCTTTTCTAATGAGTCAGTTCTTCACATCAGGTGGCCAAAGTATTGGAGTTTCAGCTTTAGCATCAGTTCTTCCAATGAATATTCAGGACTGATTTCCTTTAGGATGGACTGGTTGGATCTCCTTGAAGTCCAAGGGACTCTCAAGAGTCTTCTCCAACACCACAGTTCAAAAGCATCAATTTTCACTACTATAACACTAAAAAAAATCTAGTGTAGGGAACAGGCATCTTGAGTGTACCATGTCAGGAAGTTTCCTGAGGATCTTCTTCCCATTGAATGTTGTTGCTCATCAGGGGATTACTTGATGAAACGCAGGATTCTCAGTTATATTTGAATTTCAGATAAAAATGAATAATTCTTTAGTATGTTTCATATATTGTATGGGACATACTTATACTTAAATATTATTTGTTGTTTATCAGAAGTTCAGATTTTAGTAGGCATCCTGAATTTCTGTTTTACTAAATCTGGGTACTCTACCCCCAGGGACATTTGACAATGTCTGGAGACATTTCAGTGGTCTCAACTGGGAGGAGGTGCCACAGGCATCTAGTGGGTAGAGGCCACCACCCTGTAATGCACGGGACAGACACCCGCCCCCCTCCCCCCACAATAACAAAAATGATCCATGCCAAAACATTAACAGTGTCAGGCTGAGGAACATTTTAACTGGCTTAACACTGTTCTCACAATCTCTAATTAAGAGCGCTCTAATATGAAATTTCTTTTTGAATCACAGCTGAAGAAACCCAAAGAGTCCCTTGAGGAACTAACTTGTTTTCATCTTTTCATTAATGACAGTAAGACCTAAGTAACTGGTTTTGTTTCCTTTTTTCTCTTTGACTATACAGAAATTTAGGTCAAATTAAATGTCCAAGCATAAAGACTGGGATAATTTATTTATTAGGCTGCCCTGGGTCTTAGTTGTGGCATGGAAGACCTAGTTCTCTGACCAGGGATTGAACCTGGGTTCCCTGTATTGGGAGCGTAGAGTCTTAGGCGCTGGACTACCTGGGAAGTCCCGATTGTGAGCTCTTACTTGATATATATAAGTCACTTCATTCGTCCTTATGGATGAAACTTATGGACCGTAGCCCGCTAGGCTCCTCATTCCATGGAATTATCCAGGCAAGAACACTGGAGTGGGTTGCTGGGCCTTCCTTCTGGGGATCCTCCCAACCCAGGGATCAAACCCACATCTCTTACTTCTACCTGCATTGGCAGGCGAGTTCTTTACCTGGGAAGCCCATACACCGCCCCCCGCCCCCCCTCACTTGATACATATATCAAACATATATATCAAAAACATGTATATATATTTGATATATATCAAATATATATATTATTTTTTCCTTCCACTTTTATTGAAATACAGTCAACACACAGCACGGTATAAGTTTAAGTATACAGAATAATGATTTGACTTACATACATCATAAAGTGATGATTGCAATAAGTTTAGTATACATCTATCATCACATATAGGTACCAAATTAAAAAAATATATACATTGCTGCATACATATTTTGTTTTTTCCTATTAACATTTTTGGCTGATTTGCATTTCCCTGGTCCTGATTTTTATTATTTGTTTTCCACCAGGTCCTGTACATCACTCAAATTTCTTGTGGGATAAGCTGTGATACACACACACACACACACACACACACACATGCTTGTGCGCGTGCGTACACACACACACACAATATTTAAATATGGAGTTTACTGGACACTTGTACACAGGCCTTGTACTGTACACAGGACCAGGGAGACAAATGGGGGCTGCCCTTTCCTTCCCCAATACCCTGCATGTCTCATGAAACACCTCTGCTCTCGGGCTTCCTCTCTACCTTCAGGCCGTGGCCTCAGAACACCCGTGAGGTTTGCCCTGGGGAAGCAGAACTGCCATGCCAGTGGACTTTGGGCCCCAGGTGAGTGGCCACTGGCTTCCTCCAACTTGATCTTGGGAGGCCACGGAGGTCCTTTCTGTTGCCCAGCAAAGGAGAGGCTCCTCGGCAGATACCAGGCAGACAGGGCCTTTTGAGGCCCTGTGTACGGCCCACGTAGACACACACTGGGAACAAGATTGCATCTTCCCCCGGACCAGCGAGATGCTATAAACATAATCAAAATGTAATAGAAACTTTTTGGAAATGCTGTTATGAGGAGAAAGCATCAATCTTGATGGAACTCTGCTCAACAGGCTTTGCGGAGCTAATCAATCATGGTCAGGACTCGGCCTCCCCATCTGTCTGCGCCGGGGACCGCGCCGAGCTTGCTGACTCCCAGGCTGGGGCTGCGTCCCCTCACCAGGCAATCCATCATGCTGCAGGGGGATGGCAGGAGGGGAATAATAGCACGCTAATAAACTAGGAGCTTTTTTCATTCCCAACTAATTTTTAGTAAATGAGCCCAATCCAGACAGAGCAGGAAAAAGAGCCCGAGGAGATGGTGCTTCCGAGATGCGCCTCGCTGGCTGGGGACAATGGCTCATGGGCCCGAAGGGAAGCAAAGAGTCAGCCCTTCTCAAAATAATTCTCAGTGTTCATCTAAGGCACGAACTTGTCTGCAGAAGCGCAGGGGAGAGCGAGGCCGGAACTACTTCCGGACTGGTGGTGTGGACTTCCGGGGGTGGGCTCGTGGTACTGATGCTGAGGTCGCGGCTGTAACACCTGGGTCTGGTTTGGGACTTGAATTTACGAGGGAAGCCAGAAGTCAGAGAGTTAGAAGTCCAAGCAGTGGGCCAGATGACAAGAAATGGTACCAGGGGCCAGAAGCCAGGGAACAGAATAAAGAACAGAGTGCAAGACAGGTTTCGACAGAGGCTGTGAAGAATCAAAGCTGCATGGAGCCCACTTTCATCTGACTGTAGCTACTTTGGGGGTGACTTTCCAGCTTGGGGGTGCTCTGTAACTCTCCAGGTTACAGAGCAGGACTGGAGCAGAATGGGATAGTCTTACAGAGGCCTGTAGTTTGGGAGATTAGGTCTGTTTTCACTCATCCTTTTTTGTCTAGCATTTTGCGACACCTGGTGGGTACTCAAAAATATTGGTTAAATGAATACATGAATGAGAATTGTCCCTGTGATAGCAGCTTCTGAAGATCTGGTCTGATAACTTTCTGAATTCTTTAAGTTCCTAGTCTGAAATACATCACAGTTTCAGTCCTAGGTTTGTGCCCACCAGAACTCAGTCTTGGACAGGACAGTTTAGAGAAGGTATATATGTTCTTAATTATTGCTATGTAACAAATTACCCCGAAACTAAGTGACTATAAACAATAATAAACATATATTATCTCTCACTGTGGATCAGGGATTCAGGAGCTGTTTTTTTTTTTTTTTTTCTGGACGATTCCCAGTCTTGGTCTTTCTGGAGGTGTGATGATAGGTTCTACACTAGGATTTCAGGATACTTGTGAGTTTTTTTGACATGGCACTCATCAAGAGATGGAGTCTATTTCTTCTCTTGAATCTGGGCTGGCTTGTGATTATTTTGATCAACAGAAGAGTATGGAAGAATTGATGCTATGCCAGTTCTGGGTCTAGTTTTTACAAGCACTGGCAGCTTCCACCTAGGTCTCCAGGAGCCTGAGCTGCCATCTAAGAAATCTCACTACACTCAGGGCATACTTTATGATCAGGCCCTGAGTCTACTTGAAGAAAGAGAGGCACCCAGCAGAGCCCAGCCCTCTAATCCTTGCCAAGTTCCAGACATGTGAGAGAGGCCGTTTTGGGCCCTCCAGATCAACCCAGCTGAGTGAATACCACCAAGTGACTATGGCCGATGCCACGAAGAGCAGAAAAATAGCCCAGATGAACCTTGCCATAAAATCATGAGACATAATAAAATGATCGTCATTTTAGGGCACTAACTCTTGAGGTAGTTTTGCATAATTGGAGCACCCAGAGGTCAAAGGAAGATCAAGGATCATTGATTGTAGATGATCCAACTGTACATTTTGTATTTGAATCATTTCTTCAGTTGTTTTCCCCTGAACATCTTTCAGTCTTTTGTTTAATTGCCTAGAGGGGCAGGACAATTATTATATTTGGAGTTAGCCCCTTGTATTGTAACTATAGCTCTCATTCCTTCTTGCTTCTCTCCCTTCAACTTCCCTTCCCTCCCTCTGACTCTCTCCTTCCTTTCTTTCCTTCCCAAATATTTAGTGGGGAGAGAATAAAAAAAATGGTCCCCAGAGGGTGTATATTAATCAGGGTTCTCCAGAGAAACAGAACCAACAGGATATATTTATATAGGTATATATAACATCTATTTCTGCTTTATTGACTATGCCAAAGCCTTTGACTGTGTGGATCACAAGAAACTGTGGAAAATTCTGAAAGAGATGGGAATACCAGACCACCTGACCTGCCTCTTGAGAAACCTGTGTGCAGGTCAGGAAGCAACAGTTAGAACTGGACATGGAACAACAGACTGGTTCCAAACAGGAAAAGGAGTGCATCAAGGCTGTATATTGTCACCCTGCTTATTTAACTTATATGCAGAGTACATCATGAGAAACGCTGGGCTGGAAGAAACACAAGGTGGAATCAAGATTGCCAGGAGAAATCTCAATAACCTCAGATATGCAGATGACACCACCCTTACGGCAGAAAGTGAAGAGGAACTTAAAAGCCTCTTGATGAAAGTGAAAGAGGAGAGCGAAAAAGTTGGCTTAAAGCTCAACATTCAGAAAACGAATGTGGCATCCAGTCCCATCACTTCGTGGGAAATAGATGGGGAAACAGTAGAAACAGTGTCAGACTTTAATTTTCTGGGCTCCAAAATCACTGCAGATGGTGATTGCAGCCATGAAATTAAAAGACGCTTATTCCTTGGAAGAAAAGTTATGACCAACCTAGATAGCATATTCAAAAGCAGAGACATTACTTTGCCAACTAAGGTCCGTCTAGTCAAGGCTATGGTTTTTCCTGTGGTCATGTATGGAGGTGAGAGTTGGACTGTGAAGAAGGCTGAGCACTGAAGAATTGGTGCTTTTGAACTGTGGTGTTGGAGAAGATTCTTGAGAGTCCCTTGGACTGCAAGGAGATCCAACCAGTCCATCCTAAAGGAGATCAGCCCTGGGATTTCTTTGGAAGGAGTGATGCTAAAGCTGAAACTCCAATACTTTGGCCACCTCATGTGAAGAGTTGACTAATTGGATAAGACCCTGATGCTGGGAGGGATTGGGGGCAGGAGGAGAAGGGGATGACAGAGGATGAGATGGCTGGATGGCATCACCGACTTGATGGACGTGAGTTTGAGTAAACTCTGGGAGTTGGTGATGGACAGGGAAGCCTGGCATGCTGTGATTCATGGGGTAACAAAGAGTCAGAGATGACTGAGCAACTGAACTGAACTAATGGTGGGTCATGAAGTGAGCAAAGGGATAGATATGGCTGCATCACAGTAGACCAACACTGCTTAGGAGTTTTTTCTCTACAGCCCAGGTTGAGTGGGAAGATATTTCTCTTTCAGAAAAGCCACCCTCTGCCATGTAGGTGGTCAGTGTGGCAGCAGGGTGATGCAATTAGGAGGCTGACTGGGTTAAAGATGGTGGTGGCTTGGACTAGTGTGTAGGTGGTGGAGTTACAGGGAAATGAGTGGTTTGAAAAGTATAATATGTATTTACTGTGTTACTTGAGAGTATGTAATTCTTCTGTAAAGGACAGGAAAAACAAAAAAGATGGGTGAACTTCCTCAGGAATATCCTGGCAGTTCAGTGGTTAGGACTCTGTGCTTCCACTGCAGGGGGCGTGGGTTTGAAACCTTGCTTGAGGATTTAAGATCCTGCATGCTGTGCTGTGTGGCCAGAAAAAGAAAAAAAGGATGAATGTCCTAAGGAATATTTGCCATGGATAGTACATAAACTAGAAGCCTATGCAATAAGGATAAAACTTAGAGGATATGAGTATATACCATGAATGAGCTTGTGAGACTAAGAAAAAATTTATAAGATGTATTAAATACAGGTGTAAGAATGTTAGTAACATGTTAGTCATGAATTAAATGACTTACGTGGTCAAATAAACTACAGTACCACAAATAGAAATGGGTAGAAAGACCAAGTCATGATTCTGCCACTTCTGGTCTGACAGCTGGGTCATGGCTAACTTGGCCATCCACTGGTGTTACCAATCCTGACCTCATTCTGCCCCCACACATGGTTTGTCCAAGAAATGCAGCTAAAACCTATGGCTGTTCAGAGGTGAGCAGTCAAGCTGCAGCAGTGCCGAGGCGTATGTGCTTGGCTTTGTCTCTTCAATAGATCATGTGTGTGATTGACCTCAGGTACTTTCTGCTTGTTGGATTCCTTTGCTCAAACCTCAGCTCTGGTCCTTTGAACCACACGTCCCCAGGGCAGGCCGATGTGACAGACAGCATTGCATACCTCAGGGTTCCAGGTCATTTGGTCCTTCCACCCACTGTACCCCATCTTAAATGTGCCAACCAATCTGGCTGGTGCTCTTGTGATAGAAGAAGCCAGACATGTGGCAGGGACAAGATGGGTTATCAAGAACTCTCTCTCTTTTTTAAAAAAAAAATTGATTTATTTATTTTAATTGGAGGCTAAGTAGTTTACAATATTGTGGTGGTTTTTGCCATACATTGAAATGAATCAGTCATGGGTGCACATGTGTTCCCCATCCTGAACCGCCCCCCACCTCCCTCCCCACCCCATCCCTCTGGGTTGTCCCAGACCACCAGCTTTGAGTGCCCTGCTTCATGCATCAAACTTGCACTGGTCATCTATTTTACTTATGGTAATATACATGTTTCAGTGCTATTCTCTCAAATCATCCCACCCTTGTCTTCTCCCACATAGTGCAAAAGTCTACTCTTTACATCTGTGTCTTTTTTGCTATCTTGCATATAGGGTCATTGTTACTATCTTTCTAAATTCCATGTGTATGCATTAATATACTGTATTGGTGTTTCTCTTTTTGATTTACTTCACTCTGTATAGTAGGCTCCAGTTTAATCCACCTCATTAGAACTGACTCAAATGAGCTCTCTTAAACTAAGAGACTCCATGTCTATTCCAGAAGTACACATTTAATGCACCCAAGGAAGGAGGTCTTTGGACAGGGGTGGAGTTGCAGGGGAGTAGTCGTCAGGGGCCCCTGCCTCAGCTCTGTGGGTCTGTAGCATCCTGAAACAAGTCAAAGATGAATTGCATACTAACCAGACCCTCCCTAGTTTGTGCCTCCTCAACATTTACTTAGATCATTGTCCCAGCTTCCTGCTCATTTTTCTGCCCATAGCCTGGCCTCTTCAGCCCACCCTCCACCCACAAGGGTTAGTCTGAAACACAGATCTGAGCTATGATGTGAAGTCCATGTGCCTGGAGGTTGGGAAGGCTGAGAGTATGAATAGCATGAGGCAGGAATAGGGAATAACATGCTTTGCATCAGTTAGTTTTTGCTGCATAACAAATAATCCCAACCGTTTTATTTTTCTGGTTACAGGTCACCTGACTTTTAGTTAACCTTGACTGGGTTTGACTGGGCGGTTCAAGTCTGCTGTGTCTTCATTTCAGGATTCAAGGTGAAGAGCAAGCAAACTGTCTAGAACATGCTGTTCACATGGCATTTCAGGGTGTGATGGGAAGGATGGGAGGAAGGGATAGTTAGGGAGTTTGGGATGGACATGTACACACTGCTATATTTAAAATGGATAACCAACAAGGACCTGTTGTATAACACATGGAACTCTGCTCAGTGTTATGTCCAGTTATGCCAATGTTATAGCAGCCTGGATGGGAAAAGGGGGTGGTTTAGGGGAGAATGGATACATGTATATGTATGGCTGAGTCGCTTTGCTGTCCACCTGAAACTATCACAGCATGGTTTATCGGCTATACCCCGATACAAAATAAAAAGTTTAAAAAACAAAAAACCTCAGCGGCTGAAGACAGCAGCCATGTATGATTGCTCCTGGAAGTTTCTGTGAAAGTATTTTACCGGGAGACTGCACTCAGGAGAAGGGAAGTTAAAGAAACATGATAAAGCAGATGAAGAAAGTTAAGTCTGAGTGTGGTGTTAACTGGAGATAAACTTCAACCTGGTTCAGTGCAGAGGCAAAGAGAACAGCCCTTGGTTGGTCCCATCTTCAGGCCCTTTGATAGATCCCTCCCTTGTCAGTCACTGGCCACAACTGACAGGTCCAGTTTAGCCAACGGCAATTCTCCAGAGAAGGGTGGAAGTGAAAGCTATTCGCAGCCAATATTGGTAGCAGCTCAGAGAGGGAAAAGGGGATAAATTGTACGTGTTGCTTGTTGTTTTAGTCGCTAAGTCATGTCCAACTCTTTTTGCAACCCCAAGAACTGTAAATCCTCTGTCCATGGGATTTCCCAGGCAAGAATACTGGAGTGAATTACCATTTCCTTCTCCAGGGGATCTTCCCCACCCAGGGATAGAACCCCCGTCTCCTGCATTGGCAGGCGGACTTTTTAACCGCTGAGCCAAAGCAAATTTCGTGTGTATTTTACCACAGTTAAAAATACTTAACACAGTCAGTGGCACGGGGAAGTACACTTCATCCACAGTGGGAGGCACTGCAAAGTTACAAGGCAAAAGGTGTGGATGGCTAATCCTGAAAAAGTGGAGTAAGAATTGGGACCAGTAATGCAACCCACCATATGCTCAGATTTTCATGACGTGGTGGAGGATGGGCTGACCCTTAGCGAAGGTGAGAGAGGGATAGCCTTCAACCAGGCCAGGGGCAGCACGGGTGGAGATGGGGTAAAGAATGTAATAAGAGCCCTGCTTTTTGAGGACTTACTGTATTCGAAATACTCTGCCTGTAGCTTTGCATCTATCATCTCTTTTAAGCTTCCAGCAATCTGATGATAGTTCTTATATGAATCCCATGGAGTAGTTGGGAGGGAAATGTTTTGCTTTAGGTTGCACAACTGATAGGAATTCAAACTGGCCTTGAAACCGACATCTGTCTACCTTCAGGACCTAAACCTTTAATCCCCATGCCCGACCATCCTGGGTGAGGGAGAGAGGCATCTGATGTGACCTTCAAGTTTGAGGGACAAGTGCTTGGTGAGCCCATCAACCACGGCCAGGCACCACAATGTTGAGATCAAACGGGGACAGTGAAGTGGAAGGAAAAAGTGGTGAGAGACTGATTTTACTGACCCTGAAATAGCAGCACTGGACTTCTCTGGTGGTCCAGTTTAAGAATCTACCTGCCAATGCGGGGGATGGGGGTCTGATCCCACGTCCGGGGAGATCCCGCATGCCACGCGGCAACTGAGCCCATGCACCACAGCTACCGAAGCCTGCGCACCCTAGAGCCTGTGCTCTGCAATAAGAGAAGCCACTGCAATGAGAAGTCCTCGCACTGCAACCAGAGTAGCTCCCTCTCGCCACAACTAGAGAAAAGCCTGCTTGCAGCAATCAAGAGCCAGCAAACCTGCCCCCCACCCCAAGAAGAAAAGAGCAGCGTTTTCCTCCAGCCTTATTTCCCTCCACTTGTTTTCCTGTAACTTCTTCCAACTCCGACTGCTGGGGACAGAGAGGAGGGGAGGACGGGAATCCTCCAGGGGCCCACGCTGCTGTTCGGCTCGAAATGTAGCCTGACAAATCAAGTGGGTAAAATCCATTAATTAGCAGTTTTGGAAACAGTTGCAAAGTTAATTATTCCGTTTTTTGATGAAAGAAAGCTAATTTTTGGCATTTACACCGACAGTGACACGAACTAACATTTTTCGAGTTGACATCCCTCAAGATAAATGATGCCGTGAGGCGTTTGTGCAAACATCCTGACCCACACCTCAGTGACGAAGACTGTCTGCGGTGGGTGACTTCGCTGCAGTCTTTGCCTGGCAAGTTTGGGAGATGGGAGAGCCAAGAAAAGGGTTTTTTTTTTTCTGGGGGTGGGGAGAGGAGAGAGCCAGTGACCTGCAGAGAAGACCCAGAGCTGGAGGGAACATTTGCATATTCAGAAGGTTTGGCTGTAACTGAGAGAGCAGGGAAGTGTATTGACATTTCTGTCCATCTGTCTGTCTCTCTGTGGTGATGTTCGTACCCAGAGGAGGGACCTAGTTTTTCCAAGTGGTTGGTTCCAAATTTAGATCTCCTCCCCAGACTTTGCTTCTGGGTAGCAGGCCTGGGCATCCAACTGTTGGCTTGACATCGCCGTTTGGCATCTTACAAGCATGGCAACCCACTCGGTGTTCTTGCCTGGAGAGTCCCAGGGACGGGGGAGCCTGGTGGGAGGCCGTCTATGGGGTCGCACAGAGTCGGACATGACTGAAGCGACTTAGCAGCAGCATCAGCAGCAAGCATCTCAAACTCACTCTGTCCCAAAGGAACACGCACCTCCCCGCCCCTACCGGAAACATTTTCCCTCCATTAAGTCATCCCCATTCGAGGCAATGACACCATCATCCATCCAAGTGCTCAAGCCAGAACCAACACCATCATCTCCAATATTCCCCTTCCTCTCACTCATCGCCGACATCCAATTTATCAGCAAGGTCACCCGGGCTTCCTCCAAAACACTTCTCAGCCATTTCCTTTTCCCCTGAGCACCACTACCCCAGTCTCAAGAACCACCAGTCCTTCTCACTCAGTGCTTACCTGGAGAAACCTAGAGAGAGTCACACGGGAAAGCTGACCTTTTCTTTCTTCTTCTTTGTTCTGTTTAGTCCTGTTGTTTTTTTGTGTTTTATTTTTCACATTTATTTTTAGTTGGAGTATAACTGCTTTACAATGCTGTGTTAGTTTCTGCGGTACAGCAGCGTGAATCAGCCATGTGTATACGGCTCTCCTACCTCCTGAGCCTCCCTCCCTCCCCACTCCCCCCATCCTGCCCCTCTGGGTCATCACAGAGCACGGAGCTGAGCTCCCTGTGCTATACAGCAGCCTCCCACTAGCAACGTTTTACACAAGGTTGTGTATATATGTAAATCCTACTTTCAATTAATCCCCCTCCCCTTTCCCCCACTGAGTCACAAGGCTGTTCTGTATGTCTGAATCTCTATTCCTGCCCTGAAAATAGATTCATCAGTACCATTTTTTCTAGATTCCATGTATATGTGTCAGTTCATATATATTTGTTTTTCTCTTTCTGGCTTACTTTTTACTCTTTTGTATTTTAAAGTTGTATTTAACTATTAGTAAATCAATCTTACAGGCACACTATCAATGTAACAGATAATTAAATTTTGCCTAAGTAACCAAATTTGTCTGCCATGAGTGTGCCTTTTATATTTAAAATGAGATGGAGTTTAGTTCTTTATCTTATCAGAATTGCTACTTGGTTGAGTTTACCGTTTCTGCTGGCCACATTTTAAAAAAGTGAACAGAAACAGGAGAATTTAATTTTTTAAATGAAGGAAACTTAGGTTTCAGAGCAGTTTTAGGTTCACAGTGAAATTGAGTGCAAAGTACCGAGACCTCCTGTACCCCCTGTCTCTTCCCAACCCGTGACATTGGTTATAGTTGGTGGGCCTACATGGACATATTGCCACCCGAAGTCCATAGTTTCCACTGGGGTTCCGCTCGTGGTGGTGTACGTTCTGCAGGTTTTGACAAATGTATAATGATTTGTACCTGCCATTATAGTATCCTGCAGAAGAGTTTCACCACCCTGAAAAAATCCTCTGTGCTCCATCTCTTCATCCCATCCACCTCCCTAACCCACGGTATCTCTGATCTTTTTACTCTCTCCATAGTTCCGCCTTTTCCAGTCCAATTTGATGGGATGTCTCCTCCTGTGTTTGCCTCTGTCCAGCCCATCTCTACTGAGAAGCCAGAGGCATCTCTCAAAGAGGCAAATTGAACCATATCATTTCCCACCAGACCTAGAATAAAAATAAGACTCCTTCTTTCAACCTACAAGTCCTGGCATGGTCTGGTCCCTGCCGATTTGTCTATCTACTTCATGCTACTCTCCTCTGCTTAGTACGTCCAGTGACCTTGGCTTTGTTTTACTTCTTCAAACGCATCATGCTTGGTGTTGCTGAAATGTAAATTGCGAAGGGGGAGTGGAGTAGCTCCCCGGGCACCTTGCAGGCCAGGTGGTCCTGAAGGTCCATGGGAGCCCCACCTCAGGACAACAGAGGCGAGTGCGTGGACCTGGGTCTGCACTACCCTTCCTGGTTGCTTCCCTCTGCCTCGCCAGAACCGAGCCTGCATCATATGCTCCGGGCAGCATCCCTCTTAACATAGGCAGATTAATTGGAAACAGATGTCAAGTGGTGGGAGTTAAATACAGACATCTCACCAAATGTCAGCCCTTCCCCTGGGCCACGATGGAGTCTTCGCATCATCCTCACCAGGGAATTGGGAAAATGCCTCTTAGACGGGCTGGTGGCAAGTTTGACCTCGAGAGTCTTTCTCAAAAGCTTAAGGCCAAGTTCCAACTGTGAAAATCAGAACCTGATCAATGAAGTTATTTGTATCAGATGCGTACAAACAAAAGCTCCTCTCAGAACTGCTGACTCTGCAAATAACCACACAACCCTCAGACTGTAAGAACTGGAGGGGATAGTCTCACCTCCCTACTTCAAAAGCCAAGAACGTGGAAGCGACTTGTCACTCATGAGGTTAGCGTCAAAGCTGGGGGTGGGCTCACAGCCAGAGACTATTTTTGAAAGTGCCATCTGATGCTGTCTCCCTCCATGCTTCCCTGTTACCTGGAGAATAAACCCAAACTCCTTGACAGGGCCCTTCCCTTTCACCTCAGCCTCATCTACCCAGCTCTGCCAGGGCAGGGACCTTTCTGTGTTGCTAAAGGTGTCACTCTGTAGCCTTTGCCCATGATGTTTCCTCTCTCTCCTCACCTATCTAGTAAACTCCTATTCATCCTTCACAACCCAACTCAAATATGCCCTTCTCTCATAAATCCCCTCAGCTCTCTAGATGGAGTTACTCTGCCCCTCTTCTGGGATCCCATAGCACTGAACGCATGTTGTTGTGATTGTTTGTGTGTTGTCATTGTTTATTTCACCCCTCTGTTTTATTTTTCCTTTGCTTCCCTGGAGCTTGGCATGAAGCCTGGCACACAGAAGGCACTTGGTGAATACTTGTGAAATTGACATTGCCAAAGCCAAGGGATTCCTTTTTTGCTTTCTTTCTCAGATTTTTTGTAGCATCTGATGACAGTGATTCTTCTTGAGATGCTTGCTGCCTTAGTGCCTATGGTTCCCTCTTGCCTGGTTTTTCCTCTCTTCTACATGACTGCTCTGCCTTGATCTCCTTTTTGGGTATTCCCGCCTCTCTCCATCTTGTCTAGGCTGTGGTTGTTAGAGGATTTGGCCTGACCTTCTCCTGTCCTCCTCCGGAAAAACCTTCTCTGCCTGGGTCAAGTGTCATGGGATTCTGGACCTTTGACTATGTTGTTTTCTCCCCCTGAGACATTCTTCCCATCATTTCCGGAGTGGTCAGCTTCTTCTCAACCTTCAGATTCCAGCCCAAATGTCAGCCCCAAAGCAGAGACTAAGCATTTAGTGGAATCGTTGCTTCTTTTTTTTCATAATTTTATTTATTTTTGGCTGTGCTAGGTCTTCCCTGCTACACGGGTTTTCCTAGTTGCAGCAAGCAGGACTACTCTCCAGTTGCGGGGCGTGGGCTTCTCATTTCGGTGGCTTCTCTTGTCGAGGAGCACAGGCTTGCAGGCTTCAGCAGTTGCAGCTTTTGGGCTCTAGAGCACAGGCTCAATAGTTGTGGCGCACGAGCTTAGTTGCTCTGTGCTGTGTGGGATCTTGCCGGACCAGGGATCAAACCCGCGTCTCATGCATTGGCAGGCATCCGGATTCTTTACCAGAGAGCCACCAGGAAAGCCCTCAGTAGAATCTATTAGGGCAGTTGTTTGCAAACTATGCCACCTGAGCTCAGCCTGAGGTCGGGTGCTGAGCAGCCTGTAGGACCCCTGAATGAAAGGGAAGAATGGAAGAGTGGGCAGGACCTGGGCAGAGCAGAGCCCAGGGAGGTGGAGGGGCAGGCATCTCTGGCACCAGTGCGAACAGCTCCTCCCAAATCACTGGCCGGGCACTCCACCACTCCTCATTTCGGAGCCAGGCGGCCCCAGCATTTTGGGGTTATTAACTCCCCTCAGTAAACTTCCAGCGAGTGAGATAAAGCACTCAGCAGAATGCAGCAAGAGCTCATAAAAGCAGGATTTAGTGCCATTTTATAGATGTCAGGGCTGACTTCCACACTCCAGCTAGTGTATATTTAAAATTCATGCCCAGCTCACTGCCTGCAGGGAGAAGGCCCGAGGTCTGGGGGAGCTGACATGGTTCTGCCTGCCCCTCGGAGGCCTCAGGAGCATCCTCCCACCTAGGATCAGGCCAACCCAGATGGGGCCTCTTGTGAGCCCCTTTCTAATGAACTGTGAGAACGAGCTTTGGAGCCAGGCAGACCTGTGCTGGAGTTCTGGCTCAATGACCAGCTGGGCCTGTTTGTCTAGGGCAGAGGTGTTTTCCGGGTTATGGGACTTTCAATGCTAAAACCAGGGCAATTCCGGCAAACCAAGGTGAGTTGGTCATCCCAGACCTGATTCTACTATTTCTTTGCTTTATAACCTTGGAATGCTCACGACCTTCTCTGAACCTTATTCTTCCTGGGAATCAAAAGGAGCAATTATCCAAGGCCAGTGGTTTGGAGCAGGCCACAGTGCTGTGTGTATGCAGTGGCTGTTGTCTGGTTCAGGGATAGTACATGATTGCATCCATACTTAGTGAGCTGTCATCGAATCATCAGTTCAGTTCAGTCGCTCAGTCGTGTCTGACTCTTTGTGACCCCATGAACCGCAGCACACCAGGCCTCCCTGTCCATCACCAGCTCCCGGAGTCCACCCAAACCTATGTCCACTGAGTCGGTGATGCCATCCAACCATCTCATCCAACCATCCCCTTCTCCTCCTGCCCTCTTTCCCAGCATCAGGGTCTTTTCAAATGAGTCAGTTCTTCGCATCAGGTGGCCAAAGTATTGGAGTTTCAGCTTCAACATCACCCAGGACTAATCTCCTTTCCTCCAAAAGTGGGCAGAGCCAGTAACCTGTGCTAGAAAGGGCTAGATGATTCATCAGCTGCTACAAAAAGGAGCAATTAACTCTACTTTGTTAGTCAGGTGAATTAATGCAAGAGGCTATAACAGACAATTCCCAAATCTCTGTGGCTTAACACAATATGTGTTATTTCTTGCTTTCATCATGGTACAGCTCAAGTTAGCTGGATTTAAATCCCCTTATAGCAGTGACTTGGAGCCAGGCACTTCTGGGCTGTGGCTTTGCCATCTCTTAAGACCGCCTCCTCTGCTAGATCCTCTGTATTAAGCCAGCAGAGACTGAGGTTTTAGTGGGATATTTAAGGGTGTGCATGTGTGCTAAGTCACTTCAGTTGTGTCTGACTCTTTAACCCTGTGGACTGTAGCCCTCTAGGCCCCTCTGTCCATGGGATTCTCCAGGCAAGAATACTGGTGTGTGTTGCTATGCCTTCCTCCAGGGGATCTTCCTGACCCACGGATCGAACACAGGTCTCTTAAGTTTTCTGCCTTGGCAGGCAGGTTCTTTACTCCTAGCACCACCTGGGAAGCCGCATCTTTTAGGGGAGTTGTTGGCAAACTACACCCGTAAGGTGAATTAGTCCCTGGTCAGTTTTTGTCAATAAAGTTTTATTGAAACAGGCATACTCAGGTTTTTGCTTTTGGTTGCCTTTGCTCTTTGGGCTTCCCTGGTGGCTCAGATGGTAAAGAATCCATCTGCAATGCAGGAGACCTGGGTTCAGTCTCTGGGTTGGAAAGTTCCCCTGGAGAAAGGAACTCTTCAGATCCCCTGAAGCGGCTACCCACTTAGTATTCTGGCCTGGAGAATCCCATGGACAGAGGAGGCTGACAGGCCGCAGCCCATGGGGTCGCAAAGAGTCAGACATGACTGAATGGCATTCACTTTGCTCTACAGTGGCAGAGTTGAGTAATTGTGACCAAGACTACATGGTCTGCGAAAGGTAGCATATTTACTACCTGGCCCTTTATAGAAAGCATTTACTGACCTTGGTTTTAGGAGGTAGGCTTGGAAGTGGTATCTGTCATTTTACCTACAGTCCACTGGCTAAAATTCCATCTAACTATCCCAAACTAGCTGCAAGGGAGGCTGGGAAATAGGGAAGAATATTAACATACATGAACATTAGCAGGCATTCACGGTCCTTGCTACACAAACCGCTCAGGGGCATTATGAAGACACAATGAAACCACGCCTGAAAATTATTTCTGGAGGCTCTTGCACATGGTAACTCTTCCATAATGCCACCCAGGCCTCCCCAGGTCTCAGGGATGTACCAAGTGGCTGGATGCAGGACTGTATGGAAGATCCCCTCCATAAAGAATAACTGGTTGTTCAGATTTTGGTAACTAGGATGTCAGCTGATACCTGGTTCCATTTGGTTTGAATTTGGGGCTCTGGCTATTTCCACGTGGCTGACTGGGACAGCTATCAGAAAGAACCCAGGAATGCTTATTTGAGCCCTAAACCTAACACCTCCTATAGAGGTGTCTTTTCTGCTGGAGCAGCAGGGTCCCTGCCATGTGTCCACCAGCCCTCAGGACGTTGCTCAGTCTCGGTGTGACCCAGCTGGATATTCAGCCCAGACTGACACAGCGATCCTAGCCTTGGCTTTGGGCTAAAACCCCTTGGCCTACTGCTCCATGACTCTGCCCCCTTCTCATTTACTTTTTGGGGTCCCTGTTTGGTGTTGCCTTCCTCCCCTTGAGGAGTACAGTTTGCAATGCCAGTGTCTGAGAAAGGGCGAGACACAGGGATGAGACACAGGGTGAGACATAGGGATGGCGAGTTTCTGCATCTGTGACCCAGCATCCTGGAGGTGACAATACGGATGACAGAGCGGGAGCATGAGCTTCCCTGGCCCAGCGCCTAATGGGACACATTAGGGCTGGAGGAGGTGGGCTGTGAGGAAGGAGAGGAAAGAAAGCAAAGAGATGCAGAGGGAAGAGGCGAGGATTTGGGGAGGGGGAAAAGGGAAGAAGGAGAGGATGGAGGAGGGGAGGGAAAAAGACCACAGAGGAAGGGGGAGGGGCAGGGCAGGTGGGAGGCGAGGGGCAGAGGGAGCGAGGGTCCCTGACTGGGGGGCATTCAGGACAGGGTGACACGTGAGTGACGCCCAGTGACTTAAGAGAGAAGAAGTTGGCGACCTGAAAGGGAGGGAGACAGAAAGCAGGGCTTTTCAATATGAGCATTCATGTCTCAGTGACAGCGGTCATTTATCACACCCTGAATGGGAGTGCGAGCCCAGCGCTGCCGTCAAAGGACTCTGGTTAAAGTTTTACCTGAGTGTGAAAGGGGTCGGGCTGGCTCTAACAGCAGCTCTTGATGCTTCCGGGGGCTGCGGGGGTGGCCCCCGGGGGGCCTGTCTGTTCGGAGCAGAAAGATTCTGGCACCAGAAAAGGGGCCATGGGACAGGATGTATCCGGGTAGGGGACCCCTCCAGGCATCTCGGCCATTGCGGGGAGGAATCCCCTGTTCCAGTCACTGAATGAGGCCCCTGTCCCAAATCAATCTCCTGAGCCTGCCAGAGGGTGTGGGAGAGGGCAAGTGTGTATACGGGGGCACTTTTGGGCAAGCCATGTCACTGATGCCCAGCTTAAGATTTTAGAAAAGGTATTATTTAGTACTTACCAAGTGTAGGTCATATATACTATTTATTTATTTTTAGGAAAATATTTCATTTATTATTTACTTATTTGGCTGCCCCGGGTCTTATTTGTGGCAGGCAGAATCTTTAGTTGTGGCATGTGGGATCTTGTTCCCTGACCAGGGATCAAACCGGGGCCCCCTGCATTGGGAGTGTGGAGTCTTAGCCACTGGACCACCAGGGAAGTCTCTATTTTTGAGTTAGTGTAACATCCCTGTTTGCTGTCTGGAACTCAGCAGTTTCCTGGGACGTGGACTTCCAGTGTTAAATTTGGGATGTGTGGCTGTGCTTAGTCGCTCAGTCATGTCTGACTCTTTTCGACCCCATGGACTATAGCCCACCAGGCTTCTTTGTCCATGGGGATTCTCCAGGCAAGAATACTGGAGCAGGTTGCCATGCCCTTCTCCAGGGGATCTTCCCAACCCAGGGATCGAACCCAGGTCTCCCACATTGCAGGCAGATTCTTTATTGTCTGGGCCACCAGGGAAGCCCCCAAATTTGGGATAGTCCTAGGCAAACAGGACAGTAGGTCACCCTCATATTAATTTGTTTGATTTCACAGTAGCACTTGGAAAGAAGCACTGAATTTACCTCCATTCACAAATCAGGAATCAGGCAAGGGGAGGAAAATGATGTTCCTGAAGCCACAAAGCCAGGGATTGAGTGAGCTTGGGTCTGGAGTGAAGTAGTCAGGTGTCTACGCATGAGCTCCCAGCCCATCCACTTTGCTGCCTGGAGCCTGGAGCCTGGAGGTGACACCAGGGTAATGACCGTGTTTTTCGAACGGAGTACAGGATCACGGGGGCTGAAGGGTTCTCTGGTCTTTAGGACAAAATGCTTGAGATGGGCTTGTCCCTCCCTGACTTTTTCATCTGGTCCACGGAGGTCAGCAGTGACAGAGCCCAACTGTCCTCAAGGTGTGCAGTGCTTTGAGGGTCTGGGGCCTTGGTGCTTGTCCAGGAACATTGGTAACAACCCTTGAGGTCTTTGCCAAAACTCTCAGGCCTTCGAGGACCAGAGGAGGAAGTCCTGGAGGAGACACATGTTGGGACTTGCAGCCCAGAATGGCAGATGAGCGAGGCCAGGGGAGGAAACAGTGTTCCTGGGTAGGGACCACTTTGACCTGTTTTCCATCCTGGGATGTGGGACAGCTCTGTCGTCCCTGTGCCAGGCTCCTTCCAGAGCAAGGATGCTAATCAGCTCTGTGACTCACACCTGCTGCTGAGAAGCCATTTGGGAGCAAAGTAAAATTTCCCCTCATTCTCCCACTTGAAACCTCTCTCGAGTGGATGGTGGTGATGGAGGCTTTCCATGCAACTACTTTTTGCGTATCTTGTTCTTCCTAGCACTGTGGGCTGAGATCTCAGTCCTGGGAAAACAAAAGGAAGAGGTGCTGGAGAGGGTGAGGTGCTGGAGCAGCTCTTACTTCTGCTGAGAGAGCAGCCCAGCCAGGAACCTGGCACCTCTAGCAGCTTCTCCCAAAGCCCAGCCATCAAGGCCTGGCTGTCTCCGGCTTCCACCCCAAGCTGTGACCATTGTCTCCTGTGATCCTCCCAGCTCCTGCCAGAAGACCTGGTTCCTTGGTCCCTTCCAGCCCGGGGCCAGACCCCTCATGTCTCCGCAGGATGCTGGGACCTCACTGGGTTTGGTAATGACATTTGGAGAGTCAAAAAGCCACGTTGTTAATATCCCAGAGTTGACCCATGAGTATGGGTGATGGGAACACAGAGGTCTTGGGTGGCAGAGAGAAAGACCACCAGAAAGAAGTGTAAACTGCTTTGATGACCAGGAGATGGGGGATTCAGAGAAACTTGATGGAGGAGGCTGGAGGAGGAGGCCTCAATCAGGAACCCAAGGCCAGTGACGCTCCCCTCTTCTTTCTCTCTTATAGCATCATCCACTCAATATGTGCAAAGCATGTTCACTGGCATCTATCATGGGCTTGTTCTGTGTTGGACTCAGGGTATCCAGGAGAAAATCAGACATTGTACCTGCCCCATGGAGCTTATATTTCCTGGCAGAAGACAGACATGAATCAAGCAAGTTATATATTGTGGTTAGTATTAATGAAGTAGATAAATGGGAGGCTGAGATAGTGAATGACAGGGGTGGTCTGGGAAAGCCTTTCGGAGGAGGTGACATGTAAGTGGAGCCTGCCAGTGAGGCGTGGGGGCAGGGTCCAGGCAGAGGAAACAGTCTGTGCCAAAGCCCAGAGCTCACAGTGTTTGAAGAACTAAAAGATGGCTTGAGAGGGTAGAGCCCAGGGAGTGGCATGTGGCCTGAGATGGAAGGGCAGATGGAGACCAGATCCTGTGAGGTCCCAAGGGCTGGGCTGAGCAGATGGGTGTTGAGTTAGATGGATTACTTTCCCAGGGCAAGGTTTGTGAGTTTAGGGCTAGATCTGTGTTAGGATAAAACAGTAGGTGCTCAATAAGTGTGATAGGGAACGAGCGAAGGCAGAACTGAGGGACGAAATGGTGCGAGCGTGGCCATGTTGGTGGGTGGGGGCAGAGGCAGTGCTGGCACCAGCTCAGTCCCCTGGGGGCAGTCTCTGCCCTTCCGCTCCCCCTACTCCATCCTCATCCTTCTGCTTGTCTTCATTGTCACAGAGGAGCTGAACAGGGAGCCTGGGAGTGGTTTGCGTTTGTGCCTTGCACGGGGGACATTAAGTGAACGGAGTCCCTCTCAGTTTTTCATGTCATTAATTGGTGATCTTCAGACTCTGAAATAGCATTTTCCCTTGCCCATCCCTTATTTCATTATCCTCAGCTCAATACACTTCAGTGCCACACAAGGCAGCCTGCTTGGATATATTAGGAATTATTTAAATGAGATGGGGATGTATGGGTAGTTAAAAGTGCAGTCTTCTATTCTGCTCTAATTATGTATCAAATTACATCACAATTATTCCCAAATATAAACTTGCTGAAGACCTCAAAAAGGGGGAGGTTCTGGGAGCATCAGGAGAGATGTGAAGTAGGGTCCAGTGGGGGTGATGGCCCTGTGCCCCAAATGGGTTCTGTGTGTGCCTTTGTGTCTGTCTATTTCTCTGTGTCTCTGTATTTGCAACTACTATGCCATGCTGTGTCCATTACCTCTTTTTGGCTCAGGTCTTGGCAGCCATGAGACAGCAGAAAGAAGTCTTGTCCAGCCTCTAGGCTGAGTGATCTGCTAAGACTCTGCCATTCCCTAGCCGTGTGATGGAGGACAAATCTTGTAACTTCTTGGAACCTCAGTTTCCTCCCCTGGAAACTGGAGGTGATGTTAGTAGTTATACCCTACAGGCCCCGGGACCCAGGAAGCTTTTGGCAAATGGGATGACTTACCACTGTTAGCTCACCCATTGGGTCATCAACTTCTCTAAGGGGTGGGAACCTCTGAGGCCGCCCTGCCCTCTGGCTCTCCCTCCCTGTGTCTAGCTGGTCAGGTTGAGCTAAGCCTGGGGAGTCCATGACTCAGGCCTCAAGCTCCAGCCTACCCTGTCAGACCGGACAACACTGAGCACCTATTCTGCGTGGTCCTTTGCAGATGCCTTTACACCTTTCTCACTCGATCCGGGGAGGAAGGCATGGACTTGCCCAAGTTGTCTCAACAAAAATGTGGCAGAGAGGAATTCAGACCTGGGTCTGTCTCAGGCTCCTGGAGGTGATGGGGAGCCACTTGGTCTCCAGGCTAACAGGTGGATTTCCTCTGAGTTGTTTTCATTCATTTACTTTATGCAAGGAGAAAGCCTCCCCTGCAGCTCTTAGGGCCGGGATTCATCTTTATTAATAACTTATTAATAATTATTCAGCATCACGAGGCTACTGATGTTGCAGGGCTCCGAGCTGGGCTGTTTCCATTCCTCTTCTCCCGTGACTACAGCTACTCCTATTCCATCAGGGGGACCCGTTCTTCCCCATCTCTGGATATTAGGTGGGTGACGTGGTCCAGGTCTGTCCAGGCACTTTTCAGCTAAGACTTCCAAGCCTGCTGAGACCTTGTAATGGGTTGGATTGTAATCTGCCCAAAAGATGCTGGAGTCCTAATTTCCAGGACCTGGGAATGTGACCCTACTTGGAAATAGGATCTTTGTAGATCATCATGTTAAAAAGAGGTCATTGGGGGTCGACCCTCACCCAGTATGACGGTGCCTTTTTATAAGGGGGTATTTGGACATCGAGACAGACATACGCAGAAGGAGGATAAGAAATGGGAGAAGGCCAAGTGCAGCGGAAGGCAGAGATGGAGGTGATGCATCTCCAAGTCAAGGAACACCAGAGATTGTCAGCAGCCTAGCAGATGCAGGGGAGAAGCATCAAACAGATACTGCCTCACAGCCCTTGGAAGGAACGGGCCCCACCTAGACCTTAAATGCTGTTTAGTTGCTCAGTCGTGTCCGACTCTTTGCAACCCCATGGACTGTAGCCCACCAGGCACCTCTGTCCATGGGATTGCCTAGGCAAGAATATTGGAATGGGTTGCTATTTCCTTCTCCAGGGGATATTCCTGACCCAGGGATTGAACCTGTGGATTGGCACGCAGATTCTTTACCATGGAGCCACCAGGGACCCATACCTTGATTATAGAACTTAAAACCATGGAATTTCTGCTGTTTAAGCCACTCATCTTGTGGCAGACTTAGGTTATGAACCCAGGACTCACTAGTGGGATGCAGGCAGGACAGAGGGGTTGGAGAGCTGCCAGGGTGGCCACCAGGAGCCTCCAAAAGATACTGGTGGCCAGGCAGGGGTTGGGGCGGGGAAAGGGGGGCCAGGTCTAGCCCATCTCTGTGAATGGGTGAATGCAGTCATGTGGCAGCCGGTCCCGAAATAGAAATGAGATGCTTATCTGGCAAACAGCCACCTGAGGAGTTCTCTTTGAGTCTGGATCAGGAATTCAGCTGTCGGTTGAGGGGAAAGAGAGCAGACTTCAGTCTCTGGGGGAGGGGGCTGGTAGGACCTTCATCTTATGGTGGGCTTTGGAGCAGAGGTGCCTGGGACTCACTGGCATCTATTTCTTCTGCTTGTCAAGAACTTAGCAATGGTCTCTGGGAATGAGGTCTGACTCTGTGCCCTCCGCCTCTTGGTTCTGACTAGTTCTTGCCAATGAGATGTAAGGACAAGTGACAGGAACCACCTGTGGGCCAAGGTAGTTAAGAGGCTGTGTGCCCTCTCTACATGCCCTCTCCTGTCTGCTGCCTGAAGGAAAGGACTCTGAGGATGGAACCTGGACATAAAAGTCACCTGGGTCCTGGAGTCCTTGCTTGGAGGATGGCTGCACTAGAGAAGATTCTGGAGCGGACTGCATCAGCCATGCAGAAAGGCCTAGATAATACATGAGTCTCGGCATAAGGGACATGCCTGGTTACACTTTATGTTTATTTTCCTTCTAGGGTTCAGCTCCCTAACACGAGAGATAAGATCACCTCTCTTTCCCAAATAAGAAACCTTTTCCCATTGAGATCTCTCCTTCAAGTGTTCCTGAATCCCCCAAGAGAAGCCAGGGACCTCAAGCCTGACCTTGGGGTCTCTGATTTGCAAGACTGCCTATTTTCTTTTTAATAGAAGTGTTTCTAATTAAGGTAACCAAAACCCATGAGCTGTTTTTAGAGGCAACTTTTTTTTTTTTTTAAGGGAGGGTAAGACAATTTGTGCTAATTAGATGTAAAAATCATTCCTGGGAAAATTATATAATTCGCATGCAATTTGCAAAAATAAACCTTTGCTGTTATTTGTGCTGCTGCTTTGCTGTAAAATAAGTAAGAAGCATAAACATGGGACTGGGGAGAAGGTACTTCACAGGCAGGAGGCCCAGTGGTTCCAGATCATGGGCGTGGCCTTCCAGGTGATACAACAGGTTCTCACTGCGGAGGCCCATTCTCCCCAGAAGCAGCCCAGGTAGGACCAGCTGACTCCAGCCAGGCCCCACTTGGGCTGGATTTCAGTTTCAGGATGACTCGGACATGGTTTTCTACCCGTCTCAGCTACGATGTGATTCGTGAGTACTCGGGTTTGAGGAAAGGCTCTTGGGAGGTGCTTCACTGCTACCCAGAGGCCTCTGGCCTGCGTGCTGGCTTTCTTTTCTGTGGCTGTGCTGGGCTCTCGTTGCTGCCCGGGGCTCTTCCTCAGTTGCAGCGAGCGTGGGTTTCTCTTTTGTTCTGGTGCGAGGGCTTCTCACTGCGGTGGCTTCTCTTGCTGCTGAGCACAGGCTCTAGGCGCACAGCTTCGGTAGCTGCAGCACGTGGGCTCAGCAGTTGCGGTTCCGGGTTCTAGGGCAGAAGTTTGCTAGTCGTGGCCCACGGGCTTAGCTGATTCTCAGCATGTGGGATCTTCCCAGACCAGGGGTCGAACCCATGTCTCCTACATTGGTAGGTGGATTCTTTACCACTGAGCCACCAGGGAAGCCCCCGAGTGGTGTTTTGATTAGTGGTTTGAATGAGGGCTCTCGATTGGTTGATCACCCTGGTAGAGGGCATGAAACTGGGAGAGATAGTGAATGGGTTGGAAGACAGGATTTGACAGTCTCTAGGCAGATAGGAGCTGTGTTCAAATCTAACAGGAGGAGATGTAATAGGTGTATCTAGAAAACCTACACAGTGGGGGAAGATAAGATTTAGCGGAAGTCTACCTGTTGGTGTTCCATCAGGATATAGAAACCACACAATGTATTTTAACAGGAAGTATTTTGTATTGAAAAAATCAGAAAACTGAAAGGGTGGAACTTCCCTGGTGGTCTAGTGGCTAAGACTCCATGCTCCCAAGGCAGGGGGCCTGGGTTTGATCCCTGGTCAGGGAACTAGATCCCTCATGCCAAACTAAGAGTTTGCATGCCGCAAGTGAAAGACCTTGCAAGCGGCAACTAACATCCGGTGCAGCCAAATCAATAAGTAAAAATAAATAATAAAAACCAAGCAAACAAGACATGAGGATTCAGAACCAAAGCCATACAAGGAACACAAGATTGGAGGGACTAGAGCCCATAGAGGGATGAATGCTATCTTCATTCCTCAGGCTGCAAGTGGCAAACAGGGCCAGCTTGGTTTAGATGTTTGCAGGTGGGTAACAATAAGCTCCAGAAAGGCAGATTCCAGCTTGGCATAAAGAAGACTGTTTTACTTAAAAAAGAAAAATAAAACATTTTTTTTTCTTCTGATCGTAGAAGCAATGGCTGCACATTATGGAGGACTTAGAACATGCAGGTTATGGAGAGGTCAGCTGGGTGCAGGGAGAGAGACATCATCTTTGAGAGTTTGGGTTGAAATGAGCCGACCCCTTCATTCCATAAAGGGAGGGTATGCCAAGTACTTGCTAAAAGTTCTGTGCTTTCCCACTGTGCGTCTCTATTCTCCAAGCCTCCCCTGATTCTTAAATCTTTGACCACACTGCCCTGAGACTCAGTTTCCCCCATGGGTCAGGCCCTCCAAGCTTCAGCCTCTAGCCCTTGTGCTTTCAAGGCATTCCTCCAAAGCCTGATTCTTTCCTCAGAGGAATTATGGCACCATCTCTTAAGATAATCATATTTTTCCACCTTGCTGCATACAAAAGCATTTAAAGAAGCAAATAAAAATCATTTGTAATTATACCTCCCAAAGATGACCACTATTCACATTTTGGCCTTTTTCCCCCTGTGCAAATATATTCATATTTTAAGAAAACTCGGGCTTAGTAAATATATAATTTTATATCCTGCTTCTCCTTAACCTCCTCACTTAGCACATGAGTATTTTCCAAAGACCAGTATGTGTTTTTAAAAATATCTTTTTACCATAGTGACCTAATATTCAGTTTATTGTCTGTATCATAACTTATATGGGCTATTTTACTTATAACTGATTTTTTTTCTCTCATGACCAGTTTTCTTGTTGATATCTCTGTTCATAAATCTTTGTGCACATCTTCAGTCATTTCCTCAGGATAGAAGCACATAGAAGGATTGGCTCAAGTGATGTATTAAACCACCTTTTATTACGGAAAAATTTCAAATTACTCAAGAGAGAATGTATAGCTTCAACAATTACCAGCATTCTGATAATCTTGTTTTATCTATTCCTTCCCATTTTTTTTTTTTTTGTGGTTGGAATATTTTAAAACAAGTCCCAGATGTTATATCATTTCCCCTGTAAAAGCTTGTTTTCTTCTCAAATAGGTCAAATAACTTCTTAAAGCATAACCAGAATGCCTTTCGCACACCCACAGTTATGAACAAAAATTCCTAAGTAGCAACTAATATCTGGTAAGGTCCAAATTTCTCCAATGATCTCAAAAATGTCTCTCACAGTCAAATTGCTTGAATCAGGATTCAAACAAAAGACCACATTTTATATTTGGTTGATGCATCTTGTAAATTTCTCTGAATCGACACCACCTCTTCCTCCTTCTGAAATTCTGCTCTTTGTTTACTTAAAGAATCTGCTATAAAGAATTTTATGGTTCTTGATACATAATAGTGAACGATTTCCTGGAGGGTCGTAATGACTTACACCTCCACCAGGGAAGAGACATGAGAAAGAACATTTCTCATTCTCAGCATTGAATATCATTAAAATTTTTAAAAATCGATTCGATAGGTGAAAGATGGCACCTTATGGCTGCTTTAACTTGCATTTCTATGTTGATGAGCTTGATTGAACATTTTTCCATATGCATATTGGCTGTTTGTATTTCTTCTTTTGTGAATTATCTCTTTTGACCTTTGCCCCTTTTAAAAAGGGGTATTGATTATCAAGCTTGAGTATATAGCATAGAGAAATTTAAGATTTTTATGTAGTCACATTCATTATCTTTTCCTTTGTGAATTCTTTAATTGTTTTAAAGCTTGGAAAATCCTTTCTCTACCCCCAGATTCCATTTGCTTACATTTTTTTTTCTCCTAGTGTTCTTATTTGATTTTTTACTGAGTTTTAAAATCCATCTGAGATCTCATATATAGACCGTTGATCTAGTATCATAATCCTTCACTTAGTTTGTGATATGCTTTTATGATGCTCTAGTTTCATTTATGTGCTTCCCTGGTGGCTCAGTGGTAAAGAATTTGCCTGCTAATGCAGAAAATGTGGGTTTGATCCTTGGGTGGGGAAGACCCCCTGGAAAAAAATGACAACCCACTCCAGTATTATTGCCTGGAGAATCCCATGGACAGAGGAACCTGGCAGGCTACAGTCCATGGGGTTGCAGAGTCAGACATGACTTAGCGACTGAATACTACCACCACCCACAACAACAACAAAATTTCATTCGTACACACACACACACACACACACATGTGTTTGTCTGTTCAAGAACTTGTGCAGTCAGCAGTTTTCTGGCCCCTGAGTGGTAGTGAATCCCCCATTGTGGGAGGTATTCAAGCAGGGAATCTGTCAAACACAAGACCAGGTTGAGAGATCTGTGCCTGACATTCTGAAGGTTTCTGGTTTCCCTCTCCTGGGAGGACCAGTGTGCCCTCACTCAGCTCTGGGAGGCAATGATGATTTCCCTTCCTCCTCTTCTTTTTCCTGTTCTTCCTGCCCACCGGGTGGACCTTTAGATTCTGTTTCTGTTCATGCTCGTGGCTGGGGTGTGGAGTCCGGGCCTCACCAGAGAGGCCTGGCCTGGAGGGCCTGAGGATCCTTCAGCTGGATTATGTGCTGGTCACTCTGGGGACCCACAGGGCGACTGGGATCTGGGCTCAGCTCTGAGAAGAATCAAGATTTGTCCTCTTTCTCAGATGTACTTTGTCCTCAGCATTTCCTCCAATTTAACAATTACAGCCAATTGTATTGTTTGCCTCTTCACTAGCAAGTAAGCCCCAAGGCCAGACGTCTTGTATTTCCATGTCTGGCACATGGCAGACACCTAGGAGTTGGAGGGAAGAATGAATGAGTGGTCCTCTGGAACCTGTGGGTCAGGGCTACAGTGCCTTCATAAGCTAAGCCCAAACCGGAGACAGTCATCTGAGCAGAACAAATACTCTTTTGGGGACAAAGGGACAGAACAGCTGAAATGGAGATCCATCCTGGAAAATCCAGTGCAGCTGGTTGTCACAGGGAGGGCTGGGTCTCCTGAGTCTCAGGTCTGTGTGGAGCCGTGGAAGTCCCCGTTTTGACCCTGAGCTGACACCTGACCTCTAGAACTGATTATTTCTCCTCTCCAACAGCAACATTCCCGACAAAATGGGGTCGGGAGACATTTGCATCCAAACCACCAGGCTCTTTAAATGCTGGGGCCCGGAGGCCCGATGGGTTTATTAGATTATCATTGCGGAAGTTAATAAAGAATTAATTTCTCTTCATGTGACATCCAAAGGCAGTTATTTCAGGAGCCTGTCCATTTACACAAAGCCAAGTATTTGTCAAGTGTCAGAGGCAATTCCCAGGTCCCAGCCCCCCCTCAATAATTCTGGATTAGGGACAGCCTGAAATGACATTACACAAATTTTCTTTCGAGATGCATTGAGCTCTGGGGACCACTCAGGAATTTCAGGTTCCTGAAGGTTATACTGTCAGCAAAAGGGCGGGGGTTGGGGGGGGAGCTGGAGTCGCTGTGGCTTTGCAGCTGGGCCAGCTCCGGAATGGGGAGGGGAGGAGAGCGGGGAGGGAGCCCCAGACGGCCATTAGTCTGTGGGGGCCCATCTGCCTCCCGAAAACAACTTACTTACGGCCATTTGTAGCGCGAACCTCACGCCCAGCTTGATGGTTTTTCCTTGTTCTTTGACTCAGGCCCAGGGAGGGGCTACGGCCTGGTGGGGATGGCGGGGCTGGACCGCGTGCCCCTGGTAATATGTTAAGGAAGGTCAGGGCACCATCAATCCCCGTCTGGGGGTTAAGTGCTGGGAAGTAGGGGGCACTGCAGGAAAGGACTCACTCCCAGATCCTAAAAGCAAGTCAGGGAACTGTTACTCCAGGGTGGCTGGAGCGCAGGTCCGGGGGGCTGGGCTGCTGTGAGGGCGTCCTGAGCTGGGTCCAGGCTGGGCCCCCTGGAGCGGCAAGAAGAGGCCCGCGTGGAACAGCCCAGCCCTCGCACTGGCACTGCAGACGTGGGCATTTGGCCGCGTCCTGGACGCCATCCCACGCGTCCCTGGACGCCCGAACCTCGCGCCTCCAGCTCGGCTCCGCTCACATACCTGGCACTCCACCGGGTGGGGCTTCTTCCTCGTTCTCCGAGGGAACCAACCCCTTGCAGACTTCCTTGCCATCTTCTCTTTCCTTGGCGTGTCTGCCCCTTCCGGCCGTATTTGTCGTTTAAGGTCCAGCCCGGATGTCGCTTCCTCTGTGAAGCGCTTCCTGACTGCTTCGGGAAAAGTCTGTCTCCTGGCGTGGTCACAGTTGCCTATGCGGAACCTTTTTGCGAATAAAGGACCTCCACTCGCCATGCCCCATCTGTGCTCATGTCTTTTGTTCAGTGGAAGGTATCCGTATGTGAAACAGAGAAAGGTGCCCTTCCCCCACGCCTCACCCCAGCCATAGTCCTCACAAGGGCTTAGAGCCTGGTCAGAGGAATGTGGGCTGAATTTCGACCCCAAGGTCTCCTTAGCTGCCTACTTTTAGGTAGGGTACAACCTGGACAACGGCACATGGGAGCTCTTCTCCCTCAGTTGAGGTCCTACAACCCTCTGTGCAGAACTGTGTGACTATGTCTATTTGTTTCCTGTTGCAGCTGAACCAAATGACCAAACTGAGTAGCTTAAAATAGCACGTGTCTATTACCTTACAATCCTGAAGGTCTGAAGTTTGAAATAGGTTTTACTGGGCTAAAAATCAAGGTGTTGGTAAGGATGTATTCCTTCTGGAGGATGTAGGAGAAAAATTGGTTTTCTGGCCTTTTTCCAGCTTCTGGAATCCACTTGCATTCTGCAGCTTATGGTCCTCCATCTTCAAAGCCAGCCGCAAAGCATCTTCATCTCTCTCTCTGATTCTACACTCTGCTTCCATCATTACGTCTTTTTTTTGGATTCTGACTCCTGTCTCCCTCTTTGGCCCACTTGGATGATTAGGGGTAATATCCTCATCTTAACATCCTCCATTTCATCTCATTTGCAAAGCCCCTTTTGGCATGTCAGGTAATGTAGCCTCTGGTTCCAGGGCTATGGCACGGACACCTTTGGGGGCCATTATTTGCCTACGATACAATGTAATTTCCCTATATCAAAATAATTTCTTCCTCTAACTCTCAAGTCTCTGAGAGGAGAATCGCAGTTGTGTTCACTGCTCTTTTTAGCACCCAGTACAGTACTTTGGCCGCCTCATGCGAAGAGTTGACTCATTGGAAAAGACTCTGATGCTGGGAGGGATTGGGGGCAGAAGGAGAAGGGGACGACAGAGGATGAGATGGCTGGATGGCATCACTGACTCAATGAACATGAATCTGAGTGAACTCTGGGAGCTGGTGATGGACAGGGAGGCCTGGCGTGCTGCGATTCATGGGGTCGCAAGGAGTCGGACACGACTGAGCGACTGAACTGAACTGAACTGAACTGAACAAGCTTAGCACAGAATATGTGTTCAAAGAATGTTTGATCAAATGCATAAGGGTGTGGACACATAGGCCCTCCACCAGGAGACAGAGGCAATAGATAGGTGACGCTTGTTCACAGATTATCTCAGAAGGTTGCTTGTAGCCCTGCGTGGTTTACTTCCCTGGGGCAGTTTTGCCTCCAGAAGACACTTCTCAATATCTGAAGACATTCTTGTTTCCCAGAGATGCTGTTAAACATCCTTCAGTGCACGAGGACATTAACAACTCATCCAGCCCCAGTGTCTACAGGGATGAGTTTGGGCCGTCCAGTGTATACCGGGACTGCATGGCTGGAAAGCCCAGAAGGCGGCCGTGGCTGGGGCCTATGGTAGACATGTCAATGTGCCACGTACCTTATTCCTCAAAGGGCTGGGTTTATCTGACTCCAATCAGAAGATGAGAAAGTAGATCACTGTAGGCCACTTGCTTAGGCTTTACAGCTAGTACCTGATGGGGTCAAGTTTTGAAATCAGGTCCCCCTGCCCCAGGCAGTGGGCAGATGGGACAAATGACGTGGGCCAAGGTGGTGGCCCCCTCCACACACACTGGCCTGCCTGGCTTTCCTGCTCCCTCTCTGATCACTCCTTCTCTGCTTCCCTGATCATGCTGCCTCTACTAAACCCCTCTGCATTGTACCATGCATCCCCAGATCCCGTGTGATCCCACCTCTCCCTTTTCTGCTCTACTTGGTGACCTCATTTACCTTCTCTGTGGGACAGCTCTTAAAACTTTGTGTTAGCAGAATCCTTTTACCTGGGTGCTGGGCCCTCCCTTTGGCCTGTCTTGTGGACCTACTGGCTCTTGCTATCAGCACAGCCCCACTCTGATCCTACCACCATTCAAACACCTTCAGTGGTACCTACGAGCATCACTAAGCCCAGCATTCAGGCCCTGCTCTGGCCAAGCTGAAAAGCTCAGTTTCCCAAGCCCACCTGTACTTCCTCACTCTCTTGTTTTTGCCTAAGCTCTGCCCCTCCACCCCAAACACCCCTCTTGTTCCTTATCTTCATTCTGGTGTCCTCCAGAGTGGAATAAATTTGCATCAGATCTGCAGGTCATCTTGTCATTTGGGAGAAGTAGGAGGTTGATTTAATAACTAATTATTTTGTTTATTTATTTGTTTATTTACTCGGCCCATGTTTATAGACCACTACTAGGTCACAGGCACAGGGCTGGATTTGGGGCATGTGAAAGTAGATGAGAAAATTGTGTTAGTTGTCATAAAGCTTGCAGCCTCCAGGGCAGACAGACACGGAACAGCTAATTTTACAATCCGTTAAATAGTTTCAGTTGTGGTTAGGGTGCTGAGAAGACATCAGGGGAAGGGGGTGCCAGGTCAGCAAAGTTGCCTCGAGGAGGTGACATTTGGGTCCGGAATCTGCTGGTCATTGTCTAGACTGAGCAGCGACTTGAGTTGCCAGAGCTTGGACTGCTAAAGGAGCAGTCGCGTTGCTGCGGAGGGCGACGTGGCTGGGGTAGGTATAAATCAAACAGACCTCTGCCAGGCCCCCTGGGCTCTGTAGAAAGGTTACCCCGAGCTGTGGTTCCTGGCCGGGCTTGCTCAGATGCCATTAATCCAGCTTCCAGGAAAGGCATCAGGCTGGGTGGGGGCTGGAGGATGTGAAGGTGGGGGTCGACCAGATGGATGAAGAACCCAGCGACACCATGATGCCTAGTATTGCCGTGCCTGTGTGACTTCTTACCAGCAGAACCACCTGGCGACACGGGTTTCTGATTGCTCATGCTTCAAAGCACCCACTACCATTTGTAACTGAACAATTGCTTGTGTGATGCAGTGACACCCACCGTTCCCCGCCACTTGTGAACTCACAGGGCTGACTCCAGAAGTTCCCTGGACCCCTGAACCTTGTGCTGAGCCTGGTGGGTGCTCCCTACACACCTGCCAAGTGAATCCACATCACTGGGCTTGCCTCTCTCCTCAACCCAAAGGAGACTGTTACCGGCTGAATTGTGCGTCCCCTAAACTTTGCTGACGTTCTAATTTCAGTAGATCAGAGGTGATTAAGTTAAAATAAAGTCATAAGGGTGGGGGCTTCTCTGGTGGCTCAGTGGTAAAGAATCTGCCTGTCAATGCAGGGGATGAGGGTTCCATCCCTGGGTTGGGAAGATCGCCTAGAGAAGGAAATGGCAACCCATTCTAGTTTTCTTGCCTGGGAAATCCCATGGACAGAGGAGCCTGGCGGGCTACAGTCCTTGGAGTCACGAAGAGTTGGACACAGCGAGCACACACACACTCCCCAGCCTTCTTCGCACCAGGTACCAGTCTCGTAGAAGGTGATTTTCCCATGGACTCGGTGGGTAGGAGTGTGGTTTTGGGATGATCCAAGCATGTTACATTCATTATGCCCTGCATTTCCATTCTTCTTGCATTAACTCCACCTCAGATCATCAGGTATGAGATCCTGGAGGCTGGGGACCCCTGGTTTAAGCCACTTCGTCTGCAGTGCTTCATGAGGGCAGCCCTGGCAAACTCATTCTGTGACCCCTCTGGGAATCCCATGTCCAGGGCTGGGCCTTTGCCTGGAGCAGGATGGTGGAGCAGGATGATCTGGGCGATGGAGGGAAGAAGGAAGGTCTTATTCCTTCTGCCAAGCTTACCCCTGGCCTGAGGCCCAGTGGCCCAGGCCAAGTAGAGAAAGGCAGGGCCACAGTTCTCGCCCACTCCTGGAGTCTCAATTTGCACATCAAAGGGCCTATTCCTGGCAGGTCCTTCACAGGGGGCTCAAGTGAAGATTCATTGTCCAGGCCCCCGTAGGCCTTGCTTGGCTGGATTTTGGGAGTCAGTGAGGTAGCCGGAAGGGAAGTTCAGTTAACAGACAGGAGCCAGGTGCATCTGAAAGGGGCTCCTTTACTCCCTGCATGGTGGCTGCAGCCCCCACAGACAGACATCCTGGACCAGATTAACCTTTAACCAGGCAGCTCCAGGCCTCAGCTGCTGGGCCTGGGGCTCCTGCTGACCGGTGAGCAGGCCAGCTTTTCTGCTCTTGTCTCCGGGCGAACCGGAGTCCCTGATGAATGGTCCGCACACCCCCCCGCCCCTGGCCCTGCCACCATGTTGAGTGCTGGTGTCCCCAGCCAAGATGAATGGGCCCCACTAATGAGCTGGAGGCGGCGGCTCGGTGACCCCTGACCCCACGCACTCGGAGCCAGCGGCCTGGGGAATGGCTGCCCCCAGCCTGCTTAATGTGTCGGGCTGGCCTCTGAAAGGAAAACACATTTATTGCTACTTAGAGAAAATTGATCTAATTGGGCTGGAAGCATTCTGCTGATGGAACATGGAATTTTTATTAGGAGGGTGACTCAAGTTCAGCCAAGGTATCCTAGCTGGGGGTGGCGGGGTGGGGGGGAGGCAAGACAGTGTTTCTAGGGATTTCACCCCCAAATCTCTTTCCAAGCTGATGTCCCATGTCTAGGGAGGTCTGGGTTTGAATTCAGACTGTGCTGTTTACAGCCTACATCCTAGAAAACTTTGGCAGCTTCTCCCAGGCCTGATGCCTTAATTGTAAAATGGAAAAAAAAAAAAATTATAGCATTCTTGCAGTCTTGTTGTGAGAGGGAAATGAGATTATGCATGCATCAGGGCCACGGGACTGCCCTTAGCAGGAGCCTGGATCCAACGGGGCCTGTGTGAGCCAAGACTACATGTGGTTTCAGTCCCTTTGGCCAAATCCCTTGCAATTCAGTAATAAACCAGCCAAATCCTTGTTGGCTGCGATTGAGGTGACTCATTTGAGAACTATTTTTAGACTGAGCTCTGGTCCCTGAAATGTGGGGGACACACCCGCTGATAGCCTCAGAACCTCTCTCTAGCTTCTCTACCAGCTCTTACTGCAGTCGAGTCGGTTTAGTATCTCCTAAATGCTCTTAAACTTCCCTTGACCCATTACTGCTTTTCTGGCCTCAATGCAGGATGTCAAGACCACTGATTGCACTGACCAAAGGACTATCTCCATCTCCTCCCTGGCCTCTCAGCTTGTTTCACCCTGGTCCACACTCACTCTCCAGACCAGCCCACCCTCCACATGAGCTCACCATGAACACCTGTAGCTTCTCTGCAGATGGATCTTTCTAGAATACATTTTGATCTGTTCACTCTCCAGCTTAAAACCCTTCTGTGGCCCCATTACCTAGAGCCAAGTCCAAATGCCTTATGTAGCCTGCAATCTGGGTTCATCCACAGGGTAACCATATCTAACCTAGCATCATCTAAATCCAGGCAGTTTTATCCAGGGCAAATAGTAAATTTTATGGGGTACCTGGTACACAGGCATAAATCCAAACTGTCCTGGACAAACTGGGATGTATGGTCACTCCATCTATCATGACCTGGCCCCCACTGCCTCTCTAACCACTTACTGTTGGGTCTCCTGTGCTTCTGGCAAAACCCCCAATACCTATACCTTAACGTACTGCGCTCCATCCACCAGGAATGTATGCTCTCTCTCCCGATTTTAGCCTGTGTTCCTAAAGCCCTGGCTTTGACATCATTTCTACAGTTCTTTCTGACTCTCATTGACACTGAAAGCTGTTTCTTTGTGTATTTGTCATCTACTGCTGCATAACAAATACCCCCAATCAATCATAGGAGTTTAAAACAACAAATACATTATGTGACAGTCCTTGTAGATCTGGAATTTGGGAGCACCTTAACTGGGTGGTTGTGGCTTAGGATCTCTCAAGAGGTTGTGTCAAGATGTTGGAAGGGACTGGGGTGATGGCGGTCTGCTTTCAGGATGATTTCCTCACATGATGGTGCTGACTCTGGAGCTCTGGTTCACACCCTCACCCTAGAAGTTTCCCAGCAATTCAGTTCCTCCTCTGCTAGACCCTTGAAAATACTGATCTGATCCAGCTAGAGGTGGGGATAGGGGAGGAAAAAAAATTCCTAATGTTAATAAATCAATCTGATTTCATTTCCCAGCTTTGTGACTTCTAATGAATTTTATGGGTGCCCTTCAGGGACTCCATATCAGAAGGCACCTCATTAACAAATCCTCTGAAATAGACCCACTTTTAGTCACCAGGAGTCTAGACTTGGCTCTCAGGGAAGGCCTAAACCTTGGTATGTGATGGCTGTGGCCATAGGTCCAGAAAGCAACCTTGCTTGGGATCTTGGGTCCCTGAGAAGCTTGAGCTTGTTTTCTTAGGATCCTCATCCTGATCCGTGATGCTGTGTTAATGGCTGTAAAGGATGTGAGAGTTGAGTTCATCTGGCTTGCTAGTGGCCACTGTTCTTGGGTGGTCAGGCTCCCTTTGGGTTTCCCAGGTGGCACAGTGATAAAAAAATTGTCTGCCAACCTAGGAGATGCAGGTTCAATCTCTGGGTTGGAAAGATCCTTTGGAGTATGAAACGGCCACACACTCCAGAATTCTTTGCCTGGAAAATTCTGTGGAGAGGGGAGCCTGGTGGCCTACAGTCCATGGGATTTCAAAGAGTTGGATATGACTGAGCTTGCACACAGGACTTCCTTTATTCTCAATTATTGACCTAATATATGGTCAGAGGATAGAGTTAGTACTTGCCTTCGATTCCTAGATGTGAACCATTCCTCCGTTCTTCCTCCCTTCTCCTCTTCCCTTTATCCATATCCATCCATCCATCAGTCCATGTATGCATCCATATCTGTCCATTGATCATGCATCCATCCATCCATCCATATCAGTCCATCCACCTGTCCATATCAATCCATCTATCCATATCCAATGAGTTCTTTTCCAATTTTCCAGATTGTACTCTTCCATTCCAATGCTCAGTCTCCCTCACCCTGCCCTGCTTCTCCCCAAACATAATACTTTATCCCCTCCCAATTTCCCATTTATTTATTTATTATGCTCCTTGTTGAGTGTAGAATATAAGCTCTGTAAAGAGAGGTCCCTTTATTTTGTTCACCTAGAGAAGTTCCAGTACGACATAGACATTTGTTAAGTCTTTGTCAATAGGCGAACATTTATTTAATACCTACTGTATCCTAGACACCATAGGCATTGGACTAGGCACCAGGAATATAGTAGAGAATAAGCAGGAGAGGCCTCTGCCTTCACAGGGCTCCCTATGAGTCTAGTGAGTGAGATGGGTATGAACTTAACACAGAAATAAAGATACTTGTTGATCATAATTACTAGTATAAAGGAGGAAAAAAGGAAGATGTGTGATGGTGAAATCAGGGGAGACCTATCTTAGTTAGGGGTGCATCAATTTCCTGGAGCTGTTATAACAAAGTGCCACAAACTATGTGACTAAAAACAACAGAGATTTATTCTCTCACAGTTCTAGAAGCTAGAAGTCTGAAGCCAAAGGTCCACATGCTCTCTCTTCTAGCTTTTGGTGGCCTCGGGCCTTCTTTGCCTTGTGGCCATGTAACGCCATCATCCTTGCATGGGATTCTCCTTTCTGGGGCCAGATATTCCTCTTCTAATTATAAGAAGTTGTTGGTGGAGGGCCCACCCTAATCCAGTGTGATCCATCCTAATGTGATTACATCTTCAAAGACCCTATTTCCAAATAAGGTCACATTCACAGATCCCAGGGCTTAAAACTTGAACTTATCTTTTGCAGGGGGACATAATTCAACTCACAATAGGGGGTCAGAGAAGCTCTCTGACATTTCAGCTGATATTGAAACTGGAGAGTGGCTGGCCAAGGAAAAGGGGATTACGACTGGAGGAAGAGGTCAGATTTATGTTACCAGAGGCAGCAGGTGAGGGATGGAAGATTGGATGAAAATAGTTAAAAGGTATAAACTTGCAGCTCTGAGATAAATAAGTACCGGGGGTAGAATGCACAACATAATAAATACATTTAACACTGCTGTATGCTATGTAAAGTTGGTAAGAGGGTAAATCCTGAGTTCTCATGAGAAAGAAAAAATTCTATTTTTTTTATTAATTTTTTATCCATATGAGATGATGGATATTCACTAAACTTATTGTGGTTATCATTTTCTGATGCATGTAAGGCAAACCATTAGGCTTTACACCTTAAGCTTACCCAGTGTGTGCTCAGTTGCTCACTCGTGTCCAACTCTTGGGGACTCCATGGACTGTAGCCTGCTGGGTTCATGGAATTTTCCAGACAGGAGTGCTGGAGTAGGTTGCCATTTCCTACTCCAGGGGATTTTTCCTGACCCAGGGATCAAACCTGTATCTCTTGAGTCTCCTGCATTGGCAGGTGGGTTCTTTACCACTGAGCCACTTTTCTTTCTAAACTTATCCAGTGTTGTATGTCAATTATATCTCAATAACCTGGAAGAGAAGAAAGAGCAAAGGAGGAGTGCTCAGGTGGGAGTTCTTGCAGAAGCCCAGCCCAGGAGTGGGAGGAGTGGAGCCTTGCTGAGTTCCCAGTAAGAGCTCAGCCTCTCAACCCAGACCCTGGCCTGACCAGCGAAGGGGTGAGGGGTAGACGGGTCTAAATAGGCCCCCAGCCTGGCACAGTACCAGCAGCAGCGATGGGCTGAATCATCACGCTGGATTCAGATGCATCTCTGCTCTTTTCCTCCCCTGCTTCCTACTCCTCTATGGCTCCCCACTTCCCTCGGGACAAAACCCGAAGTGATCCCTTTTCTTCTTCCTCAGCCTGCAGAGGTGGGAAGAAGGAGTGTGAAGGGTCCCTACATCACGAGTAGCTTTGGGCAAGCCACCTTATCCCTCGGTGACTCAGTTTCCTCATCTGTAAAGGGGGAGGGAACAGCTTCTGCTCTAGGCTGTTGTGAGAACTGAAGGGGATCCTGGAGGTAGAGTGCTGAGCCTGGCTGGCCTTTAGTGGCTCCCCTTCCCTTTCCCCACCAGGTCCTGAGACTCCTGCAGCCAGCCTCCCGTGGGTAGGCATAGCAACCCAAAGCAGAAGGCCTGACACCCAGGAGCACGTCTTTGGTCAATGATCTGGGGATGGAAAATCCAGGTGTCTGTCCCCTCGTGCCCCCATCATGCCTTGATGCTTGGAAAATGCCTTTCATTCCTTTCAGGGCCCCTCCTCACATGGGGATCACAGACACCCAAGTACAACACAGGTAATCAGAAATCAACAGGAAAAAAAAAAACAGAGGAAGAAGGAATGCTGGGAAATCAACACAAATGATTGACAAGCTATCATCCAGGGGTGGACCCGGGTGGTCAGGATGCTCCTTGGTGAGGAGCTCGATGCTTCCATGAAGGGGAGACCTGAGCTGGGCGCCACTTTCTCTTCGGGGTGGCATCACTTGGGCTGGCTTGCTAGGCTGGAGGTGATGAGAGTGAGAGCTGAGTACCTTGCGCTGCTTTTAGTGTCTCGGCACTGTGTCCCCAACCAACCTGGAGCTCCTGGGGGCACAGGAGTCAGATTTTTGAGGTCCTCACTGTATCCCCAGCCCCCAGCATGGGGCCTGGCCCTGAGCAGGTGGGTGCTTCCTGAAGGAATACCCACATGCCTGAGCCTTGCACCCCACACTCTCTGATTAGACCCCACGTGGCCAAGGCATTGCAGTAGTTCAAGTCCCTATAGAAGCAGCCCTCAAAATGAAGATGTGAGGGCAGCCAGACTGTTTGGGAGGTGATCCCAGATGTGCTCATTGGAGAGAGAGGATGCGAGAACAGAGAGAAGGAAATGCATGTCTTCCTGGGCAGGTTACCTCTGTGGGCAGCGGGAGCCCAGTCCTACTGGAGACTTTGGGAGACAGCGCAGAACATGCACGTTGGCATAGCCCATCCAAGGAGCGAGACAGCTGGGGCTTTTGTGCACCTACTCACGCAATTCCCATTCAAGGTCTGCTTCAGGGTGTTCTGTTTATTCCTCCAGCAGAGGGGCTGGTGGTTCGGGGAGCGGCTGCAGGTGGTTGAGGAATCAGGAGTGCACGTGGAGAGATGAGCAGGGGACCGGGAAGGATCATAGGCTCCAGGGGCCCCTGACTCACTCACAAGTCTTTGGAATGCTGGGCACTGAGTTTTGCCTGACCACGTCCCGACCCCCATCAGCCATCGAGAGTGGCTGATGAAGGAGAACCTCCTGGGGTCCACCTGAATCTCAGTTCCCAGAGTCCTGGCTCGGGTCCTCATCAGGATCCCATCCTAGCCTGTGTCTGGTCCCCCAACCCTGGCCAGAGGGGCAGGGGCAAGGAGGCACAAGAGCACCCAGGTGCCAGGCTGGTGGACTTCGACTCTCCCCAGACCAGAGCTGACTCGAGGGCTGACATGGGGATGAAAAACGAGCAACCTTGCTTGCATTAAATATTTAGTATTCTCTCCCTGGGAGGTGTCAGGAAAAGGACCCTATAATAAATACCATGTGGGACAATCCCATCACCGAGCTCTCAGTTAATGGCCTTGTTTGCTCTGACAGAAGCATTAATGATGGCGGGCCTATGGCCTGTTTAGGGTGTGTGCCTCCCTCCAGCTTCAGATCACAGAGGGCAGGGGACTGGCTGGAGAAGAGGGCCCTCCAGGTTGCCAGTTTTTATGTTAATACTTGCAGAATTAGTGGAATTATGGTTGGGCAGGAGAAAGGTTTGTGTAACAAACACACAATGCTTGGTATCAATCAGGCTCTTTTTTAAGTGTCCAGTTCAGTTGCTCAGTGGTGTCTGGCTCTTTGTGACACCATGGACTGCAGCATGCTGGGCTTCCTTGTCCGTCACCAACTCCCAGAGCTTGCTCAAACTCATGTCCATCGAGTTGGTGATGCCATGTAACCGTCTTATCTTCTGTCATCCCCTTCTCTTCCTGCCTTCAGTCTTTCTCAGCATGAGGGTCTTTAAATATTCCATGGATATCAGGTATTCAGACTTCGCTACTACTGTACTGGGGCTTCTCAGGTGGTGCTTCAGTTTAGTTCAGTCGCTTAGTCGTGTCCGACTCTTTTCGACCCCATGGACTGCAGCACTCCAGGCTTCCCTGTCCATCACCAACTCCCAGAGCTTACTCAGACTCACGTCCGTCGAGTAGGTGATGCCATCCAACTATCTCATTCTCTGTCATCCCCTTCCCCTCCTGCCTTCAGTCTTTCCCAGCATCAGGGTCTTTTCAAATGAGTCAGTTCTTTGTATCAGGTGGCCAAAGTACTGGAGTTTCAGCTTCAGCATTAGTCCTTCCAGTGACTATTTCAGGACTGATTTCCTTTAGGATGGACTGGTTAGACTCTCAAGAGTCTTCTCTAGCACCACAGTTCAAAAGCATCAATTCTTCGGTGCTGAGCTTTCTTTATAGTCCAATTCTCACAATCATACATGACTATTAGAAAAATCATAGCTTTGATTAGATGGACTTTTGTTGGCGAAGTAATGTCTCTGCTTTTTAATATGCTGTATAGGTTGGTCATAACTTTTCTTCCAAGGAGTAAAAATCTTTTAATTTCATGGCTGAAGTCACCATCTGCATTGATGGAGCCCCTCAAAATAATCTCTCATTGCTTCCACTGTTTTCCCATCTATTTCCCATGAAGTGATGGGACCAAATGCCATGATCTTCATTTTCTGAATGTTGAGCTTTAAGCCAACTTTTTCACTCTCCTCTTTCACTTTCATCAAGAGGCTTTTTAGTTCCTCTTCACTTTCTGCCATAAGGGTGGTGTCATCTGCATATCTGAGGTTACTGATATTTCTCCCGGCAATCTTGATTCCAGTTTGTGCTTCTTCCAGCCCAGAGTTTCTCATGATGTACTCTGCATATAAGTTAAATAGACAGGGTGACAGTATACAACCTTGATGTACTCCTTTCCCGATTTGGAAGCAGTCTGTTGTTCCATGTCTAGTTCTACCTGTTGCTTCTTGACCTGCATACAGATTTCTCAGGAGGCAGGTCAGGTGGTCTGGTATTCCCATCTCTTTAAGAATTTTCCACAGTTTGTTGTGTCCATACAGTCAAACACTTTTGCATAGTCAATAAAGCAGAAGTAGAGTTTTTTTCTGGTAGTCTCTTGCTTTTTTGATGATCCAACGGATGTTGGCAATTTGATCTCTGGTTCCTCTGCCTTTTTAAAATCCAGCTTGAATATCTGGAAGTTTACGGTTAACATACTACCGAAGCCTGGCTTGGAGAATTTTGAGCATTGCTTTGCCAGCATGTGAGATGAGTGCAATTGTGCAGTAGTTTGAGCATTCTTTGGCATTGCGTTTCTTTGGGGTTGGAATGAAAACTGACCTTTTCCACTTCACGGCTACTGTGTTGGGGCTTCCCAGGTGGTGCTAGTGGTAGAGAATGTGCCTGCCAATGCAGGAGTCATAAGAGCTTCGGGTTCAGTCTCTGGGTTGAGAAGATGCCCTGGAGGAGGGCATGGCAACCCAATCCAGTCTTCTTGCCTGGAGAATCCCATGAACAGAGGTGCCTGGTGGGCTTCAGTCCATAGGGCTGTACAGAGTTGGACACAACTTAGCGATAGAGAATGCACACACGCACTACCGTGTTATGATAATGATTTCCATTTTAAAGGTTGGGAAATTGAGACCCAGAGAGTCTGCTGAGCAATTCATTCAAAGTCACATGGCTAGTGGATTCCTCTACCCATGTGACTTTGAATGAACTGTGGCCCAGAGGTTAAGAGTCTGCCTGCCAATGCAAGGGATGTGGGCCCCATCCTTTGTCCAGGAAGATTCCACATGCTGAGGAGCAACTAAGCTCATGTGCTGCAACTACTGAAGCCTCGGCAACAAGAGAAGCCACCACAACAGGAAGCCTAAGCACCACAGTGAAGAGAAGCCCCTCTCGCTGCAGCTAGAGAAAGCCCGTGGGCGGCAACAAAGACCCAGTGTAGCAAAAAAAAAGGTCACAAGGCTAGTAAATGGAAAAGGTGGGATTTGAAATGGAAAAGACAGGCCTGTCTCCTGCCAGTGTCTGTGCTGTGTTGCGGGGCTTTGGAGGCAGACAGCTGTGGGTTGGGATCACAGCTCATCGTTTTTGCTAGCTGCGAGACGGTGGGGAATCTGGCTCCCCGCTCTGAGCTTCACTTGCTATGTACACAAAACTGGGGCAATCCTGTCCTGTCTCATGGAAGCTGGGAGAATGGTATGAGGAATCACATGTAATACTTTAATCACCACACTGATAAAAGTTCATTCTTACCACTGCTTTTGTTTTTTTGTTTTGTCATTTCCTGGCGGTGTGACCTCCTGGCACGTGATTTAACTTCTCCCAGAGTCAGTTTCCGTATCAGTAAATGGAGGTAAAAATTCCTGTCTCCCAGGGATGCTGGGAGTGCCGTTGAACCTCTAAGCCTCGGACTGAGCAGCCTGCATTCTGCTTCATTCTGGGAATGGCTCTGAGTGGTCCTGAGGGTCAGACCTGAGCCAGATGGTCCCAATGTGCCTCAGTGGGTCAAGCCTATATCAGGAAACCCAGGTCACCTGCAGGTTCTCATCCCTGTGCCCCTGCCTGGTGCCAAGCTGTCCTGTGCTACCCAGTGGATGGTTTGCAGCCCTGAATTATAGCTGAACTGCTGAGGATGAGAAAGGGGTGGCCTGATCTGAGCTCTTTTCAGGGAGAGAATTCCCAGCCCCGCGTGTTCACACAAGCAAGCCAAAGCCTTGGGCAGCCCACGGTCCCAAAGCTCTGAGTGGCCCAGGATTGCGAGGCTCTGGCACCAGGCGTCTTTCTGCTTGTGACATTGACTCACCCATGTGGCTGCTGAGTTCAGGGCATTCCCTGCTCCTAAGGGCAGACTGGTTCTCTGGATGGCAATGTTCCAAAGGTCGCAGGCTCTGGGCCAGGGGGGCCTACTCCCGCCCCTGGCCCCAGGGGTGCCATCGCCAGCCAGCCAGCATATTTTGTACCTCTGGGGCCTGGAGCTGGGGGTGGGGGTGGGAGTGGGGAGGGCTGGCGAAAGCAGGGAGGAGTGCTCGGTCAGCAGCAGCTTTATGGATGGCTGCCTGTGTGTGAGGGGAAAGGGACCCCTGGGCTGTTCCTTGGGAGCCCCAGGCTCTGCCTGACCGGGAGCAGCCAAGACGTGCTTGACTAATTTATATTAATTCAAGACCATTAATGATGAGCTATCGCCTCTCTTTCCTTTCTCCTCTCCCTCTCCTAGCGGGAAGACAGTGCTCAGATTTAAATGCTGAGCTTTGCGGGCTCCCGACTCCTGGGGTAATGAGTTCAGACTAAGAGTTCAAATCAGGCAGCTCCAGCTCCTGATGCCCACCCTACCAAAGAAATAAGCTCCCAGGGTTCTTTTCTGCTTCAAGGTCACCCAACTAGTCTCCTAATGAAGAAGAGAGCCCCAAATCTGTCGTGGAAAGTCTAGGGGTGATGTGGGAGGGCAGGGCCTTGGAGGGCCTCAGGTGCATGTGCAACAACCACACAGTATAGCCTTCAAAACAACTTCCTCCCTCTTGCCTGTTTGTGCCTGAAACTGCTAGAGGAGCAAGAGGGCCTTAGATTGCCCTGTTTTGTGGACTTCCTGCTCACAGCCTTTCTTCCTGCAGTGGCATAGTTGCTTCGGTTGTGTCTGGCTCTCTGTGACCCCCTGGACGGCAGCCTGCCAGGTTCCTCTGTCCGTGGGAGTCTCCAGACAACAGTACTGGACTGAGTTGCCATTTTTACCTAAGTGGAATTTCCCAGTGGGCCTGAGAAGCAGAGACAGGGCTGATGGAATTAACCTTAACTAAGGAAGGAACTGAGGCTTTCCCCCAAATACCAGGCTGAGCCCAGGACCCCGGACTCTTGAAGGTGTGAGCAGAGATTTCCAACTAATTATCTGGACATAATTGTTCATTTCCCAATTATGTTTCTTGTCCCCTGAGACTGGGGACAAGACCAAGCCACAGAGATGCCTGTTCCCAGGACCGGGTATGATAGGAGTCCCATTTTATGGTGTCTCCAGAAGCTAGGAGTAGAGATATTAAACAGCTGCCCAGGTGCAGTCCTCAGGGAGCAGTGTAGTCCTCAGGGGGGCACAGAGGGTACGGGGAGAAGGCCTCTGGGCAGGGCCCAGCCAGAATCCAGAGGAGGCCCTGGGGTGATGTCTCTCTCCTTTTGAACCTCAGTCTTCCCATCTGGATGTCGACTTAATGCACGAACTGAGAGTTGTGAGCTCAGTTTTACTGAGGACAAAGTGAGGACTGCAGCCCGGGAGACAGCAGCTCTGAGAAACTGCTCCAAAAAGGTGGGCAGGTGGAGGGGAAGGTCGCTATATATAAGATTTTGGTCAAGGGGGAATACATGCAATTGATCCTATTTTTCCAGAAGATTTCTACTAGTCTCATGAAGCTTTGCTAGTCACGAGGAACAGTGGTCACCATGAAGGATTTTTAGAGCTTTTCTAGATATGGGGAGATATAAGAATTGGGCTCATAAAATCAGCTGCAGAGAATATCTAACTATCTGAAGACCCCAGCCCTCCATCCCAGCTCAGAGTGCCTCATTTCTGCTCTCTGCCCTGAACTCTTTCAGAGGGTACTGAAGGTTAGCAGCTGCAGCAGCACATGATTTAATCCTTGTGCAGGTAGATGGCAGGTGCCCATGGCAAGCGCCCATTTGTAGTTGACATGGACAATGGGACTGTCTGGGGAGCCTCCATGAGCATGATCAGCCTGCAGATGGCTCAGTGGAGGCTTGAGGGAAGGAAGGCCCTTTAGGTACTGAGACCATGAGATTCCACTGGGGAGGGGGTACCCAGCTGTCTGAGCCTTGGACCCTTGACCCAGCTGGTGGCAGAATCCCAGGGCAAGGCAGAGGCCCCCTCTAGCTCCCTCAGGCCTCCCCTGAACAGCAGTGACTCAATTCCCCTGCTTTTCCTCCTGGTCGAAGATGTTAAAAATTGGGGCATCTGAAACACTCCCGCACAAACCCACACAAATGATTTCTCCCAGCATTTACATATTTCCTTTTGAAACCCTTCGAGTCTTTTCTCCAAAGTAATGGATTTTCCTCCCCCCCAGCCCCTTGTCTGGGCCAAATGTATTCAAATCTGGTCAGAAGATTCCTATCAGCTCAGCAGGGCTTCCCTCCTGTTTCCTGGCAAATCAGCATCCTTTTTATTCTCCTCCTCAGATCTCTGCGTAAAAAGGAGCCTTTCTATGCGAAAGTTTTACTGGGACAGACAGACGGACTCCATGTTGCCGAGGGGTCTTTGATAGCCCAGAACACAAGCTCTGACTTCAGGGGGCTCAGAAAACTTCATCAGCCAAGGAGGGGGATAAGGAAAACAGGATCCTGCTGAAACAGCCCTTTGAAATCCCCCCAAATGATGTTTGATGTGCCGGCGCCTTTCAGCCTAAGCCATACCTTTGGCATCAAAAGCACCTTTTGAAAAAAAAAAAATTAGCTATTTTTTAAGGCACAGAAGTAAATTTAATATTAAGTCCTAATGGCACAAGTCTTTGAAAAAGCATTTCTGGACTTCATTTAATACTCTCCCCCCTGAGCTAGCAGCACAAGCTTCCCCCCGCCCCTTTTCTCCCCCTGCTCTTTAATTCTTAATCCTCCTCTTTCCAAATCCTGGGCCTCTCATGGCAGGTCAGGGCCTGGCACCTACAGGGCTGCAATGACATCCAGGAAATGGAGCTAGAGTTTCATTCCTTTGGCCACCCAGACCACCTGGCTTTTAAAGCAGTGGCCAACCTCTGGGGTTTTCTTCTGTTTTTCGGCCTGAAAAGGAGCATCTGAAGGCATTGCTAGCACTGAGAGCTGGAACCACAGCCTGGTTCCCCGTGGTGAGAGCACTCACCACCCAGGGTGGCCTCCAGCCTACAGGGACTGGAGTGGGAGTCCAGCCCTGAGGGGTCCTGGACCACTCCAGGGCCCAGAGGCTCACCCAGCTCAGACTGGTCCAGCTCACCAGTGAGTCACCTGCCAAGTCTTGATGCTGGAGGGGAACTCCCCTGACACCACAGAAGGGTTTCTGACCTGCCTTGGGGAGAGTCTGTCCCTTCTTCTTCCCTGGACCAAGGCAGCCAGGACCACGGACAGCTCTGGGCATGTCCAGGTCTGGTTGCTGGGCTCACGGTACATCCTGGCCTCCCTCTGAGAGTGGTAAGGACCCCCTGTTGGACTAAAGTGAGCTTACCTTTTGGGGATGGGCCATCCTGTTCTTCCACACACAGGGGCCAGCGTTCAAGTAGGAGGTTTCTGAGGGACCCTAGGAAGTGTGAAGGATGGAAGAGGAGAGTGTGTAGAAGGAATGCTAGGTTTCTTGCCTGGAGGGAATGGGGTCGCTCACTGGGACCAGAGAGGTTGGGGTGGGTGTGCTCACTGGGGAGAGGAGAGTTGGGGGATTCCTGGAGGAACAGGGTTGTGTGATGAGCACATGGATCTCACCTAAATTCGGACTGTCCCATCCTCACCAATTCATCCCTCTCACAGAAGGAACTTTCCTGAATGCAATTGTTGTTCTTAGCTTCATCCCTGGCTTAAGACGTTCTCTGGTTTCCTATTACTGTTACAATATAGGACCAGCTCCTCAGCCTGGCAAATGAGACCTTTGAGGATCTGGCTTAGTCAACCCATCCTGTTCCATTCCCTGGTTCTGTTTCAGCTATGCTGGGCATCTCACATGTGCCTCCTACATCTCTGCCTTCAGCCCAGACTCTCTCCCTTCTCTTCTCCATCTGGCAGATAGCTGCTCTTTGCTCAAGGGTCACCACCTTGGTGAAACCCCTTCTGATCTCAGGCAGTATTTCCAGCACTGGGTTTGGACATGTCTAACAGTGTTAGCTTCTTGCGTTGTGGGTGTTTTTGCCTATCTCTCCCAATGCTTCTGAGCTATTTTTTTTTGAAAAAATTAATTTATTTGGCTGTTCTGGATCTTAGTAGAGGCCTGCGGATCTTCAGTCTTTAGTTGCGGCACACAAACTCTTAGTTGCAGCGTGTGTGATCTGATTCTCTGGCCAGGGATTGAACCCAGCTACCTGCATTGGGAGCATGGAGTCTTAGCCCCTGGACCAATAGGAAAGTCCCTGAACTCTTCAAAGATAGAGGCTGGGTCTTATTACTCTTTGCATCCTCATCACCTACAAATCCAACTCAATCTCCTTTCCTGGAGCATCAATACATTCTATTATCCTTATTTTACAGATGAAGAAACTAAAGCTCAGAGACCTTAAGTAACTTGCTTAAGGTCATACAGTGAATAAGTTAAACATCCCCCTTGCCTCAGAAGTTGAGATGTAGTAGAAAAGGAGCCTTTTGCAGCTCAAAGACCATTGTTGAAGTCAGAGTTTACAGACATGTTCAGGTAGAGCCTTCCAAGCAAAGTCCCCTTCCCTTGGAAATTGTTCCAATAGTATGGGTGGCCTCACATGCCCTGATTGTGATGGTCTGGATCTACGTTGTCCCAGGTGTCTGGCTGGTGAAGTTGGGCACCTGAGACTGTGGAAGGGAGAGGGAACTGCAGACAGAGCAGAAATGGGGAAGTGCATTTGGTGTTTTCTGAGTCCTGGAAACACTGCTCTTCCTGGTTTTGTGGGAGCTCCGGGCTGTGGCTCCCACTGGTTCTTGTTCCCCGCTCCCCCCCAACAAGGCATTAGCCCTTCATGACTTCATATTAATCTATAGGCACTTATTGCTCTGCAAGGCTGTTTTGACAAAAGTTCATTATCAAGACTGCTAAATGCTTTTAAAGCATTGATTGGGCAAATTATTACATCACTGGGGTAGACACTGGGTTTGAAGATGGATGGTGTTGCTCAGACCATCTGAAATTTTCCTTCTTTTAATTGGATCGATCCCCAGAATAAACGAAGTTTAATTGAATTTTGAGGAAAATTGAGCAGTTGTTTGTGAGTCTCTGTCGATAGGCATTATTTCAATTACACGGTGATAAGTGAGCGGGGGTGGGTGATGGTGGTGGGATGGGGTGGGCAGGATAGAGCTTGCTGTACCTAGGGCTGGAGGCAAATTTCCCTGAAGTGCGTCCTTCTCCTTCAGTAAATGTTTACTGATCATCAACCTTGCGCCCCCGCCCACGTTGGGCCAGTTCCCTCTTGGGGGCCTGCGACACCAGTCTCTCGATATTGATGCTGTTGTTTAGTCGCTAAGTCCTGTCTCACACTTTTGCGACCCCGTGGACTATAGCCCTGCCCTGACAGGCTTTTCCGTCCATGGGATTTCCCAGGCAGGCACGAATACTGGCGTGGGTGGCCATCTCCTCTTCCAGGGGATCTTCCCGACCCAGGGATCGAGCCCCTGTCTCCTGCGTGGCAGGCAGATTCTTTACCACTGGGCCACCTGGGAAGCCCCACTAGTAATGTAGCTGCTGGCAAGTTACATATGTTTGCTGAGCCTCAGGGTCCCAGCTGGTGAAATAAGCGTATGATGGCTGCAGTCACTTGGGGTTGATAGAAACCAGAAATGGGATGACATAGCTGCTGGTCGCTCGGTTAGTGCTGGAAGGTTGTGCAAGTCTAGACCCATGCTGGGGGTGGGGGGCGGGGAAGCAGTTGTGGACGCACGGATGGCAGAGGGTGAGGAAAAGCTTCTGCGATCAAGGCTTTGCCCTTTATTTCCTGTGGCATTCTTTCTTTTCCTCCCTCCACGGCCCCGTGTTTCTCTGTGTCTTTTTCTGTCTTGGCCATGCTCTCTAATGCTTACTTCTTTTTCTTTTGCTCCACTTGCTTCAGCCCTCCCCCACCACATGTTCATCTAACCATGACTAGCACGGGCTGATGTACAGTGGACACCATGGAGCCTAAGGGCCCAGGGAGTCAGGGAACCAGCCTGTGGGGAGGCAGCCTGTAACCTGAGACCTGGAGCAAGAGAAGGTGGCTGAGCAAGTTGTGTATGTTTATGGGCGCATGTATGTATTTACGAGTATGTATGCGTTTCTGGGTGTGTGTGTATGTGGGTGAGTGTGTGTCTTTATGGGCATGTGTGTATAATATCGGTTTGTGTGTATATGTATATTTATGGGTCTGGAGGAGGGCATGGCAGCCCACTCCAGTATTCTTGCCTGGAGAATCCCATGGACAGAGGAGCTTGTCAGGCTACGGTGCCTAGGGTTGCAAAGAGTCAGACATGACTGAAGTCGCTTAGCACACACGCATGTGTTTATGGCTATGTGTGAATATATGGGTGTGTGTGTGTATATGTGTCTAGGGGTACGTGTATGTGTGGTATGTATAGACAGTGCTCTAGGCAGAAGTAGCAACCAGTGCAAAGGCCCTGAGGTTGAGTGTGAAGATGTTTGCCAGCAGACCAATGGGGCTTGAGCACAGTAAGGAAGGGAGGATCCAGGTCCCTGAAGGACAGACCATGCATGGTCAAGTGAGAAGCCTGGGCTCAAACCTAGCTCCATAGAATTCTAAATCAACACTCACCCCATAGCCCCATGACAGCGGATCAGTTCTTCTTCAGTCTTTTTTGAAGTCCCTGGCAGAGCAAAGCTAAGCGACTCTGTGAGCAAAGCTAAGGGACCTCCCTGAGGTCCATCATGGGAGGGCGGTGGTAGTTAACTGAGGGTTAACCACCAGAGGTTAACTGCAAATCTTTAGATTCTTCAGAATGGAGCTTTTTAAGCCGTTAAATCTTTCTCTCATAAGTCCTGCAGCCCCTCTTTCAAAAATAACCAAGACGCAAAACTGGTCATCAAACTCTAGGTGAGGAGGTATCTCAACTGGGGGCAATCTGTCCGCATGGGAACATTTGGCGAATTCTGGAGACATTCTGAAGCAGGTGTTACTGGCCTCTAGTGGGTAGGTAGCCAGGATGTGGATATACATTTTTCAATACTATACTGTGCAAGATCCAACCCAAAGAATTATCCAGTTCATACTGTCAATGGCTTTGAGGTTGAAACACTTCCCCGGGGCAATTCTGGGCCTCTGGGCTTTTTACCTTCCGCCCCTCATACCTGGTGAGTGGACAAGTCAGAGGCCTCTCCTCTGTGGCCACAAGGGCATTTCTTCCTAAAGCTTTCTGCTCAGCAGCTGTGCTGGGCTCCCTAGACCCCCAGCTTGTCCTGTCCTTGGAGAGACATTTCCTTCTCTGGTTTCCTCCTCATCCCAGAAGTCAGCTATACTTCTTGATTTTATTTTAAAAATTTACCTAATTTTTGATTGTGTTGGGTCTTTGTTGCAGTGTGGGGGCTTTTTCTAGTTGCAGGAAGCAGGGGCTACTCCCTAGGTGTCGTGTGAGGGCTTCTCACTGTTGTGGCTTCTCCTGTTGTGGAGCACAGGCTCTAGGTGTGTGGGTTTCTGTAGTTGTGGCACATGGACCCAGCTGCCCTGCAGCATGTGGGATCTTCCCGGACCAGGGATTGAACCTGTGTCCCCTGCACCAGCAGGCGGATTCTTAACCACGGGACAACCAGGGAAGTCCCCGTACTTGCTGGCTTTAAATAGCACCTCTACTTTGTTAAGAGCTTGAAGACACCATGTCTTTTCGGCCCCTTTTCTGGGAGCTCAAGTTCTTCATGCCTGCATTCTTCGACCACCATTCTCTCATTAGAGCTAAATACTCGGTTAACGTACACCCTGTGTGATGTGGCGGGATTTGAATATTTTCCTCCCTTGTCACTAATTGCAAACAATAAAATAAAACATCAGATTGCCACCAAGACTGCATTGCCATTGAAATCAGGTCCATTTCCATTTAAACAAGTTTGTGAAACATTCTCATTGGAAACAAATGTGTTCCTTGCACATGAATTCAGATGACAAATGGCGTTTTTTTTTTTTTTTTTTTTTAATTTTCCAGAGTACGTCTTTCTCTGTTCTTGGGAACTGTGAACTTCTTGCAAGTGCCTTTGTAACCTCTGGAGTCAGCTTGAGGCCTGATTCCATTTCCCCTGCTTACGCTTTTGGGGACAGAGTCCAGAAGGGGGCTACTTGCTTTAGGGGCTGTGGCCGTCCTGGCAAGAGGGTTGAGTGGATGTGACTCCACCAACGTATCACTCCCACACTCAAAATCACAGTTGTCTGTTGACCACAGGATAAAGGCTGAACTTCTCCTAATGACATTTGAGGTCATTCATTTTTACCATATGGTTCTTGTCTACCCAATGAGTTTTTGGCTGCTTCTTCACCTCACTAGGGCTTCCCTGGTGGCTCAGATGGTAAAGAACCTGCCTTCAATGCAGGAGACCCAGGTTCCAGCCCTGGGTTAGGAAGACCCCCTGGAGAAGGGGATGGCTACCCACTGCAGTATTCTTGCCTGGAGAATTCCAGGGACAGAGGAGCCTGGCAGGCTACAGTCCATGGGGTCACAAAAAGTCAGACATGACTGAGTGACTAACACTTTTACTTTTTTCACCCCACTAGACTTTTCACTTTTCCCTAAACACCCTCTATCTTTGCAGTTTTTTTCACAACCAGGAATGTGCTTGAAATTCATGCCTGTAAGGTGAACGTATCCTTCTGGATCCAACTCAAACATTACTCCTCTAGGAAGCCTGGCTTCCTTTTCTGGAATGCTCCCTTCTCCATATTCTTTTTCCAAAATTTTTAAAAAATTATTTTACTTTGGAGTATTATTGCTTTCTGAAGCGCCAATCAATACTTTGGCCACCTGATGCCAACAGTCAACTCCCTGGAAAAGACTCAGATGCTGGTAAAGATTGAAGGAAATAGGAGAAGAGGGCGGCAGGGGATGAGATGGCTCGATAGCATCACCAACTCAATGGACATGAATTTGAGTAAACTCTGGGAGGCAGTGAAGGACAAGGAAGCCTGGCTTACTGTAGTCCAAGGAATTGCAAAGAATTGGACATGACTTAGTGACTGAACAACAAAACAATAGTTGCTTTACAATGCTGTGTTAATTTCTACTGTACAGCAAAATGAATCAGCTATATATACACATGTATCCCCTCTTTTTTGGATTTCCTTCCCATTTAAGTCATCACAGAGCATTAAGTAGAGTTCTCTGTGCTACATAGTATGTTCTCATCAGTTGTCTATTTTATACACGGTATCAATAGCATATATGTGTCAGTCTCAATCTGTCAATTCCTCCTACTCCCTTCCCCCTGATATCCATATATTTGTTCTCTACATCTATGTCTATTTTTGCTTTGCAAATATCTGTATTCTTAAAGTGCTGTATCCACACCTCTATTGGAACTTGCTCCACAGGGTATACGAAATGCATATTTACTCATAGAACCCAAATAAAACCAAGGCCCCACGTGGCCCAGTCTTAGCCTGGAGTTGCATTTAAAGAATCACATAAAGCAGACGAAGGAATTTGAGGCAATTTAAATCGTTTATTGGTATCTCTCAAGTGTCAGAGAAGATCCAAATCCTAATTCACAACAACACTTAAAATTCTCTTTCCTCATTCCTCTGACTTTCAACTGCTCTCTCCTTTTGTAGCTGTCCTTATAATTAACTCCGCACTAAAAGTCTCTAAGCCATACCAATGATGGCTCTTGACTTCCTTGTTATTTCTCTTTCTTTCTCAAGTACTTTTCTCCTCCTAAGTGGGTTTTCCTTACATTTTCCTAAATGGGAATTAAAAAAGAAAGAATCCAAGGGAAATTACTGGCAGACTCAGAATCTCCCTAAGATGGCAGAGGAGAAAGAGGGTCAGAATAGCTAAAGATAAGCTTCTCTTTAGTAGTCTGGGGGGTGGGGGGTTGGCAGATCCTTACAATTTAATGTCAATTTACATGTCTTTCCCCTGGTGCTTGTTTGTCTCTACTGCTGGACTTCAGGATTGGGTCTGCATCCCGTTCCTCTGTATCTGAGCCCCATGCCTAGGGCTTTTCACTAAATGTTCACTCGAGGTTTATTCCCACAATTCCTCTCATACTGAAAAATTCAAGCATCAGATTGGGTGAATTGAAATTCTGCAGGTTCAGCCAGACCGTCTGTGTTCCATACTGGGGGGGTGTGGGGCATGAACCCTTATTCTAGTCACCATCCACTGGGGTTGCGTTCTGATGGAGTTAGCTTTCTTCTATTCCCACCCCTCCCCATTGCTCACATTTATTTGTTTTTGTTTTCCATCTGTGAATGCCTAAATTATTTTTACATGTTCCCTGAATTTTGAAACAGATTTTTAATTATACATTTTCAACTGTTTTAATGTGAACATATGAGCAGCTACCAAAAGTGCAGATAAAAGCACCACACTTCCAATTGTTTGTCACAATATTTGCTTTTTGCAAAACATTCCGGGGATGTGGTCTCCCACATCCACATTCGTAGGCTGTTTTGGAATTACTGCCAACAGCGTGGCCAGTGTTGTGAAAGCTGAGAAAGAGAGGGTCTGGAGCTTGTACAGTTATTGTTTGGGTGGGTGGATTCGAGAGCATATCCCTGGCCAAGCTGTGAATACAGCAGGAATGTCCGTGGGATTGAGCCCAAGTACAAGGTATCCAACAGACCAGTGAACAGTGTTCAAAGCATGGGCTTGGGATCGATCGATTGATCTGTTCATTCATTAATCCATTCAGTTAATTATTCTTGCGTATCTACTATGTGCATGGGATCCCATCCAGCTCAGGCCTGGGATTTTACGTGGTGACTGTCTAAACCTGGAAACAAGTACTGACCAGAGGCTTTGGGACATGGCCAACTTGAGTCATGAAGGGACTCAGATGGTGTACAGAGAGGCTAGTGTATACATGGAAAGTAGTCTGAGGCTTAGACTCTTGTGCATGGAATGAGGGGTAGTACATGAGAGGACCGTTCCAGTATCCCCAGAGTTTTAGAGTAGGTGATGGGTTTGATGGTGGTCAGGCAAATATTTTCTCCTTTCTCTCCTACTTCCCTCCCATGTCCATGGGAGAAGTATACTTATCTGCTCTATTAAATTGGATTTTGTCAAACGCCTTGCTTCGGACTCTTTATGAGAATCCACTTCTTTATTCCTTGACTTTGGGCTTGACTTTGTTGTCTTCCTTGATCAATGGAATGTCAGCAGAATCTAATCTCTGGCCTCGAAGCCAGCCCAATCTAGAGCAGCTCAGCCTAGAATAGCCAGATCTAAGATGATCTGAAGACCCATAAGTGAAACACAAATAGTTATCATTGTATGCGTGTGAGAATTTTGAGCTGGTTGTTACACAGCAGTAGCTGACTGATATAAGGATCTGACAGATCAAAGGCTATACTGAAAGATTGCACATGATTTTATACCCATGTCTCCTTCAATAAAAGTACAAATCTCCTATGCTCCTCACCCCAGATCAGAGATTATGACACATCCTTGAGGGACTAAGTCCTCTTCTTCCTTGTTGAGCATTACTGTCTTCTAGACATCTTCACTAACCAGGGCATTTGATCAGGTTTACTTGTTCTAGTTTATGCTATGAAAGGAGTAGATAAGATTTTAAATTTCCAAGAGGACAAATCATATTAGGATATTGAGGATACTTTCCATAGCTAGGCAAGTCCCTTGACATGACCTCAGCTGAGCTGAGAGATGGACTGGGGAGTGGCTCTACCCCAAGATGATTATGGCAGGCCTGGATGTTTGTGGTCCAGGCTAGTGCCTTTACCACAAACAGGGTTGGGGCCTAGGGACAAAATCTGGCCTGATATGTAGAGTCCAATAGGGGTCTAGCATGATAGAGATGCTGGGAAAGATTGAAGGCTGGAGGAGAATGGGGCAACAGAGGATGAGATGGTTGGATGGCATCACCATCTCATTAGACATGAATTTGAGCAAACTCTGGGAGATGGTGAAGGACAGGGAAGTCTGGTGTGCTGCAGTCCATGGGGTTGCAAAGAGTCAGACATGAATGAAGCTACTTAGCATGCACAGGGGCCTTATTGTTCTGCTGACCGCAGACTCTGTTCTGCTGCCTTTATTTTGGATTCTTCTTTGAGTGTGTGTGTGTACTCAGTTGCTCATTCATGTCTGACTCTTTGCAATCCTATGGACTGTAGCCTTCCAGGCTCCTCTTGTCCATGGGATTCTCCAGGCAAGAATACTGGAGGGGGTTGCCATGCCCTCCTCCAGGGGATCTTCCTGATCCAGGGATTGAACACATATCTCCTGCATCTCCTGCACTGCAGGGGGATTCTTTACACACCGAGCCACCTGTGAAGCCATCTTCTTTGAGGGTCACCTGCAATCCCAAAGGGCCCTCCCATCTCTGAATCTCAGAAAGGAAGTCCTCAAACCTGCTGATAGGATGGGTTAGAGGTCACAGTGCAGTCCCCACCCTTTCCCTGGGAGTAGGGAGGTAGGCAATGGGAACCAAAAGGCTGTGAACCTCTCCCTTCAATGTCAACATAGCTCTGAGGTCCCAGCCCTGGGACCACAGGATCTGCTCTAGGCCAAGCTGGTCTTCAAGGTAATGTTTGATATTTGCTAGCTGGCCCTGCCAGGCTGTAAGTGTAATTTAGGATAATTAAAATGAAATGTTAGCAAGTAGTGTATCTCCCCACGATGATGAGACTCCAGTGTTGGATACAGCTGAGCAGCTGGGTCCCTTGATCCATCAGAGGGGGATGATGCCAGCCTCTAAGCTCCTGGCCGATCTCCCACGTGGAAGGAATTAACACGGCAGACATAATTTCCCCGAGGTCAACACTCTTCACCCTGCAGATCTGTCTCCTTTCAAGCTCGGGAAAGGCTGACGGCAGCCACCTGCTTGCCTGGCCTTGGAGACCTTGTCTGGGCCTGCTGACCATCCCCCTGCACCCACGGGTTTTGCTTCTAGCTGAAACCTCCCTCCCCCTTCCAGTCTAATCACCAGGGGGAGGGGAACACAATCAACTTGGGTGTAAAATTCTAAAGTCCTTTGGAAAATGCAATTGGAACATAATCCCGCCTGTGAACATTTCCCAGTTAATTATCATCGGCTATATTTTTGGCATCAGGGCTGAGCGGGTGGGAGGGGGTGAGGGGGATGGGGGTGGCATCTTCATCACAATACCAGTTTTAGGAGTCGTTTATCTTGTCTTTTAGGCTAATTATCCCAAACTCACCACTAGGCTGTCACACTTACATGCTCCAATAAATGTAGTTTTAAATCAGCCGCTGACTTGGCGGCAGGGTTACTAGCAGCGTCCCTGGCTCGTGTCTAACTAGGGCCATCCATCTGTAATCCTGGCGCTGAGGGGAGGTGGCACTGTTCGGGCCTTCATGAATGATCATGCTTATTTATATGCAAATACGTCTGACAAATCAATAATGTATGATTTAGCTGTCCATGGGCTAGCAATCCCAGGTGGGGGCTCTACTGAAGGTCTGTGTTGGCTCCTGCCCTGTCCCACCAGGACTTTGCTTGCAGCTCCCCTTCCCCACTGCAACCAACTTCTAAGGTTTCCAAGTTCAAGGTGTCTTTGCTGAGATCAAGGAATATACCCTCGTGAGGGTCTTCATCCCTATCTCAGGCTCTGCTCTAATTAGGACTTTGTCCCTTTCTTAAACTCAGGACATTATTAATTCATCAAATATTTATTGAGTATCTACTATTTATCTATCTCCATCTTTATCTCTACCTATATCCATATAGAGAACAAATCCTTGTATAGCACTTACCATATTCCCAAACTGTTCTTGAGCTGTCTACATATGCTATCATTTAATTCTCCTAACAAGATAGGATACTGGTGGCTCAGATGATAAAGAATCTGCCTGCAGTGTGGGAGACCTGGGTTCGATCCCTGGGTTGGGAAGATCCCCTGGAGAAGGGCATGGCTCCCCACCCCAGTATTCTTGCCTGGAGAATCCCATGGACAAGAGGACCCTGGCAGTCTACATTCCGTGGGGATGAAAAAGAGTCAGACACAACTGAATGACTAACCACATTATTGGCCCTACGTTGCAGAGGGAGAAACTGAGTCACTCCGCTGTCCAAAGCTCTTCAGGCAGCGAGTATTGGTTCTAGAACTCAAGCCCAGGCAGACTGGCCCAGATTCTCCGCTGTGATCTGCTAGGCTGTCGTCAAGTGTTGCACCAGCAGTGGGGCTACGGCAGAGAGCAAGGCAGACAGGTGCCTGACCTCACGGAGCTTTCATTCTTGTGGGTAAAGAGCAAAAGCAAAATGTAAAACAATGCAAAATGACGACAAAGCTCATACAAGCGAACAACTAGTAATTCACAAATTGTGCGGGCTTCCCAGGAGGCGCTGATGGTAAAGAACCTGCCTGCAAATGCAGGAGATGTAAAAGATGCAGTTGTGATCCCTGCCTTGGGAAGATCCCCTGGAGGAGGGCATCGTGACCCACTCTAGTTTTCAGGTCTGGAGAATCCCATGGTCAGAGGAGCCTGGCAGGCTACAGTCTGTAGGGTTGCACAGAATCAGACATGACTGAAGCGACTCAGCACACATCCACGCCCAAATTGTGTTAATTTCTCGGAAAGAAACTGGTAGAATGAAGAGCATAAGGAAGTCAGAAAACTCACCTAACTGAACACAGCACTGTTGGCATGTGATTAGTCCAAAAGCAGGGCATTAGTCTGGCTTTGCCAACTCCTGGGGACTTCTAATCTAGGAGAGGGGGCTGGCAGCAAGATTCTTAGGTGCAAAATATTAGGTCATGTTTAAGCACTTGGGAGGAGGTTGGTGGTAAGGAGAGATGGTGAGGGGCTAGTCTAAGTCCTGGAGAGAAGAGCTTTGACGTGCAATAGGGAGGAACAAATCTGATCCCATATTAGATCTGTTTCTTTCACTTTAACATTTGTATTTCCTTGCTTTTGCAATGAAAGTTAAGAACCTTGCCTACAGCCCCAAATACAAGATAGCCCATTCTCAAGGCTCTGACCTTTAAGAGTACCACTTTTTCATTCATATATGGATAAAACATTGCAGAACAGAGAATAACATTTGTCTTGTTGAGGGTTTACAAGAAAGAACATCATACCTGACCTACACAGTATAGGTAAAGGATTCCTATACCAAGAAGTTTGCGGTAATGAACCATGCCTCTCCCTCACTTTGCCTTCTACCTTGCAATGCAGGGAACCCAGGCCTGATCCCTGGTTGGGGAACTAAGATCCCGTATGCTGCATAGGACCTTAGCCCATGAGATGCAACTGCTGAGCCTACATGCCACAACCAGAGAGTCCATGTGTGGCAACGAAAAGATGACACGGTGCAGTGAAGATCCAACACAACCAAATAAATAAATAAATAAGCATTGTTTAAAACAGAAAAACAAAACTTAAAAAGGGTATGACTGGCTCCTTTGAAAAAAATGCTTTGCTGAAATCTTTCAGGGAGTTTGGAGTTTTTTGGAGGGCATGAACTGTTCATTTTCCTTGCATGCTCTTGCAATAAACCTTTGCTTCAGACTCTGATGCTTTGGTTTTGTTTGGCTTCACTGTGCATTGGGTACATGAACTTGTGTTTGGTGACAGACACACATAAAGGCATAATTTGTTGTTGTTCAGTCACCAAGTCGTGGCCAGCTCTTTGCGACCCCATGGACTGCAGCATGCCAGGCTTCCTTGTCCTTCACTATCTCCCAGAGTTTGCTCAAACTCATATCCATTGAGTTGGTGATGCTATCTAACCACCTCATCCTCTAATTCACTCCTTAAGAATTTACTGAGTGGATACTATGTGCCAGATGTCTTATCTCAGTCAACATCCACAACAACCTTATGATGTCAGAGATGAGAAAATTGAGGCCCAGGATCATGTAGCTGGCAAGTGAATGGTGGGTGGGAGGCTGGCGTTTGAAACAGGATATGTGTCCAGTTCTCCAGTTCTAATCCTAAATCTAAATTAACTCTAATCCTGAACTGGATCCTCTAGAATAAGCTATATCTCAAGGCTGACTCAGGGTTCTGTCTCCATGTTTCCAGAGCATCTTTTCAAACCCACCCAGACTCACCATTCTTCATGGCTGTATCCTCAGCTTAATGAGTAGCCTAGCGCATGGTGGAGAATCATAAGGTAATTGGTAAAGGAATGAGTGCCAGGATGGGGGTTCCCAGAGGCATTTCAAGGGGAGAAGAGGTTGGGCAGGGTTTTCTGATTTATCTTCCTCTGTATTCTTAGAAAGGATGAGGGCCTTCCTGGGTGTGTGTTACTGAGCAGGAGCCTATGGGGCCTTCCCTGGACAGGTCTTCCCCCATATCCTTTGCCTTAGCTCCTCTCTGAAGTACTTAGATATATTAATAGTATTTGATGCAAATTTCCTGAGTTGCTTCATAGATGTGAAACTCCTCCCCCCACCAAATGGAAGATGTTAACTTCTTGATGACTGTGAGCACATAGCCCCAGGCTTCCTGGAGCCCAAGGACTGATAAAGCTAACCCCTGTGACACCACCTTGTCCCCTCATCATTAGCCAATCAGAGAATCGTGCAGGAGCTGATCATGTACCCTGCAACCTCCACCCCCACATGCTCTTTAAAAATGCCAAAATTTTTCAGCGAGCTCGAGACTTTTTAGGGCATAAACCACTTCGTCTCCTTGCATGGCCTTGCAATAAACCTTTCTCTGCTCTAAATGCCTCTGTTTCAGATTGTTTGGCCTCACTGTGTGTCAGGCACATGAAGTTGCGCTAACAGGTGGACCATGCCATTTTCCAACCTCTCCAGACTTCTGTTCCATCCACGTGGCTTGGGAAGTCAGTCTGTGACAGCTTGAACAAGCTCCCTTCTCTATAGAGGTTTCCAGGAACCAGAAGGCAAAAAGCAGATATTCTGCTTGAAAAAGCAGAAAAAAAAAAAAAGCAGGCAGCGGCAGGCTGTGCCCAGATAGGAGGGCTCATCAATTCCAGTTAGCAACTCTCCTCCCGCCTGGGGAGACTGTTCCTGCCTCATCTCCTGGACTGTTAATGCCAGTGCTCTCTGGCACACACAGCCAGGCCCAGCTCTGGGCTGGGGACCTTCACTTCAAGCTAGGCTCAGAGCCATGAAATATTCAGTGCCAGTGACTTTCTCTCTCATATTTCTTCATATTCGGAGTGGCCACTCAATTGATATGTAAATAAACTGCGCTAGCACTGAGCCTGTCCTGCACTGCATTATTTAAGCTGCAAAACGATGCATCATCCGTCATGGGGCCCATTGGCGGGACCCCGCTGGGCGCCGGGCAATAAAGCCCGCAAGAGCCTCATCAGAAGCAGCGGGTGGCCTAGTGGAAGTTCATTTATGCATGAAATATTCAGCCAGCAACAGTGCCAGCCTTAAACATCAGTAATTGGGGGGTTTCTATTGCTCCTAACTAGCGCCTCTAAATTATTGCAAAAGACTGGCCAATTTTCAAATTACATATATTTGTCATGCTCTTGTACCTTTCCTGAACTAACTGCTCTGGCCCCGTGTTGTGGCTGCGTGCACACTCACCGTGATGAGCTGTGCCCAGTGGAGACGGGCACCTCTGCAGAGGAGAAAACAGTAGAGGCTGCATCAGTCCAGCAAGCCCTGTGCTCCCCCTTGGTCTCACTCTCCTGATTTTTGGCTGTACCGCTCACTCTGGTTTCCTTAGTGGGGTCATTTTCATGCCTATATCAGGTGTCTGAGACCCTGGGTGGGAAGGCAAAGATTCCCCGGGGTTCCCCTGAGAAGGATCGAGTCCAATATCTGCCCTTGTGTGGACTTGCCTAGTTCTGTGAGGACACAGTTCATTGATGGTGCAACTTTTCTGTCCCAGACCCTCCCTAGGTGAGATGTTGGGGATACAGCAATGAATTAAAAGGCAGGTCGCCCCAGTCTTTAAGGAGCTCACAAGGCTGGTAGCTCACAGTCTCATTTAGATTTACTAAATCATCTTTGGGTAAAGTGTTATTGTCTTGCCCTCCCCTTGAGGCAGATTCTAAGATAAGAATGTGAATGCAGATTGTTTATCTGGGAGGTGATCCAGCAAACCGTGGTGGGAGTGGGGAGGTGAGGCAGGGAAGTGAAGGGAAAGAGGTTCATATAGAAAGTGTTCATGAGCTAGGTACCTGGGTTTCCATCCCACTGGGCTGAGTTAGCATAGCATACATCTCAGACTTTCTCTATACATAGGGTGAGGAAGATAAAGTGTTTGTCCAATGGCCCCTGTCCAGCCCTTGGAGGCACATTTCAGAGAGGTGCCACTGTTTGTGGTGTGGGAGGGACAAGGATTAAGGCAGTATGCTTGGCATCCTCCCAACGTCACCCCTGGGAACTGGCAGCATCAGACAACCATCTGTATGGGGGTTCCCCATTTTTCTCTCTGAATTCTGGCACAGGTCCTGCATGTATAGGGAGAGAGGGGGAGAAGTTCCCTACAAAGGACTCGGCTCAACCTGCCCAGGGAGGCTGCTGACCTTTGCACAAAGAGGTCTTGCCCCTCGGTTGAATAACTGCCTGCATTGGGTGAGGGTGGAAGGAAGGAGAAAGGAGGAAGGAAGGGGTGCTAAAATCATCTCACGATCAATTCCGGATGATTGCTAATCATCTCAAGAAGGCCTTTTCACCTTGCCTGCTACCTCTCAGCCTCCAAGTTTCTGTTAAGCGTCCCCTCCTCAGAGAAGCCTTCCCTGACCAAGTAGATGGTCATCCCTTTATTCTTTGTCACAGTCTGTTTCATCCACAGCATTTTTCGCCATCTGTAAGGCTATTACTTTGCCGACTAAGGTCCGTCTAGTCAAGGCTATGGTTTTTCCTGTAGTCATGTATGGATGTGAGAGTTGGACTGTGAAGAAGGCTGAGCGCTGAAGAATTGATGCTTTTGAACTGTGGTGTTGGAGAAGACTCTTGAGAGTCCCTTGGACTGCAAGGAGATTCAACCAGTCCATTCTGAAGGAGATCAACCCTGGGATTTCTTTGGAAGGAATGATGCTAAAGCTGAAACTCCAGTACTTTGGCCACCTCATGCGAAGAGTTGACTCATTGGAAAAGACTCTGATGCTGGGAGGGATTGGGGGCAGGAGGAGAAGGGGACGACAGAGGATGAAATGGCTGGATGGCATCACGGACTCGATGGACGTGAGTCTGAGTGAACTCTGGGAGTTGGTGATGGACGGGGAGGCCTGGCTGCTGCGATTCACGGGGTCGCAAAGAGTCGGACACGACTGAGCAACTGAACTGAACTGAACTGAAGGCTATCACTTACTTATCTGCTGTCTTGCTGTCAGTCACTTCCCACTGGGTAGTAAATTCCAGGAGGAAGTGATCGTGCCTACTCTCTTCACTTTTCTGTTCCTAGGGTCTGACCCGGTGTCTGACTCACAGGGTGGGGTGTCCTCATAAATGCTATTGAGTGAGTGAAGGAGTCAATGACAGCTGTGAGTGAGGTAGTATGATCCCTCCCGTCACAGATGGGGAAAATGAGGCTGAGAGACTCTGAAGGAATTGTCCTTGTGGTGAAGTGAGGGCTGGAACCCAGCTTTCGGTCCGCAGGGCCCTCTGGCAATAACTTATCCCCTTCTGTCCCCTTTCTGAATCCTTGGCATTCTGCCATTTTCAGCATGAACACCCCCTCAAACCATACTTGGGAAAGCTTGAGGCCAAATTCAGCCTTGAAATCCACAAGAGACGGGACTCCAAGAGCAGAGTTGCCCAGCCATGGGGCAGGTAGGAAAGGGTGGGTTGAAATTCCATTCACCCATTCTGCCAGGCCACACCTGGCCCGCCCACCCGCTCTGTATCCTGCCCCACTAGGGACACGATGTCAGCTCTGGTTCCCAAAGCTCAGCTACAAAAGGAATTTAAGATCCTGAGGAGAATAAAATATCCAAATATCCAAGAAACCCTTCAGGGCCAAGACTCTTTTCTGATAAGCTCCTCAAAGGCGTTTCTTATGTAGTAATAAACTTTTCTTTGTTGCTCATTGCAATGGACTGAAATTTGTTTTAATCCGTCTTTTGAAAAATAAGACAGATGAGGTGATTTTTTAAAAAAACTTTAAACATTTTGAAATGAACTCATATTTACAAGAAAGTTACACAAATAATTCAAAGAATTGCTGTATACTCATTACCCAGATTCGTTCACAGTTAACCTTTAACCACATGTATTTTATCATTGTATGTGTGTGTGTATAAACATACAGTGCTTTTTCCTGACCTGAACTGTTTGACCTAAGTTTTGAACATAGCATCATTTTGCTGTCAATATATCAGTGTGTATCTCTTAAAACCCGGGAAATTCTCATATAACTGTAATGAAAAGAGAACTTTCAAAACCAGGAAATTAGCATTCATATAGTACATCATCTGACCCACTAACCTTATCCTGCTCTTACCAGTTGTCCAGTAATGTGGATGAAGTGCCCTTGAAGGAGCAGCATGTGGCTCTGGGCCTGGGGCTAAAGGAGACATGGTTCCAATCTTGACTCTTTCCCTTTTTACTCTGGGGACCTTGGATAAATAACATATTCCACCCCAGGCATAGGTTTCTTCCTCTATAGAATGGGAGTTACAATAGGACCTTCCTCTTGATTGTTTTAGGGACTTGCCTGGTGGTCCAGTGGTTAAGAATCTGCCTGCCAATGCAGGGGACACAGGTTCAATCCCCGGTTGAACCAGGAAACTTACACTTGCTGCAGAGAACCTAAGCCTGTACACCTCAACTACTGAGCCTGTGCTCTTGAACCTGCGCACCACGACGAAGTGTAGCCCCTGCTCGCTCCAGCTAGAGAAAGCCTGTTCACAGCAAAGAACACTCAAGGAAACTGCCCCCCCCCCAAATAATAATAATAAAATAAGTTTTAAAAAGATTGCTTTAGAATTAATTGAGATAATGCAGGGAAAGCACTTACCCCTGTACCAGGCAGCCAATCCGCATGCAGTACATGGTAGCTGTTGGTGGTGGCGGCGGCAAAGGGATGACTTGTACGGTGCCATGCATCGCAGTGAGGGCATTTGACACCCCCTCTGCCTTTTCCCTTGTGGCTCAGCTGGTAAAGCATCTGCCAGCAATGCAGGAGACCTGGGTTTGATCCCTGGGTTGAGAAGATTCCCTGGAGAAGGGAAAGGCTACCCACTCCAGTACTCTTGCCTAGAGAGAATTCCATGGACCGTCAGTCCATGGGTTTGCCAAGAGTCGGACACAACTGAGTGACTTTCACTTCACTGCCTTCTCCAGGTTTGGGATGGTGAATAAGCCTCATGACTCTACCTGTGTCCACTTCTGACTTTGGTTCCTCTGCCTCTGGACGGCTGTGAGAGTTGCCATTGGTGCCCCCATGACGCATCCCCTTATCCCATCTCTGACTTCAGCTGTATATACGGTGGGAGGTTCCCATGCTCCTGGAGAAAGTCCCATTTTAAAAACTGAAATATGGTTGATTTACAGCATTGTACTAGTTTCTGGTGTACAACACAGTGATTTAATTATACATATTATACGTGTATATATATTTATTCTTTCCTATTATGATTTGTCACAGGATATTGAATATAGCT
>SJYQ01094215.1:0-60259 GCA_006410935.1 Redunca redunca | reverse complement strand
GTTGTTTATCTGTTTTATACATGGTAGTTTGTATCTGCTAATCCCAATCCTACTTTATCCCTTCCTACCCCCCTTTCCCCTTTCATAACTATAAAGGGTTTTCTATGTCTGTGAATCTGTTTCATAAATAAGTTCACGAGTGTCACATTTTAGATTCCTCATATGAGTAATATCACGTGGTGTTTGTTGAGAAAGTCCCATTTTAAGTGCTCATTGGGTCTTCCAGCTCTCCTGTCTCAAGCTCTTCTCCAAAGCCTAGAGGAGTCTCCTACGCTTGCAGCATACCCAGGTGCAAAGGCATGAAGCACAGGAGCAGGAACATCCCTGGGGGCAGCTGAAAAGAGTCAGTGTGTTGATGCCCAGCTTCCTGTTCTCTGGGGGACAGGTCTGAGGTGTGTGAATGCTGTCGCTTCAGTCACAGCCGACTCTTTGCGATCCTATGAACTGCAGCCTGCCAGGCTCGTCTGTCCATGGGATTCTTCAGGCAAGAACACTGGAGTGGGTTGCCATGTCCTCCTCCAGGGGATCTTCCAAGCCCAGGGATTGAACTCGTGTCTCTTACATCTCATGCATTGGCAGCTAAGTTCTTCACCACTAGCGCCACCTGGGAAACCCCCGGTCTGAGGTACAATCTCACGATTCCCCAGAGGGTCTCCGGCGAGAATGAGACTCACCTTCCCACAGTGGTAAGCAGCTTGTATTGGCTTTCCATCCTCTGTGTCTTACTCTTCCCCATCCTCATTTCAGGGGTCACCTCCCAAGTAAACTGCCTGGATCTAAGTTCTTGTCTTAAATTCTGCTTTGGGGGGAGCTCAGATTAAGGGACAAGCCCAAGGGACTTTGAAAATGTTAGTTGTGTCCCTCATTTCTTCCACTCCTCCTTCTAGAACTCAGTTTCCAGTCCCAGGCTCTTTATTCTGCATCTCAGACCCTCCTTTGTTCTGTTTTGCCTCATCATCTGGATTCCTGGTGGTGAGAGAGAAGTGCCAGAGCCCAGGTGAGGCCTGACTCTCAGATCTCCCTCCAGAATACCTCCGGGATTCACTTCCTCTTCTCTAATCATACACTTTCACTTTGGGTTTTCTTGGTGGCTCAGATGGTAAAGAATCTGCCTGCAGTGCAGGAGACCTGGGTTCTATCCCTGGGTTGGGATGATGCCTTGGAGAAGGGAATGGCTACCCACTCCAGTATTCTTGCCTGGAAAATTCCATGGACAGAATAGCCTGGTGGGCTACAGTCCATGAGGTCACAAAGAGTCTAACACAACTGAGCGACTAACACTTTCATTTCACTCTTATCTTACAGCCACGGTCCTAGCTCAGGTTTCATGATCTTCCAAGAAGAATATTGAAAGTGTCTCAGCTGCCTCTTGTCCCGAATCTCTCTCCTTCCATCTATTTTATAAAAAAAATAATATTTATTTGTTTATTTGTTTTATTTTTGGCTGAGACAGGTCTTAGTTGCAGCACTTGAGATCTTCGTTGAGGCATGCCGGATCTTTTCATTGTGGCTAATGGACTTCTCTCTAGTTGCAGCATGTAGGTTCAATAGTTGTGGTGTGAGAGCTTCATTGTCCCAAGCATTCAGGATCTTAGTTCCGTGAACAGGGATCAAATGCACATCCCCTGCACTGGAAGGCAGATTCTTAGCCACTGGACTACCAGGGAAATCCCTATTTCCGTCTATTTTGCATGAGGCTTCTTAACACACAGTTCTATTTTCATGTTTCTACTCTGCTTAAAGTGCTGTTGGACCTACAGGACGAATCCTTCACCCACAGCCCAGCACAAAATGTTCTGGCCGGCTTATTCAATTTCTCCCACTTTCTTGCCAGTTCTGTGTCTCCAAGGACACCCAAGGCCCTGCAGGTCCCAAACAACTCAGCCTGTCTCATAGTCCACGCCTTGCCCCATACTGTTTTCTCTGCCCAGAAAGTGATCTGCCCTAGGAGGGGTTTGGAAAATTCCCACTGACCTTCAAGTTTTATCTCAAACATCATGGCCTCTTGGATGCCCCTGAGCATGTCCTCCTTTGCCTCTTTCTCAAATAACATTTATTGCCCTGAACTGAAGCTGTTTCTTTCTCCATTTATCTAGACTGGAGCTCCTTAAGGGCCAGCCTGGTCTTGTTCACACCACAACCCTCAAGCCCAGCTCAGTGCTTGACTCAGATGAGCACTGGGGAAATGTTTGTGGGGTGAATTAGAAGGACAGATTACAAAAATATGTTTGTTCCCTTATTCATTTATGTAGCTGTGTCGGGTCTTAGATGTGACGCACAGACTCTCTAGCTGTGGCACACGGGCTCTAGAGTATGTGGGCTCAGTAGTTATGGAGGCAGGCTTGGTTGCTCTGCTCGTATGTGGGATCTTTGTTCCCGGACCAGGGAATCAAACCCTGTCGCCTGCACTGAAAGGTGGTTTCTTAACCACTGGGCCACCAGGGGAGTCCCAGAATGATGGGTTCCTGAGCTTCCAAAACAAACTTCCTATTAATGCTTGCCTGATACCAACACTGAATGGCCCTATGTAGATGCTATTAAAATAATGAATGCAGAAGGGGATAGATGAACAAGGCTGGGAACTGATCTTGGACCCCTGATGAGATCATTAAGAACTGGGGGAAAGGGTGGGAGCACCACTCTCACAAGTTGAGATTCCACTAGCCTTTCTCCCTTCCTCCATCAACTCCACTCCCACCCCCACTTTGATTTATGAGCTCGAAGCCTTCCCCCTCCCCCATCCATTACCCTCATTGCAGCTCTAACTCACCATGGAAAATCTATTTGAGTCAAATAGAATTTTTATCTTTGCCTGGGAATTAATGCATTTTGTAAAAGATGTTTTAATCATGTTTTCCTTATGGCAAAAATCATTCCTTAAAAAATATCTACCCCAAAGACGCAGGCAGGTGTCCCATAGATGTACCTTGTCTCCTTGACAAGGAACACTTTGTGAGGAGTCTAGACTGGTCATACCTGAGGACTAGGTGTTGTCAGGGGAGGAGGAAGCTGCCTGGAGGGGACTTTGGCTGGGTGATGGAGAGGGGCATGGAGAGCTCCTACAACTCTTAATAGAGATCATTTATTTTATTATTGTTAATAAATTCTTCTTAGAATCATGTTCTCACATTCTGGTAAAAATGAAGATTTTCATTCTGATGATTTGATTTAATTAAAAAGAGGCTGGGGAGGAAGCATGCTCTGGGGAAAGAAGCCACACCTCCCACCCCAGGTCCAAATTCTAGCTGTACCACTTTCTAAATGTACGGATAACTCCTGAACTGTGGGAAATTTGGAATTACCTTAGTCACCACCTCTCTCCTACCTTGTGAGGAGTGAGGTGAAAAAATTTGCACAAAACCACACAGCTCTGACACATAGTAAGTCCTCAATACATGCTGCTGCTGCTGCTGCTGCTAAGTTGCTTCAGTCGTGTCCGACTCTGTGTTACCCCATAGACGGCAGCCCACCAGGCTGCCCTGTCCCTGGGATTCTCCAGGCAAGAACACTGGAGTGGGTTGCCATTTCCTTCTCTAATGCATGAAAGTGAAAAGTGAAAGTGAAGTCGCTCAGTTGTGTCCAACTCTTTGAGACCCCATGGACTGCAGCCTTCCAGGCTCCTTCGTCCGTGGGATTTTCCAGGCAAGAGTACTGGAGTGGGGTGCCATCACTTTCTCCACAATAAATGCCAGCTTTCCTTTACTCTCTTTCTTCTTTCCTCATTTGGAATCAGATGATCTTAAATCAAGTTTTAACATTGCCACTTCGTAGCAGCCAGGCACAGGGTAGGCGCTCTGTCAATATATGCTGAGCAAAAGCATAATTTCCTTTTGGGGTCACTGAGAAATTCTGCTCTTTCTTTGTCTTATGGAGATAAAACTTCGACCAAACGGACCTTTCCAAGTGGGTCGTGGATATTTTGCTATTGTCTCGGCAGTCAACCTGGATTTGCTTTTTCTATTCTGTCTTATTATGATTGCCTTATTTAAATTGAATTCTTTTATTATCTGATCTGTTCAATTAAGTAGCTCAGTTGTGTCTGACTCTTTGTGCCCCCATGGACTTCAGCATGCCAGGCCTCCCTTTCTATCACCAACTCCTGGAGCTTGCTCAAACTCATATCCATCAAGTTGGTGATGCCATCTAATCATCTCATCCTCTGTCGTCCCCTTCTCCTGCCTTTAATCTTTCCCAGCATCAGGGTCTTTTCCAGTAAGTCAGTTCTTCGAATTAGGTGGCCAAAGTGTTGGAGTTTCAGCTTCAGCATGAGTCCTTCCAATGAATATTCAGGACTGATTTCTTTTAGAATTGACTGGTTTGATCTCCTTGCAGTTCAAGGGACTCTCAAGAGTCTTCTCCAACACCACAGTTGAAAAGCATCAGTTCTTTGGTGCTCAGCTTTCTTTATGATCCAACTCTCACATCCATATAATACTACTGATATTTCCATTTAAAATTTATTTTTTTGTTGATTGCCTACCTTTTCTACTGGATTTCAAGCTTCATGGTGGCCCGTGTGTTTCTCACAAATGACTGTATCTCTAGAATTTGGAACATAGAAGGTGCTGAATAAAATAGTTGTTGAATATATTCATAAATAAGAGTATAAGAAGAATAAGTGAAAAAAAATTTTAAAATCTCTGCTTGATGGTACAGGTACCAAGAGCAATATAGGGCCAGTCTGTTTCCAGAATAGCTTGTGTAAAGACTTAAAAAACTGTAGGCACTAGAGTGGGGGTGGCTGTAAGGGACACTTGTGAAAAGAGATGCATTATCAATGTAAGATCTCTGAATGTTGCAAAAAAAAGGTCTGGGATGGGGAGGAAGGTGGTTTGGATTGTGAAGACCAGTTTCTCAGTGGGTGTGGCAGGAGGGAAGGAGTTGACCTCTGATAATGAGGTAGGAGAAGGTATTACACAAGTCTTCTTGAAAGTGGTAGCCTATGTACCGGCTTTGAGAGGATGGGAAAGGAGGGCTTCTCTCCCATAGCCCCCTGGTTTGATGGTTGAAGGGGAGGAAGTATGTGCTGCTTGAGCTCCCCTCCCTCCACTCCTTGGAGCTGGTGGCATGGGGTATCTGTTGAGTCTAAAATGAAGTGCTCCAGGGAGGCCTCTTGGGCTTCCCCGCAGGGGGAAGGATCTGCCTGCAACGCAGGAGATGCAGAAGACATGAGTTCCGTCTCTGGGTCAGGAAGATCCCCTGGAGGAGGGCATGGCGACCCACTCCAGTGTTCTTGCTGGGAAAATCCCATGGACAGAGGAGCCTGTTGGGCTACAGTCCACGGGGTTGCAAAGAGTTAGACATGACTAAAGTGACTGAGCATGCATGTACAGGGAACCCTCTCACTGACGGACATCACTTTCAGAATCTCGGAAGCTTGTGTCAGAGACTCTCATTGGCTCACAGGGATTCAGGGTCTCGTGGCTCAGAGGTGAAGGATCATCTGCTTTCACTTATCCCTCTGCTATGAGTTGCTTTGTAAAAGGGCTCTGATTTGGCTGTTAGAGAAGTGGGAGAAACAGGTCCGTAGGAAGAATGAATGGGAACATTCATTTAATTCCCTCATTCAATCACTCAGTTAATTAATTTACTTAATGAATTTTAAAAGCTTTTTTTATTTAATATGGACCATTTTTAAAAGTCTTTATTGAATTTGTTACAATATTGCTTCTGTTTTATGTTTTAGTTTTTTTGGCTATGAGGCATGTGGGATCCTAGTTCCCTGACTAGGGATCGAACCTGCATCTCAGGCTTTGGAAGATAAAGTCTTAACCATGGGACCACCAGAGAAGTCCCTAAACAATGAATTTTTGGGGGGAACACTTTCTGTGTGCCAGGTGCTATGTCAGGCCAAGGAATTCAGTAATGTAAATGTAAATTCTATAAAAGACACGCTATCTCCCAACATGAGGCTTTTAGTCTAATGGGAAAAAAATTTTTTATAAGATAAATGCACAAAGAAATACATAATGAAATTTTAGATATCAGTTTTCTGTATTGGTTTTCAATTGTCAAAAATTTTGGATAAAAAAAGTCATCCCAAAATTAAGTGTCTTTAAACAATGAGCATTCCATTTAGCTCATGAGTTGGCAGTTAACCCAGAGTGCAGTGTGACCTTTGGTCTTGGTTCAGGCTCTCCTGTATCTGCTCTTTGGCTGTGGGTTGGCCTATCTGACTGGTTTTCAGTTGGGATGACAGGAGGGGCTCATATCTGTTCACATATCTTTTTTTGTTTTTAAAAACTAATTAATTTTGGCTGTGCTGCGTCTTTGTTGCAGCACATGGGCTCCTTGCCGCACGCAGGCTTTCTCTAGTTAGGGCATGAGCTCAGCAGTTGGGCTTCGTTGCCCTGTGCCATGTGGGAATCTTTGCTGCTGGACCAGGGATCAACCCTGTGTCCTCTGCACTGGCAGGCAGATTCTTTGCCACTGAGCCACCAGGGTAGTCCCATCTATTCACATATCTTATCTCCAGGCTGGGTACATTCTCATGATGAAAGTAGATGAGCAAGAGGGTAAGGGAAAATACACAATGCCTCTTGACGTCTACGCATCACTTCTGTTTTACCCTATCGGCCAAAATAAGTTCCAAGGCCAGCCTGGATTTCAGTGGTGGGGAAACAAATGCCACCTCTTTAGTGAGAGTTGCTGCGGAGTCATAGGCAGCAGCTACAGATGAAGGGAGAGGGGATATGGTGAAGCACTGGGGCAATCAATCTGTTGCGGTATATCCTGTTCATGTAGAATAGGGCACTTGATTTAAATACAGTGGTCACAGAAGGCTCCTCTAAGGATGTGACATTTCAGCTGAGCTTGGCAGGAAAAATAGGAGCTAGCCAAGTGAAGAGAGAGGCTTCCCTGGCGGCTCAGTAGTGAAGAATCTGCCTGTCAATGCAAGAGATGGCGGGTTTGATCCCTGGGTAGGGGACGAGCACCTCGAGAAGGAAATGGCAACCCGCTCCAGTATTCTTGCCTGGGAAATGCCATGGACAGAGGAACCTGGCAGGCTACTGTTCATGGGATTGTAAAAGAGTCCGACAAGACTTAGCAACTAAACGACAACAGCAACAAGTGAAGAGAGAGGCAGAACACTCCAGGTGGGGAACATGTGCTCCCTGAACTCTGAAGTGGGAGCCAGCTGGGTAGAGTCAAGAGACTAGAAGCAGAACAGCATGGCCAGAACTGGCAAGAAAGGCTTTGGGGTGAGACGAAGCTGAAGGGGATGGTAGAGGACAGCCAGGCTTGCTCTGAAGTTGCCCTGCCAGGAGCAGAGGCTTTATTTGAAACAATAATCATAATAGTGTCATGGAAGCTCTAATTGAGCATCTAATTGCTCCTGGTAGGGGTGAATAGAGAAAAAGACACGGTCCTTGTATGATTCAGCCATAAAAAAAGCAAAATAATGCCTTTTGTAGCAACATGGATGGACCCTCAGATTGTCATACTGAGAGAAGTAAGTCAGACAGAGAAAGACGAACAACATATGATATCACTTATATGTGGAACCTAGAAAAGTGGAACCTAGAAAAATTGAACCTAGAAAAGGAACTTATTTACAAAATAGAAATAGGGTCACAGATGCAGAAAACAAACTTATGGTCATCATGGGGGAAGGAAAGGAGGGACAAGGTGGGAGATTGGAATTGACGTATACACATATACACACTGCTGCTGCTGCTGCTGCTAAGTCGCTTCAGCCGTGTCCGACTCTGTGCGACCCCATAGGCGGCAGCCCACGAGGCTCCCCCGTCCCTGGGATTCTCCAGGCAAGAACACTGGAGTGGGTTGCCATTTCCTTCTCCAATGTATGAAAGTGAAAAGTGAAAGGGAAGTCGCTCAGTCGTGTCCGACTCTTCGCGACCCCATTGACCGCAGCCTACCAGGCTCCTCCCTCCATGGGATTTTCCAGGCAAGAGTACTGGAGTGGGGTGCCATCGCCTTCTCCAGCATATACACACTACTATGTATCAAATAGGTAACTAATAGGATCCTACTATATAGCACAGGTTAGGGCTTCCCAGGTGGCACTAGTGGTAAAGAACCTGCCTGCCAATGCAGTTCGACATAAGAGATGCAGGTTTGATCCTTGGGTTGGGAAGATCCCCTGGAGGAGGGCATGGCAACCCACTCCAGTATCCTTGCCTGGAGAATCCCACAGACAGAGGAGCCTGGCAGGCTACTGTCCATGGGGTCTCAAAGAGTTGAACACATCTGAAATGGCTTAGCACACACACATGCACGTATAGCAGAGAGGACTCTACTCAGTACTCCATAATGACCTATATAGGAAAGGAATCTTGCAAAGAGTGCGTATTATGCATATTATAACTGATTCTCTTTGCAGTACAGCAGAAACTAACACAACATTGTAAATCAGCTCTAATCCAAAAAAATTAATAAAAAAAAAAGACACTGTCTTTGTCCTTGGTGGGCTCACAGAAAGGTGGGGAGGTGGTCAGAGGGGTGATTGTGCATGTGGAGGGGTGTGATGAAGGGACACGCAAACACGATAAGGAGTCCTACAGAGGAAGCAGTGCCCTGGGAGGTGGGGGTCCAAGGGAAGGGAGCTGGGTCAGAAAGGTGAGTAGGTACCGCACGGGCTGAAGGCGAAGGGCCTTCTGAATGGAGGAAAGGGTCTGAATGGCCCACATGGATACGAGAGGTGGTCAGTGTGGCTGGAGTGTGGTGAGATATCAGGGCAGGAGCTGGGCTGGTGGGGGCAGGCCAGGTCTGTGAAGGATTTTGAGGTGGCTGAGGGGTTGGGGCTTTGAGTTGGGGTTGGGGGGAACCTCTGCTCTGTCAGAGGGTGGGGTGGGATGGAGTTGGAGTTTTATGGAAGGATTACTTTGGTCGTGCACATGTGGCAGTGGTCAGATGGGGAAGCCAGAGCTGCTGCTGGCATCCAGACAAGTTGGGGAGGATGGAGCACAGCAGTAGTGAGAGATACCGGCCGGGGAGGGGAGGTGCAAGTTCCCTGAGACCCCGAGGGAGCCTCAGAGGAGGTTGTACCTGGGGCCAAGCAGGGATCATGGAGGTTGGAGGAGTCCCCGGGGGACCTGGAGAAGTAGCAGTGGGCCAAACCTTCTTCCCTCTTGCTCTCTCCTCTGAGGCTGAGGTCCCTGGAGCTAGCAGGTTTTCTATCCAGTCTGTGATCCGTGATGGTGCTGGAGTGAGAAGGATGTGATTGGAAGACCAGAGTGGGTGGAGTGAGAAGGAGCCATAGATGCAATCCCCAAGGAGGGTCCCTTCTGCCAAGTGTCAGGGACAGGGAGGGACCTGAGGAGTGGGGTGGATCTGGGTTTAGATCCCACTGTGTGACCTTGGGCTAGTCAAATCACCTCTGAGCCTGAGATTTCTCATCTACGAAGTGGGTATCCAAAAGAGTACTGTGATTATCTAGAGGTTGTGGGGAGAGTCAGTGGGATAGATGCTTAGCACAGAATTAGGATGCCTTCCAGAAATGTCAGCAGCACTGCTGTATCACAAACTCCAGGGGGCACCTTTTACACGGAGAACGAGGTGAATTATTTGATACAGACATTAAGGCCGGAAGACCTCAACAGTTGGTCTTCAGGGCCAGGTGATCTGGTGGTACTCAGCTTTATGGGTGTAGGGCCCGGAGGGAGGCTTGGCATTTGGGGAGATGCTGGCCTGTCCCTACACTGCTGTCCCATCCCCGTAGGAGCTGCCCATCTGTCAGGGGCTCAGGCAGTCAGGCAGGCTGTTGAAAGGGCCTGCAGGCAAGAGACGCTTCCCCTGACAGGGGCGTCCTTCACTGTCAGCAGCCTCGCCTCGGTGGGTTAATAAAGCCATCCATCACCCTTCTCCACACCAGGTATCTAAATGCCTGTTTAATACCACCCTGGGGGGGGCGGGTAGCCTGCAGTAGGGATGCTCACTTGGCATCCTCACCTGGGTTGAGGATAAGAGGAACCTGCCTGGTGGTTTGGAACCTTACTGCAGCCCCGATGCAAACCCAGTCCGAGACTTCCCTCCACCTGGCTGGCCTGGGCCTCTCCGGATCACTTAGTGACAAATGGCATCAAGGCATCCAAGTTCCCGTTTGCTGTCTTCGTGCTCGCAGAGGATACATGTTGGAGCAGGAACAGGTGTCTGGTGACCGGAGCCACCCAGCTGATCTGTCCCACTGATCTGCCTTGGCACAGAGTCGGGGATGTGCGGGCTGTGTCTGGCTCTTCAGAGAAAGGCATTTGAGAGGCATGAGTGGTTGCTTTGATGCCTGTTCGTGCTAAGGGAGGGAAGGGGAGGGAACTTGAGGACTGTCAATCAAATGACAGGCTGCTGTTTACTGAGCACTTACTGTGTGCACTTTGCCTGCATGTGACCAAACCTGGGTGCAGTTATTACCCCCATTGTGCAGATGGCAAATTGAGGTCCAGAGAAGTGAATTGTGTATGATTAAAAAGACAGAAGGTGCCGAATCTGAGTCCAGGTTCATTTGACTCTGGTCTCTGTCTCTTTTTTTTTGAATATAATTGCTTTACAATGTTGTGTTACTTTCTGCTGTACGACAATGTGAATTGCTGTAAGTGTACATATGTCCCCTCCTTCTTGAGCTTCCCTTCCCCCCATTCCTACCCCTCTAGGTCATCACAGAGCACTGAGCTGAGCTCCTTGTGCTATATAACACGTTTTCACTAGCTATTTTACACATGAAAGTGAAACTGAAGGTTGCTCAGTCATGTCCAGCTCTTTGCGACCCCATACAGTCCATGGAATTCTCCAGGCCAGAATACTGGAGTGGGTAGCCATTCCCTTCTCCAGGGGATCTTTCCAACCCAGGGATCAAACCCAAGCCTCCCAGATTGCAGGTGGATTCTTTACCAGCTGAGCCACCAGGGAAGCCCTTTTTACACCTGGTGGTGTATACATATCAGTGCCTTTCTCCCAGTTCATCCCACACACTCTCCTTTCCCCTCTGTGTTCACGTATCTGTTCTCTACGTCTTCGTTTCCATTCTTGTCCTGCAAATAGGTTTATCTGTATAATTTTTCTAGATTCCGTGTATGTTTTTCTCTTTCTGACTTACTCCACTCTGTGTGACAGACTCCAGGTCTATCCACGTCACTACAAATGGCCCAGTTTTGCTCCTTGTTATTGGAGCCTCATTCTGAACTGGAACACTTTTCTGGCTTCCGGACTGGATGGTCTCATGGTTCTCCTAAAATCCCCCCAATAACTCTGGGAATCAGTGTTCTCCCCCCACTTTATCTATGAAGAGAAGGAAGTTTGGAGAAGTGATAGGAGGAGTGCAAGCTCGCCCAGCCCGAGACCCCAGAGCTGGGCTTCAACCCAGGTCTGCGGGGCCCCAAATGAGTGTATGTAAAATGGTTTTTCTTCCCATCAGACCAGTGTGTTTTCAAACCTTTGTAGCCACAGATCCTCTTTTGCTCTCAAAGGGGAAACCTGATCTGGGACCCTGCAATAGAGAGAAGATGAAACAGGGTTCCACTCTGGTTAAGCGGGGCCTTTTCCTAGTCATCTCCTGCTGTGTAACAAAATGCAGTGGGCTTAATACACAGTCATTGTGTATGGTGTCTCGTGGTTTTGTGGGTCAGGAATTCGGGCAGGCCGCGGTGGGGATAGATTGCTTCTTTTCCACCATGTCTGTTGGAAGACTCGAAGACTGGGGCTGGAGCCTGCAGGGTCGTGCAGTCTCACGTCTGGAGGGCAATGTTGGCTTTTGGTTGGGGGGGCGGTTCACACTTCCTCCTCGTGTGGTCTCTCCCTGCGTGGTCTCTCCCTGTGACCTAGTTCGGGCTTCCTCACATCATGGACGTTGGGTTCAAACCACCGGCACCCAAAGAGAGAGAGAGAGAGGCAGACAGAAGCCCTGATAGCTTTCATGATGAGGCTCAGAATGTCCCTTCCTGTCTGAGTTCAAGGAGAGAAGACAGCCTGGAAGAGCACATGGGACTGGAAATTTTGCTGGAGCTCGTTTTGTAAAATACCATGTGCCCCATGGAGCTGGCTAACCCCCTTCCTGCCTCCCTAGCCCCTGAGCAACCCAGGGGTTCCAAAGAGTAATTAGAAAGCTGTCCCATAACCTGTGGCCTAGGTGACCTTTTGAAGATCCATCCGTTCATTAATCAACAGTCAAATCACTTCTTAACTTGCCAGGTCTCTGCCGAAGTGGAACTCAGCCTCATCATGAAGCTCACCAGGCAAGTTCATTCTTTCTTCATTCATGTGTCAAGGTAGGCTCTGCATCACTGCCTTTAGGGAACTTGCGGTCAGTGGAAGAGACACAGAGGCCAACAACCTTACTAAGCAATTTGCTGAATACCATACTTGGACCAGTCCAGTACACCTCAGCGGAAATGAATAGACCTGGGGTGGGACTTCCCAGGTGGTCCAGGGGTTAAGACTCCAGGCTCCCAATGCAGGGGACCTGGGGTTCCATCCCTGGTCAGGGAACTGGATCCCACATGCCACAACCAAGAGTTTCCTTCCCCAACAAAGATAGAAGACCCTGCATGCTGCAGCTAAAATCTGGCGCAGCCAACAAACAAACAAACAAATAACAAAACAAAAAATCTGGGGGCCTCAGGGATGCTTAGGATCTTCTCCTTTGGTCAACCCCTGCATTCTAGTCTTCCTGATTTTCCTCTCTGCGACCCCTGGGACTTTTCTACTGTTCCCTGCTTTGTCCTGGGGGTAGGGGCTTCTGCTTTAGGTGCCCCTCTTCCCCCTCTGCTCCTGTCCGCCGCCTCGCCCCGGCCAGGTCAAAAATATCCCCTGTCTCTAGCTCTCCTCAGGGACCCAGCAGGCTCAATCCATCCACCTCCAGCTCACTGGCTTTCTGACCAGCAGCTGTATTAGTTGAGATAATTCTGTCAACACATGCCTTTTGTACCCAGAAAGTGCCTGGTTAAATTTGTTAAAGAATACCCCAGGCTAACACATCATTATACTCCCAGACTCATCTATCTTTGACTTCGGATTAATTCTTTTCTTTCCCCCCTCTCTCTTCACCTCCTCCATAAATCCTGGTGCACTTAATTAATTTCAGTTCCACTGCAAGGTCCATAATACAGAATTGTTCAAGCAAACACAAAATTAATTATTCTATTTACAGCCTTCTCATTGAGAGGAGCATTTCATCTTTCATAATTACATTTTGGAACGTCCAATTATGGATTCAGGAGCCTGCTGCTTTGCACACGGGGACAGTCCCCGACTTGTCCTCGAGGCAGAGGAGCCACGCTGGTGGCCTCTTGTGCCTTTTGCACTGGTTCCGTCCCTGAAGGACCTTTTAAGGAGACACTGAGGCAGGGGCAGGATGACGGGATCTGGAAGGGAGCAGAGCCCAGAGATGGGGGGTGGAGGGCAGGGGGGAGGAGGAAATTGGGGGATGTGACGGTTTAATTGGTTTCTCATCATATGAGCAAGAGCCTTCAAATGAGAGAAAGCAGACCTCTTCATCTTGCCAGGTTGGCAGGGAGATCCTTGGCTTTTCTGAAAACCTCTGAGCCAGGGACATGAGAGCCGTCTCATACCTGACTTTTGCTCTGCTCTCAGTCACGAACCCCGAAAGTCCAGCTTTTCCTCCTTTTCTCTCTGGACCAGTTGTGACATGAGTTTTACAAAACCATCAGGCTCTTGGTCAGGACCCTTCCAGCAGAGGAGGAGAGCCTTTGTGTTCCCCAAGAGCTGCTCTCTGCCTCTCCAAGGTCATGGGCCAGCATTGCCTCTCAGATCAGGGTGGGAGGGACGCTTGCTCTTTGGCCCCAGAGGGCATTTCCATGATGCTTGCTTGCTGCTGCTGCTAAGTCGCTTCAGTCCTGTCCAACTCTGTGTGACCCTATGGATGGCAGCCCACCAGATTCCCCCATCCCTGGGATTCTCCGGCTAAGAACACTGGAGTGGGTTGCCATTTCCTTCTCCAATGCATGAAAGTGAATAGTGAAAGTGAAGTTGCTCAGTCGTGGCCGACTCTTCGTGACCCCATGGACTGCAGCCCACCAGGCCCCTCCTCCCCCCATGGGATTTTCCAGGCAAGAGTACTGGAGTGGGTCGCCATTGACTTCTCCGTCCGTGATGCTTAGTCTCCTGGAGTTTTAAGATACAAAGGAAACCCTGTTTATTTTAAAAAAAATTAAGTTTTTTTTTTTTATGTGGACCACTTTTTAAAAGTCTTTATTTAATTTGTTACAATACTGCTTCTTTTATGTTTTGGTTTTTTGATCTCAAGTCATGAGGGATCTTAGCTCCTCGACCAGGGATCGAACCTGCATCCCCTGGCATTGGAAGGTAAAGTCTTAATCTCTGGACTGCCAGGGAAGTCCTGAGACCCTGTTGAAAGGTTTTTAAAAATACCATTTCCCAAAAGACTCATATTTTGATGAAATTATGCATATATGTTTAAAGAGAGGGTTAAAACATTTGTTAAGAGTAAGGTCCCATTTTTGGAATGGGTAGGCTCTGCTGGTCCACACTAGGTATTAGGGTTCCTTCCTCCCAGCCTGGTCTCCCATGTTTTTCTTCAGAGACAATGTGGCTTCGCTTTAACATAAGTAGAAAAAAAATATCTATGAAGTTCCTGCTAAACGCTAGGCATCATGTCAAGCCCTGTGCTGGCTTCTTTGCACATGTTCCTTATTTAACCCTCACGACCACCCTATGACATTCAGAGGTGAGTTCTTGACACACAGGAGGGTCATCTTGGACAGGTACATGCAGGTGACCATGAGGAGACTTGAGTTCCAGGCCTGCGTGGGCTCTGAAATCTCAGGGAAGTGATTTACTCCATGGAGGCTGCAAGGCGTGGTGTCAGATCTGGACTCTCTCTGTGTTTGAATCCCAGCTCCAGTACAGTCTGATGTCTTGGGTGATTTATGTAACTTCTCTGTGCCTCAGTTTCCTTGTGTGTTAAACTGAGACACTATTACCCACCTCATTGGACTGCTGCGAGTTTTCTGGGAGACTCTACACACAAAGCCCTGGGTCATATTGGGAAGGTACTCACTAAGAGGCTCTCTGTTTCTCTGTCTGTGGAATGAGTTAATTTTGAGTACAAGGGACAACAACGCCTATTGGAAATGAATGTTCTGTCACAGTTCATGAAGGCCTGGGATGCGCTAGGATTTTAAGGGTGGGACAGGAATTAATGTGGTGTGAAAGGCCCAGAAGTTGTGCTGAACCTTCCGCTTTATTTCTGCATATCACGTTGCTCTCTGAGTAAACCCTTCTCAGTTTCCCCATTCATTCAGAATAAAAATATACCCTTGATGGTGGCCTATATGGCTCAGCCAGATTCTCTCTCTCCAAACTTACCTACTTCCCACTTTTTTCTTTACTTTCCCTGTCTAGTCACAATGACCTTCTCTCTGTTCCCCCTGTGACATCTTTCCAACCTCAGGACTTTCGTGCTAGCCACACCCCTTGCCACACATGTTCTTCCCTCTGCTCTTAGCATGGCTGGTTTGGTTCAAGTGTCATCTCTTTGGAGAACCTTCTCTGACCATCCTACCTGTGAAGTAGCCCTTAGCCCAGTACTCTCAATCACATCGCCTCTTGATTATCTTCCTAGCTCTTATCAGTCTCTGAAAGATCTTGCTTGCTTCCTTGTTTATTGTCTGTCTCCAAACCACTAGAATATAAAGACAGGAGCGCAGGGGTCACGTCTGTCTTGCTTCATTCTTTAGCCCAGGTGTCATGGTGTGTGTGTGCACGATCACTTCAGTTGTGTCCGACTCTTTATGGCCTTGTGGACTATAGCCCGCCAGGCTTCTCTGTCCAGGGGATTCTCCAGGCAAGAATACTGCAGTGGGTTGCCATTCCCTCCTCCAGGGGATCTTCCCAACCCAGGGATCAAACCTGCAACTCCTGCATTGACAAGCAGACTCTTTACCTACTAAGGCACCCTGGAAGCCTGGTTTCATGATAGGTGCACGATAAATACTGTTTACCTTCATCCCTAAAGTGACAACAGCAAGCCTGGGAAAACAAAGACTTTGTAAAGTCTCGGTTTATGATTAACTGTAGAGGAAATGGGCGAGGCTTCATTTTTGCTTTAAATCAGTTTCCTGATCTTGAAGAGCCTTCTTCCACTCTAACAGACCCTCAAGATTGGGGAGAGCCACTGATTTATCTCATAAGTGATTTTTTTCCGGACCTGCCCACACTGAATAATGACTTGCTTTTGTGGGCTGAGAATGTCTTTCTGTTGTTCCACCTGGTAGGTTTGTTTTGTTTGTTAATTAGCTATTAATTGCAAGGGCTCCTGGGGACTGGGGTTTGGAAGGGAGGCCCCAGAGGAGGGCCATGGGGTCTGGGGTAAGCGAAGACCCAGATTGGATTGAGGATGACCTCACTGGGTACTGGGCTAATTTATTTCAAATGCTGTCATGTCCAGATAGTCAGTGAGTTCGTGGGATGATGAGTGATTTTGTTAATTAAGTCCTGTAAACACTACAGCTTAATTTTCAGCAGTGGGACTGCAGCTGGTGGGTGGGAGCTGCCAGCAGCTGTGGCAGAAGTTGTCCTTGAAGGAACAGGCCATGGGTGGTTGGAAGTGGGGCAGGGCAGGGCAGGGAGACAATTCAAAGACAGGAAACTCATTCTGGGGCATTCTTTTCTCCCTCCCCATTTTGTCCCTTCTCTGTCCCTCTAAGACAGGCCTTGCCCATGGGAATACCCCAGATTAATGAAATGGGAATAATGGCTCAGTGGTAAAGAATTTGCCTGCCAATGCAGGAGACATGGGTTCAATCCCTGTGCGAGGAAGATCCCCTGGAGAAGGAAACAGCAACTCCAGTATTTTTGCCTGGAAAATCCCGTGGACAGAGGACCCTGATGGACTACAGTCTCTGGGGTCACAAAAAATTGAACAAGACTTAGTGATTAAACAACAGCAACAATGCCAGTAATTCTTTGAAGGGAATTTCAGGGAGAGCACCCTATCTCCTCTAAAGCCCAAGCTTCCATCATTTTTTTTTGTCTTCCTCCACTTCACCTCCCCCAGACCTCACGTCCATCATCTCTTGTATCTTTCAGTTTGCCTCTGAAGCACTGTATGCCTTGCCTTTGCCCAGGTCTTCCCACCTCCTCCAGCAGCCCTGCTGTAGCCCACCTCCATCTCTCTCTGGAAAGACCCTGATCACCATCGTTTGGATCTCCTTACTGGCACTCGTGGCTCTATAATTCTCTCTCCACACAGCACCCAGTATGATCGCTTTGAAACATACCTTTGACTATGTCACTCCCTTGCTTAAAATTCTGTAGTGACTTTCTATGTAGTAAAAGTCCTTTCCAAGGTCTACGAGATCCCATACCACCGAGTCCCATAGCTCTGTTTGCCATCACACTCAATTGCATACTTGGGAACAAATTGCTTTTATTGTTTTGGAACCAGATTAAACAAAACAAAACAAAACAAAAAAACTTCAGGTCTTTGAACAAGATGTTCCTTCTGCTCGGAACCCTTTCTTCTTTTCCTTGATGCCTTTGCTTGTCTCACTCCCCACTGTATATGTCTCAGAAGTCCCTTCATTAGATCAGGGGATTCTTCCTGACCCCTGTAGCCACTTAGGACCCCCTCGGTGGCTGACCCCACGGAGGACTTGATGGCATTAGAGTGCCCACACTGAAAGTTAATATGTTTGTTGTCAGAGTCTGTCCTTATAGGGGTGGGACCATGACTAGCTCACTGCTCCCCTCCTCATGCCCAGAATGGTGCCTGCCATCTACATATTTGTTGAATTGCATGAATTCAGCACTGCATTTCTATGATGGACAGAGAGCAGTGAGGTGCAAAGTAATTGCTTCCATGGGGACTGTGAGGAAGGGCTTCAGAGAGGAGGCCATTTGGAGTCAAGTCCTGAAAGAAATGGCCGCAGAGATGACAGGGTTCCAATGGTAGATTTACCAATTTCCCAGCAGAGTTAGGGAAGTTAGGAGCATGAGGCAACAAGGTCAGCACTGAAGGTCAGGGGCAGGCGAGGATGGGGTCTTGGGAGTGGGCAGGAACCATCTGAGGGTGATCCTACCGGAGAGCCAGGGATGGCCAGGGCTTGGGGAGCTGCTGCAGTCCCCTGTGACTTGATGCCATAATGCCCGGTGCCCTCACCTGGGTCGCCCTCTTAAGGGATGCTCTAGACTCGTCCACATCAAAGGGTATTCACTGGGAATTCACTTCCAAGAATGCTGGCTTCCTGAGACAGCGAACCCACCCCCCTGATGGGGGCAGAGGCACGGCGCAGGGCTCCACAGCCTCTTGCACTCTGGTGGCCCTGAGTTTATACGGAAGACAGACCCGATCCTCACAGCCGCATAGACCCAGGAGGACCTCAAATGTTTCCTTTTGGGTCTGACTGGTCCCTCTGCTTGTGATGCCGCTCGTGCTTTCTACTGCTGTGTCCTACCCCAAACTTACCGATGTCAAGCACCCAGCGGGTTCAGCTCACAGGTTCCGTGGTTCAGGAATTCTGGAAGGGCACAGTGAGGACAGCTCTTCTCTGCTTCACAATATCAGGAGCTTCAGCTAGGATGACTTGCCTGGGGATGGGGGATACCACTTCCAAAGTGCGTTCTTCACCTGCATACCTGGTACCCCAGGTAGGGATGGCTGGAATCTGGGCTCAGGTGGGACTGTCACAGAGGACTTAAAAATGGTCTAGATTCTTGGAGTCTAGGGTAGTAAGAACTCTTACTTGGATACCTCCTACCATGTTGTGATTGTTACAAACTCCTTCCTGGCCTCTAAATTATTGCGTGGCCTTAGTCAAGTTGCTTAATCTCCTCTGAGGCCTCAATTCCTCATCTGTGAAATGGGGATAATGATGGTGGCAATCCCATAGGGTCTTGGTGAGCATTAAGTGAGAAAATGTATACAAAATACACAGAATAAAATCTCAATGCTTGTTAATATTACCATTGCTTCCTTACCTTTAACATGTGAGAGTAAATGACTCTGTATTCATTCAGCGCCTAAGGATCTCCTTTTTGACACTGAATGTGTATGGAGAGAGGAAGAACAATCTCTCTGAGATCTCTTCTTATGAGGACATTAATGCTATTGGGTCAAGGCCTCACCTTTATGATCTCATATGATCTTAACTATCTCCTGAAAGTCCTATCTCCAAATACAGTTGACCATGAACAAGTTCCGGGGTTAGGGGCACTTTCAACCAGACAGCTGAAAATCTGAGTATAACTTTATATATATAGTTATCCAGAGTATATATTTATGTAGACAGTATATTTCTATATACTTGTTTTATTTTATCTCTCTGTATATATTATATATACATAAATATATATATTCTTGTGTCTGGGCAGTCTATTTTAATATATATTTTCTTCTATACGTATAAAATATTTCTCTCTGTGCATTGTGCATGGATGCCTAGTTCTGTCCAACTCTTTGCAACCCCATAGCACACCAGGTTCCTCTGTCCATGGAATTTTCCAGGCAAGAGTACTGGAGTACTGGAGTGGGTTGCCATTTCCTATTCAGGGTATCTTCCAAACCCAGGGATGGAACCTGTGTTTCCTGCACCTCCTGCACCGGTAGGCAGATTGTTTATCCCTGCCCTACTTGGGAAGTCCCATTTGTCTCTCTATATATAAAGAAAAAAATATGTATTAAGAAAATAGGACTGAACTATGCAAACCCAAGAACACATAAATCCACAGCTAGTTAATGGTCAAGCCAAGCTATGAATCCCAGTTTGTCTTACTCCAAAGTAAATTTGGAGGGGGAAGTGAGGAACTATTGGGGGATGGGTATAAGGAGAGGAAATGTCCGTGAACAAGTTTTACTTCCTTTTCACAATTTGTTATGATATGGTTAAATTTTTCTCTGTAGTTTTCATTTTTGGGGCCCGATCTTTACCTGTCCTTGGAGAGTCAGGGAATTCTATAAGATGTGTGGCAGACCAGTAGTTTCTCTCCCATCTCCCCTGTCTTCGAGGTAACCACCCTCCCCTCTTGTAACAGGCTGAGATATTTACCTCCGTGTCTCTACACAACATGTTTGCATCAGCACTTCTTGCTTTTTCAAATGCAGGCATTTTGTCTTGATTTCTCATCATGGAAAGTGAGGATTTAACTTTCTTCTACCTGTTCCTTCCACACTTGTGCATACTTGTCCCTGCTCCTACCCCCCAGCACAGATATATCTTAGTTGTGTGAAGATTGATGTTTACTCTTTATATTACTGTGGCCATGTAAGCACTCCTCATGACTGAGGCAGACAGTAGGCTATTATTACATCTCTTTCTCCACAAAACTTGTAATTTTCCAAGAGTTACTATTTGCCTTGACTTTTTTCTTTTTTTTTTTTTTGCAGTTTGATTTGCTATATATTCATCATTGGTTCAATCCCAACTCCTTGCTAATTACCTAAATCACCTATCAAGACACTCAAACATATCAGATATTCTATTTCTCCTTCTGAAAGATGTCTCTCCCAGTGGCTCTAACTTGATCTCATCTGGCCTGGATGCCTTCTAAGCTTGACACCCAGCTGTCATCTCGAGCTCTCTCTTCCTCATCCTACTGAGGAGTCCTTGTTGCTCACTCCTTGGTTGGATTTCTCATTTTCTGAATCTTGTCTTCTTCTTTCTTGGCTTATATATACCAAGAGAGAGAGCTCCTTGGTATTTTTGGAGAGCTCCTTCTCTAGATGTGTCTTAAAGAGAGATACATGAAAGGTCAAAAACCAAAAGCTTCTCATGTCTGAAAAATAGCCTTATTTTATTCTCACATTTGATGAATATTTGCCTGGGAGTAAACTTTTTGCTTAGAATTCATTTTCCTTGATAGTTTTGAAGCAAGTCTTCCGTAACTAGCTTCCAAAACAGGTAAGATAGTTCTCGTCTCTTGGTAACCATGTCCCCCATAGTCCCTTCCCACATTTAATAAGGATGACATTCATAACCAGTGGGATGGCATGGAAATGACCATCATGAAACACCTGTGGCTTCTGATCCTAAGATCACTCTTTCTGAGAGAAGCCAGCTGCTATATTATGAAGACATTCAAGCAGCCTTTTGAAGAGGTTTACATGGTGAGAAACAGACCTCCTGCGAAGGATCAATATCAACTGGCCAGACATGTGAGCAAGGCATCTTAGACGTGGACCCGCCAGCCCCAGTCAAGTCTTCAGATGATTATGACTCTGGCCAACATTGTGACCAGCACCTCAGGAAAGACCTTGAGCCAGAACCACCCACCTAACCCACTCCTGAATTCCTGATTCCAGAAACTGTGTGAGATATAAGTATTCATTGTTTCAGGCTGCTAAGTTTTGGGTTGATGTGTTATGTGCTATAGATAACTAATACTTACTGTTCTATTGTCTTCTTGAGACATCTGAAGCATTTCTGACTTCTGATCCTTTCTTGGATCTATTTGTTTCTTCCCTCTAGAAACTGGTTGGATTATCTCTTTGTATCCAGGGTCCTGGTATTTTCTTAACATTTCATTATAATATGCCTTGTGTGTGACTATTTTCATCCTTTCTATAAATGTTTTCAATGGAAACTCGTATTCTTCAGAGCTCAGAAATTCTCTCGAATAATTTTAGTAGCTTTCTTTCTCTATTGTTTCTGCCTTCCTTTTCCAGAATGCTCATCACTTGGAGTCTGGACATCTTTGGCTGATTCTTTAATTTTCTCATCTTTTCTCTCTTGGTTTTTGCTTTGTCCTTTTGCTCTATTTTCTGAGGAGTACCCTCCTTATATTCAAACTCTTCTCTGAGTCTTTTATTTAAACTGCTGCATTTTAAATTTCTAACACCCTTTTGTATGTGTTCAGAATGTTCTTTATATATCATTCTACATTTGTTTGATGAAGAATGTCTTTTTTCTCCTCTCTCTGAAATATATATAAGATAGTATATATATGTGTGTATATATATATATATATATATATGTAATTTTTTTGGTAACAGCTTTACTGAGATATAATTCAGACAACAGACAATTCACCCATATCAGTATACAATTTAAAGGTTTTTAGTATGCCACAGAGTTGTGCAGTCATCCCCACAATCAGTTTTAGAACATTCTCCTCACTCTCTAGAGGAACTCTGTACTTTTTAGTTATGACTTCTCAACCCCTCATTCCTGCTGTAGCCTAGGCAATCACTAATCTGCTTTCTGTCTGTCTATATTTTCTGTTCCGGACACTTCTTATAAACAGGATAAAACTTATAACATCTTATAAGTAGGAATTGATGCTTTTGAATTATAGTGTTGGAGAAGACTTTTGAGAATCCCTTGGACTGCAAGGAGATCAAACCAGTCAATCTTAAAAGAAATCAACCCTGAATATTCTTAGAAGGACTGATGCTGCAGCTCCAATACTTTGGCCACCTAATGCAAGGAGTCGACTCATTGGAAAAGACCCTAATGCTGGTAAAGACTGAGGGCAAAAGGAGAAGGGGGTGGCAGAGGATGAGATGGTAGGATAGCATCACCGACTCAATGGACATGAGCTTGAGCAAACTCCGGGAGATAGTGAAGGACAGGGAAGTCTGGCGTGCTGCAGTCCATGGGGTTGCAAAGAGCTGGACATGACTGAGCGACTGAACAACAACAACTAACAAGCTGTTTTTTTGGGAATAGGATTGTTTCTGGTTTTTCCCAATTGCTTCTCATTTTGCATTTATTTGCCTTTATCTCTGTCTTCTATATTAGGACCCTTTCTCAGATGTCTGTTGATCCTTAGTTGCTTATTCTTATTAAAGAAGGCGGCCCTAGCCAGCTGATTGGACACTTTGAGTGTGTGAGTAAGACTTGTCATCTCTGAGCTCCTGCATTGGGTGATCTGTGGCTTATTTGGTAGAGCAACTGCAGAGAACATCATTTTTAGGTCTGTGTTTCTGGGACGAGTAGACTCCTAGAGGAGATTGCTTCAGTCTCCCACCTGGAGGTAGAGTTTTGGCTGTCAACATTCTGAGAGTCAAATGGGAGAACAGTATGGGGAGGTCTAAACATTTAATGTTGGAAGTTCACTTGTTTCCCCATTTGTAGTAAGGAACCCTGCTCTCAACAGTGCCTGCTATCATTTTATTTTATTCTTGGCCACTCAGCATGGCATGTGGGACCTTAGTTCTCCAACCAGGAATCGACCCCTGCAGTGGAGGTGTGGAGTCTTAACCACTGGGCTGCCTGAGAAGTCCTCTGGTGTCCTTATTTTAGAGACATTTTGGTCTAATACTCTCTGGAGAAAAATTCTCCATTCAGCTGCTGAGACAGGACAGGGGCAATTGCTTCTCTGTCAGAGTAGAGAAGAAGCTTTAGGGATCTCACTGCTTCTTAAAGATATTTTAAACCAATCTTATTTATATTTGTTCAACAAACATATAACCACTACTAGGTTCCAGGCACCCTTAAAATTTTTTAAATAGTAATTTTTTTTTTTTTGCAGTGAAAACACTTAACAGGAGATCTACGCTCTCAACAGATTTGGAGTGGACACTACAGTATGGTTACCTGCAAGCCCAATTTTGGACAGCAGATCTCTAGAACTTACTCATCTGGCATAACTGGAATTTTATACCCATTTGTCAGCAACTCCTCATTTCCCTCTTCCCCAGCCTCTGGCAACCACAGTTTTACTCTTTGCTTCAATGAATTAGACACCAGGCTCCTCTGTTCATGGGACGTTCCAGGCGAGAGTACTGGAGTGGGTTGCCATTGCCTTCTCTGCTATTTTTTTATGCTGCATATAAATGGAATCAGGCAATATTTGTCCTGTGGCTAGCTTCCTTCACTTAACATACTGTTGTCAAGGTTCGTTCATGGTGCTGCATATGGGAGGTTGGTCTTCTCTTTTTAAGGTTGAATAATATTCTACTGTATGTAACAAATCACATTAAAAAATCCATCCATCCATTGATGAACATTTAGATTGCTTCCGTATCTTGACTGTGGTGACAGGTGAATCAGGCTGATTCTCAAGCTTCTCTACTGCTGGCTTAGGACCCAGTTTTCTCAAGCGTGTTAGTTTGGTTCTCTTAGAAGTAGGCACTCTGATTGGATTAAAGGTAGGAGAGGTTTAATGGTGAGAACACTTATGAGGGAGAGGGCTGGGAGGGCTGTCAGGCCATGATGCAGTTCTAACCTTTTTGGAAGAAAGAGGAAAGGAAGCATGGTTGGGTAGTATCGACTGAAAAAAAAAGTACAACGTAAGAATTGTGAGTTAAATTTTATTTGGGGCAATATGAGAACTGCAGCCTGGAAGACAGCACTTCAGATAGCTCTGAGGCAACTGTTCCAAAAAGGTAGGGAGGAAGCACAGGATATATGTGATTTTGGTAAAGGGTGAGTACATGCAGTCAAGAATATATTTTTTGTAGAAAGTTTCTACTGATCTCATGAAGCTTTTGCTAGTCATGAGAAACAATTGTCACCATGAAGGATTTTAGTGTTTTTCTAGATCTGAGGAGATACAAGAATCGGGCTCATAAAATCAGCTCCTGAGAATATTTACCTATTTAAAGACCTGTCCTGCCAATTTTCCCAGAGTAGAGTGCTGTATTTCTGCTCTCCACCCTGAACTCCGATGTGTGTGTGCTTGTGTGCGCCAACGCTCGGTCATGTCTGACTCTTTGTGATCCCATGGACTGTAGCCCACCACGCTACTCTGTCCATGAGATTTTCCAGGCGAGAATGCTGGAATGGGTTGCCATGTACTCCTCCAGGGGAACCTTCCCAACTCGGGGATCAAACCCTGCAATGTAAATAGCACAGGACACTGTGGCAGAATAAATGATGGGCTCCCAGCTCAGTCTCTGGGGTTCATGGGAGTCTTCTTGCAGGGGAAGTTTGAGCCTCAGTGGACCGCAGATGCGGGGAAGGGTATTTCAAATAGAGGAAACAACGTGTGAAGAAGCTTAGTGTGAAATGCAAGAGTGCATTCTGGAAGTCCTGAGCAGCTCAGTGTTACTGGGGCATAGAGTACGAGGAGTGGAAGTGAGAGATGTGACAGGCCTGATCCTGAGGATGGCAGATGTAATCCGGAGCTGGCGGCTTGTTCTGAAGGTGGAGGCTTGTCCATCCATTCCTGCTAGTTTGGGCAGTCCCCTGAGACTGTCATTACCCAGCTCCCCAGTACCCCCTCCCCCAATGCCTTTCTGGAGATCTTGCAAATGCCCAGGGTATTGGCTGGCTGTGGACATCCTCCCATGATGGTGGGTCCTAATACTGTCTCCTGTTAGAAGAAGCTGGGGCCATCTTGCCCTGGCTCCCCTCCCTAACTAGATAGCCCAGAAATGTTATCCTTGTGCCGGCATCCTCTCTTTGAGAAATCACATTCCACACTCTTTTCCTTGCAGGAAGCAGGAGGCTGGGACCCCCTGCAGACCCTGCTCTGCTATCTGGCTTTGGGGAGAGGATGCCAGCTCTGATTTCCTCCAAGAACCCCAGGAGTCACCTGTTTACAGGAGGGGTGTTGAGAAGGAAGGTGTGAGGGGAGTCAGACAGATCTGGTGCTAATCCTGGCTGAGGCGCTCCCCTGCTGGGTGACGCTGGGCAAATTCTTTCTTTAGTGAGCAGGCACTGGCTGGTGCCCTCTCCATGAACAGCTATATGCTGGGTTCTGGGGAAACAAGACACTCTAGGGGAGGTAGACAGACAGAGAAGGAGAGGGCCGAGATGCTGTGTGAGCCCTGGGAGACTCAAGCCCTCACTTTACTCCAGAAGGTGAGAAAGGCTGGAGCTTGAAGAGGTCACGTGACTCACCCAAAGTCCCTGTAGCTCTTCTCTCTGACACCACAACCACTGTTTCCAAGGTTTGCCCAATCATACCATAGCAAAAGCGCAGTAGCCCACAGTCTCACTCTCCACACCATTGCCTGCTTCCTCTTGCCTGTTGAGGGACTGGAAGTTATCAATGAACCTGGAGGGATGGTGGATGCCCCAGACCTCCAGGTGGACCCACCTGGAATGGGCAGGAGTCTGTGTTGGTGGCCTGAGATGTTTCCAGCCCCTTTTCTTTCTCCCCCCACAGGACCATGGCTCCCATGCACCTGAGGCTCTGGGTGGGTGGTACCCACAGTTACGGTCTTTGAGGGGGACCGCTGGGGCTTCTCTCCTGGGCACATCTTAGCAGCGGGGCTGGGCATGTGTGCTGGGCTGACAGGAAGAGTTATCTGCAGACAGCCCCTCGGCCTGCCGGCTTTCTCCTCTGCAGTCCCCTCCTAATTCATTTTCCGCCTTTAATGTACTGTTGTGGAGCTTCCTCTCCCATTAGGGCCTGTAATGCGCACCGATTCCCTTCAGCTTGACTGCCCTTAATAGGCAGCGTAAATAGAATTTAGTGTGGCGTGCACTAACATCTCTATCCATTGTCCGGAGATTAAATACTTGCCACCGATGGTTCATGCATCATCAGCCTCGGGCCCCGTTTCATAGCTCCCAACCAAAGGAGGATATTAAATTAATTTGCAGGTTGCTTTAGCAAAACCTAACAGAAAAAACCTCCATCAGAGAAGGAGGGGGCTTGAGGTGTCTGCCGACCGTCAATCATGGGTGGGGGTGGGAGTTATTGGAAACCAGGGCTGGGGTCCTGTCTGTCCAGGGCTGGGTCCATGTGAGGGCTGCACTGCTTGGCTGTCTGCTTCAGTCATGGTCCCCAAGCTTTGGTCCATGGCCAGCCCTTCTTTCAGCTTTGGAATCTGTCTGAGGATTGAGAGAGGGATGGAGAAAGGGACGTAGGAACTGGGGGTCTGAGTGCAAGATGCAGGGGCTACTTCCTCCTTTTTAGTGTGTGAAATGCCCTTGTTGTCCTGGTAAGGGATATTCTGGAACCATTTTTTAAAATCTTTTGAAACCCCTTGGCATTTCTTCTTTATTGGGAGCTCTACTGGCTGGCTGTGGAAGTCTGGGATATGAAATCCAGGCTGTGAGATAATAGGGCTGAGGGTCAGCATGCACCCAGCTTCTGGGGTCCAATCAAGGCATGTACCAGCCTTTTTGCACTGGACGCTGGTCGGTGTCATGAGTCAGGAGAGACAGACCTGCAAACAGACGATGTTGATCCAGAATCCCTGTCTCGTGGGCTCTGCCTACACGGAATCAAGGAATTGGGTGAGAGGAGGCAGGTCAGAGGGGTTTGGCTCACTTGAGCCTGGTTGGAAGGGAAGATGCCCCCAGCTGGTGAATGGACCAAAGAGGACAGTCACTCTTCCAACAGGAATGGTGGATACACTACTAGCATGCCTCCAGCCTCCACATCGGTGCCCTGGCAGACATCCCTAACCAATTAAGCCACCTTTCCCAGGATGCCTTAGTCAGTACAGCGCACAAAGGCAGCCACCACTGCTGGCCTGGAGTGAGCACAGGAGAGTGCTACATGGACTCTTGAGCTGCAAACAATCGTGTGTAATCTGGGGCACCTCTGGAGACTGGGTAGGGCCACTCAGGATGACTGAGTTTGGCCCGTAAGCCCATTTTTCCTTAAGGGAACTGATGTATGCACAAGTGCTCAGACGCTCAGACGTGTTTGACTCTTTCTGGCCCCACGGACTCTAGCCCGCCAGGCTCCTCTGTCCATGGGATTTTCCAGGCAAGAATCCTGGAGTGTGGAGCTATTTCCTCCTCCAGGGGATCTTCCCAACTGAGGGATCCAACCTGCATTGGCAGGCAGATTCTTCACCACTGAGCCACCTGGGAAGCCCACACGGATGGGTAATAACTGGCCAATTATTTGTTTGATTGCCAGCCAGGCTCTTGTTTCTACCCAGGTTTGAGCAGTGTGGTGGGTGTGAGGAGCCTTTCCTTTCCTCAGATCTTAGCAGATGTTTCTAGTTCCTCACCCTACCTTTCCCTGCATCACGGGAATGTGGGTCCCTGTGCCTTTGGAGGCAAGGGGAGGTGAGGGCAGGGTCCTCAGTCGTGGTGGGAGACTCCACTGTGGGCTGCCGATTGCTCCCTGATGACCCCCTGCACCAGTGGCCTCTGCTCGTGGTGGTTTATTAATAGCTTTTAACACAATCATTTGGACTAATTGAAAATGGGAGCGATGCTAATATGCCCCTTGCATTTCATTCTTCTTTTATTTCAAAAAGATGCTAAAAGCATTTATCGAGTTGTTTCTGGGGAAAAGTAAGGAAAAGGTCTCCAACACCCCACACGGGAGTTTTTGCAGCTTATTAGTGTGATTTAAGGTGTCCAGGTGACCCTGTTATAAAGCCATCAGCAGGAGCTGCTCGGATACAGCCTTGGCTCATTGGTAAGCTCTGCCTGGTCCTGATGGTGGAGAGTGGGTGGGATGGGATGAGGGCTTCACTCTGGCCCCTCTGTGTGGTTTGGGTGTGATTGTGGTACAGGGAATGAATGGTTATTTTTTCCTTGTTTTTCTGTCTTTTCGGTTGGAATTTAAAGTCCTGGGAGAGTACCGTCTTAGGTTAGCGCCCATCTCTTGGTCAAAGCGGACAGGTTGTTTCCCATTTGTCCTCCTTCTTCCCCTGGTTCCTGTCTTTATCCTTCTCTGAGCCCCAGAAGATGACCTCCAGATTTGCATGTAAGCATCCCACTGGGCTTGGCCAATGGGAGCCAATGGAGGAGATGAGAGGGTGGAAGGAGACTGAGGCTGGGGTCTCTCTCCCACACCCCCTCCCTCCCTGGGTTGCACTGGCTCTGGCAGTCACTGTCCCTGTTGGATTTTATCTCCTGCTGGACAGTCTCTCTCCATAGTGCCAGCTGTCCAAGCAGGGGAACAGCATCCCCTGTGTCATCAGCCTCTGTTTGTTTCCTTACACCATCTGTACTTTGACAACCGTCCGCTCATTAAAGACTCCTCATTTGTGAGGGGGCTTTGATTCCAGTTATCACAATGGAAGATGATCACACTTCCTTGAAAAGAGATACTGATGTTATCCCAGTAAAGGAGAATGCATGTAGGATGGCCCTCAAAGCTTCACCCATCCTTCATATTCTGGCCTTACTCTTGGCCATAGACTGAGCCCTGGGTCTGACTCCTCCTTTCCCATGAGTGTGTGGTTTTGAGGCTGAGGCTGAGGCTGGCCCTGGGCTTACTCTGCCCCTGGCCATCTGGGGACTGATTCTCCTCAACCAAGTCTTCATCTTGTTCCTGGTTCTCCAGCCCTCTTCCCAGCACGAGGACTGTGTGCCTGTGGTCCCAGCTGGGGACAGTTCTGGCTCCCCAGAAGTCATGTCCAAAAGCACTTCATCTGTAGTTCCTTCTTGGACCCCCCAAGAGAGCCTATTGCAGTCTGAGCTCATGAGAATAAATACTGGGTTGGCCAAACGTTTTGTTCGGGTTTTCCATCTGATGGAAAAACCTGAATGAACTTTTTGGTTAACCCAATACTACTGCCTGGGAGCGGTTTCCAAAATCACTTCTACCCTCAGAGGATCAACGTTTGCCCTTGACAAGGCTTCCTGGCTGCAGAGTAAGAGCAGGGCTTTCCAAGGAGATCCCTTTGATACCAGCACAGGGGTGTGGGTGAGCTGCTGGCCCCTGACAATGTAGCCATAGCTCAGGCTGTGGGTTGTGTGCACATGTGCCTGAAGGTGTCTGTCTGTGTGCATGAGTGCGTGTTCTTTACAAGAGCTGCCGTAGGAAGCAGAGAACTCACCAAAGGAAAGCTCTCTGGACTCGTCTTCCAGGGAAAGGAGGTCCCTAGGACCCACCATCCTAGATCTCACCTCATCCTGGTCTGGGGAGGCAGCTGAGGTCAAGCTGGGAGCCTTCTTGGACCAGAGAGAGGCTGGGTCCAGGTGCCAGGTGCTGTATGAAGCTCTAGAGGTAAAAGGCTGGACTTGGGTACTGGCTAGTGTCTAGTCTAATATTTACTCGAGCAGTAAAACTGGACTTGAATACTGGGTACTTCGAACTCGGCAGTGACTTTCAGGTCTCCTTGGGTTCTCAGTGTCTTTATCTGTAATGGGATCAACATCCTCAGACAGTCTTGAGATTCTGTGGGCCTCCAAGTGGGGGAATGTGGATTTCTCAACCTTGGTGCCATTGGCATTTTGGGCTGGATAATTCTTTGCCATGGAGGACTGTCCTGTGCATTCTGGAATGTTTAACAGCATTGCTGGCTTCTACCCATGGAAGAGCACCCTGATCATCAAAAATATCTCCAGGCCTTGTCAAGTGTCTCCTAGAATGCAACACTACCCTGCCTGAGAACCACTGATCTAGAACGATGATCGAAGCTCACCATATAACTTGGCCAGGGGTTCTCCCAGGGTTGTGTAGGTGAACAGACTTGGAGTTGGTTATGGGTCTTATAAGCCCGAATCTGAGGCCTGGGGTCTCGGCCTGCCTTGTCCTAGCCTCATAAGGCAGTGGAATCACAACCTCAAGCCTTTCCAGCTGCAGGGACTGAGGGCTCATTTATTCTATGATCAGATAAGGTCTGAACATGACAGCTGGACTCCCAGCCTTGCAGTAGAGGACAGTGAGGTCACACGGGCTAGCAAGAGCAGAAAACCATTTCCTCTCTTCCTTCACTAGGGTGAAGGGGCATGGGGAGGAATGGTGTTTTCTGAGGCCTGTGAGGGTCAGAGTCTTGGAACCCCTCCTCCAGCCCCCACCTAGATCCGAGGCTGGAGAGGAACGCAGCCACGGCTAGAATCCCTCCGGGCCCTAGTCTTGGGCAGTGCTTTCCATTGCGGGAAACCAGCTCCCGCCTGGAGGGCAAGGGAGCTCCTGGCACATCAAGCATCTCAGGGAAAGTTGGAGATTAGATGCAGACAGTGGATGGGGGTGGGAAGGACAACTGTTAGGAAAATGAACTCGTGGATATTTGTCCAGTGCTTAGAATAGCCCTTAGCACATAGTAAGCATTTGCTAAATGAAGCCTTGTGCTAGACTCTGGGTACAACATACGTTAAATAAACCTCTGCAGCCTCTCCTAGGCCCAGGGCAGGGCTCCCCTCTGGGAAGGTCCCAGGCTCTTCCTTTCGGAATTGTGAGAACAGCCTGGGTTGGCTGTGGTTGGCCCCCACGTGGAGACTTTAGCTCAGGCTGTACCCCTCCCCTCCCTTACAGATACAGCCATGTAAGCTCAGCTTGGGCCTCTCCACTCATGCCTGACACAGTCATCTGGATGCATCCATGCTTCCTTGGCCCTGCTCCACTTCCCCCACCTCTCCTGGTTTCTTTTGGCTTTGACCCCACAAGTGGGGCAGGACCCAGGAGGCCTGAAAGGCCCTGTCTGTTGAGAAAGGAGGCCCAGCCTCTGTTGTGCCTTCAGTCTCCTTGGCACTGACATTTTCATGATGCACAGAAGGGATTGTCCTCTGCTTTTGTGAGTCCCTTTCGTGCAGCCCTACAGATACGGGATGGGGAGCCACGTCATGGCTCCTGTGGGGCTTGAGCTCCTAGCTACCTACAGGAGTGCCCTCTCAAGTGACCTAGGGTCAGAGGGGTTGCCAGAAAAGCAGGGAGAGGCAGAGGGGGTGAGGAGGCAGCATCTCATGAGCTTTCATGCCTCATCCATTGTGGCTCCAACCATAGGTTGCCTTGCAGGTGGAAGGCAGGCTTCTGCTCCTGGGGCCTATCACCAGGAAGAGATCTGGAGATGCTGTGAGCTGGAACCCGAGCCCCTTTCTGCTCGGATCCACAGAGGCATTGGAGGTGGGGGCTGGGCTCAGAGAGGGGAAGGTTCCTGGTCCTTTTACCTCCCTACCACACCCCTCCTCCATCCACAACAAGCCTCCATCCAGGCTTGTTTCCTGTGTCTAGTGGGCTCTTGTGAGCCCTGGATACTCTCGAAGATCCAGCTTGTCCTGACTGTCCACCTAGTGTTGCTGGGTATGATAAAGGATGCTGGGACTTCCCTGATGGTCCAGTGGTTAAGTCTTCCCATTCCAATGTAGGGAGGGTGGGTTTGATCCCTGGTTGGGGAGCTAGGATCTCACATGCCTTGCGGCCAAAATATAAAACAGAAGTAATATTATAACAAATTCAATAATGACTTTAAAAATGGTCTACATCAATCAGTGAGTTAATAAAGGATTCCAAGTTAGAACTGATTTCAGATAAAACAATGAATCATTGTTTAGCATAAGTATATCCCAAATGTTGCATGGGACATATTTATGCTTGACAATGACTTGTTATTTATCTGATATCCACATGTAACTGGGTGTTCTTTTTTTTTAAAATCTGTTTTGCTAAATCTGACAGTCTTGCCCCCAAACTCTCTGGCCTACTTCCCCTCCCCCTACTGGCCCCCAGAAGTAGGGATTTCATGACATCCTCCTCTTCCTCCATGGTTCCCTTACAAGTGAAGTCCAGGATCCGGGCTCAAAGAACTCGGAAGAGGCCGTTTCCGGTCCAGGGCTGGTAGGCTGAGGCCTTGGTCTTGTTGCCACGTCGGCTTTTCTCTAGCTGCGGGGAGCAGGGGCTACTCTCTAGCTGCGGTCCCCGGGCTCCTCACCGTGGTGGCTTCTCTTGTTGCAGAGCCGGGCTCTAGGGCGCGGGGTGCAGTAGCTGCAGCACATGAGCTCAGTAGTTGCGGCTCCCGGGCTCTAGAGCACAGGCTCAATAGCTGTGGTGCGCGGGCTTAGCAGCTTTGTTGCATGTGGGATCTTCCCAGATCAGGGATTGAACCCAATGTCTCCCACGTTGGCAGGCAGATTCTTTACCACTGAGCCACCAGGGAAGCCCTCTGGCGTTTGCCAGGTTGGGGTGGTGGAAGCGTGTGGAATGGGGATGGATACTGCACAGACTCTTGAGCTCCGACAGCACAATGACCCCTCGGGTTGCAACGAGCACGTGAGGTCTGAGCTTAGGCAGACTTTGTGTTCAGGACTGGACTTGCCTTATTTCACTCGCCCTCCCACAGTTCTGCCAGGCTGGCACCAATAGTATCTGTGTAATATAGGAAGTCAAGGCACAGAGAGGTTAAGGGCGAACTCAAGGTCACACAGCTGATAAGTAGCAGAGCTGGAGTTTAAATTCAGGGCTGGTTTCTCAGCCGCTGGACTGCACTGCCTCCCCTTCCAGGTCCCGGTCTTCTTGTTTTCCCAGGGTATCATCAGAGCTGGGGTCGCCGCAGGGCGGGGGCCGCAGCTCAGGGAAGAGGCTGTCTTGGGAACATTTTTTGCACGCCCCCCCAGCCCCGTGCAGCTGTGTAATGAGCCCACATCTGTTCCCACCACATGTTGCTCAGTGCTACGCAGATGTAAAGTCTCAATTTTTCTAATTAGCAGCAACACGAAGTCTATCTTCATTTTCTCCTCCCCTCCCTCTAATAAACGTGATATTAACAAGGTTACACGTCTGCGTTTTTGCTGGTGTAATTGAATCAGGTCGCAGATTTGATTAGTGGGTGTGGGGCGCTGGGGTCTGGTCAGGCTGAGGGGCTGGGAGAAGGAAGGGGCTGGGTCCCAGCCACGGACGGACCTCAACATGGAGAGAAAAAAGGAGAGAGAAGAAAGCGAGGGAGAGAGAAAGGAGGGAGAGGGGGAAGAAGAGAAGAGGAAAGAGGCAAGGAGAGACAAAGACAGACAAAGATGGGTAGTAGATGGAGAAAGAGATAGAGAATAATAGAAGTGGGGAGAGAGACAAAGATGCAATGAGATGGAGGGGAAGACAGACAGAGAGAGAAAGATACGTACAGACACACACATACACAGCACATGAGCAAGCAAGAGACAAACAGGGAGAGGAAGACAGAGATGCTACAGGCCAAGGAGGACAAAGCGGAGAGGCAGGTATCACCAGGCCTCTGCTCAGAACTTTCTGCAGAGGTACCTGGGCAGAACCCACCTCGGGAGGGCCTGGATTCAGGTGGGAAGGGCAGCCAGAGCACACCCCCCCCCCATACCCCGCCAAGCCTGAGAGCTGCAGGCAGGAGTCATGGGCCTGGCTCTGGGTGCCCGAGGGCCAGTCAGCTCCCTGAACTCGGCCTCACTTTCTCCATCTGTTGAAAGTGGTCTGTATCAGGACTTCCATGGCATCTAGTAGTTGAGACTCTGTGCTCCCAATACAGGGGATACGGGTTTGATCCCCAGTCAGGGAACTGAGATCCTGCATGCCACAAGGCAAAAAAAAAAAAAAAAGAAAACAAATGGTCTGGATCACAGAATCAGAGAATGAACTTACAACTTCTGGGGGGAAGGATGATGGTTAGAGATAGTTATGGAGTTTGGGACCAACATGTATACACTGGTATATTTAAAATGGATAGCCAACAAGGTCCTACAGTACAGTGCAGTGAACTCTGCTCAGTGTTATGTGGCAGCCTGGATGGGAGGGGAGTTTGGGGGAGAATGGATACATGTATATACATGGCTGAGTCCCTTTGCAGTCCCCCTGAAACCATCACAACCTCGTTAATTGACTATATTCCAATACAAAATAAAACATATATATAAAAAATAAAATGAAATAGATAACCAACAAGGACCTACTGTAGGGCTCAGGGAACTCTGCTCAATATTCTATAATAACATACATGGGAAAAGAATTTGAGAAAGAATAGGTACATACATTTGAATGTATTTTTAAAAAGTGATCTGCAGGTCCCACTCCCTGCCCTGAAAATCTAAGGTTCTCTGGAGCTGCCCCCAACCCTGCTTTGACTGGGAAACCTCACTTACAAGAGCCTCATGGTTCCTGACTCTAGCCCAGAGGATCTTTACAAGCATCTCTCACCTAGGGGTCCCCTGGACAGAACTGAGGTGGGGGAGTTGGTAAACCAGTGTCTGGAATGGAACCCCCTTGCCTCCTCCCAACCCTCCAAATTGCACCCCTCTAGGCACCCCCGCTTTCAGTGGCTTCACATAGGATAGTCCAATGCTCAGGGTCATGCAGTCTCTGCCCTACCTGTCCACCATCCTCACAGTCCTCCACCATGGACCACTGACAGTTCCCAGAGCATCCCATGATTCTTTCACACCCCAAGGCTTCACTCCTGCAGTTCCCTCCACCTGTAATGCCCTTCCCCACTTCCTTGCCTTGTCCTCTGTCAACTCAACTCAAATGTCCTTCTTACCTGGGCCCTGCCCTGATGGACCCAGGAACTGGCTTCTTTTTCTGTGTGATAGCATGTTCTTTGCTTTTTATCACAGCATCAGATTTATTTATGTGACTGCTTCTACTCACCATTTTTCCCAGTTGCACCTGGCTGGCATCTAGTAGGCACTTTGTGTGTGTGTGTGTGTGAAAGCGTGATCAGCTGTGTGGACGTACAAGTGATGGTGTGTGTGGGAGGAGGGCCATGGCAGGGCTGTATTCCTGCTGTGACAATTTCTCCTGCTGATGACTCAGTCCCCAGGGCCTCGGGAGGCGCTGAGAAGCTTCTGTCAAGGGGCAGTGGCTTTTCCCCTTTTGCTTAAATGAGATATGAATAATTGATTTGGCTCCTGAATAATTAATCAGATATTCAATAAAGAAAGTAATTGTTTGCTACATCCCCCATGGATGGTCGGGCTCAGCCGCCGCCCTACTTGGGGTGGGAGGCTGGTGGGGGGCTATGGGCCCATAAGGAGTCCAGTGCCAGCTGGGGGAGGTCACCTTGTCCAGCCCTTCTGGCACTCCTGTCTGGCTCACTGTCCTCTGGGAGGCCACTGACTGTCTCCACGTGCCAGCCAAGACCTGGGTCTTATGTCCTCTCACCCGAGTGTCCGATGGTCCCTGTGCCTCCCAGCTCTGCAGGGGGCCCCCTCATTGGCTGCTCTTCCCTCCGGATGCCATCCCCTCCAATGGATGCTCTGGCCCGGGGGCTGGCCAAGGGGACTGCGGGCAGGTCTCATGTTCCCACTGCTACCCCTCCTTCACCTTCATACCACTGCAAGCCTGGGTGGCATTGCCCACTTTCTGTGCCATGGGACCGGGTGTGGATACGCTGGTGGTGAGTGAAGCACCGCTCTGTGCCATGGAGAAGCCAGGAGGAGGATCTCTGAGTGGGGGTCTCAAGCGCCTCCTTGGGCTTGCCCTTCTTCCAGAGAGCTGTCTTCTTCCGGGTCCCCTGTGGGACCCTTGTACCTGCCTCTTAGGGACCCCTACCTGCCAATCCCCTGCCTGGAGTGTACTTCCCTCTGCTTCGAGGAATGTCTCCCCTTGTGGCTCCAGCCAGTGGTGATGGCCTTGGACACTCCAGGGCTCGTTGAACAATTTAGGGGGGCCCCTGGGGCCTCAGGTCTGCCCTCCGCGGGCTGAGTCCCCTTGGGATTTTACGAGTTGCAGGTTGTTGCACATACTTCTGTGTGTCAGACCAAATGCACTTATGCATGCCGCACAGAGCACCCCACCCACTCAGATGCACACACCAGACACACATACCCTACACAACACACAGACACACACATCGCACACACACAAATCCAACCCCACACAGAAACATATCCTCTGCACATCACCCACATCACACAAACCACACAAACTACATCAGATACACGTGTATACACGCTTTTGATATACAGTGTGTACACGTTACACAATAATACATATACCACACACACACCATATAGGCAAATGTAAACATACACCACGAGACCTACGTGGGGGTGAGAATGGGGTCGTTTTCTGGGCCTCCAACTCTTCACAGCCACTTTCCCAGGCAGACAGGCCAGGTGCTGGGGTCACTGCTCTGGGAGGGGCCTGAGAATGCACGTTCTCTGAGCCCAAGGCAGGGAGGGCTCGGGGCTACAGACATAGATAAAACCAGTGTGTGGGACTGACATTCACATGCTATTGATATAGGCATAAAATAGATAACTCGTAAGAACAGCCGTATAGCGCAGGGGACTCCATCCAATGATTAGTGGTGACCTAATGGGAAGGAAATCCCAAAAGAGGGGACACATGTATACGTGTGGCTGACTCTCTTTGGTGTAACAACAGAAACTTATGCAACCTTGTAAAGCAACTATACTCCAACTGAAAAAAAGCCCAGAGTGTGGGGTGGAGCCCAGCTCAGCTAAGAAGGGAAGGGGACCTAGGTGAGCGGAGAGAAAGAGCCTGAGGGGCTTTGGTGTGTATACGTGTCCGTGTGTGTAGAGCTGTGTGTATGTCTCCACACGTGTGCACACTGGGTCTCTCAGGTGGGGGAGCAGCCCAGCAGCCCCTGTTCACCTCCCAGAAGCCTCGCCCCTCCCATTGCTCTCTGATCTGTGTGTCTCCTTCAGGGCAGGGTTGCAAAGCCACTGCTGTCACTCTGGGAGACCCCTGGGTGTCCCCCTGAAAGTATCTGGATTGTGTCTGCTCATCCAGCCTTGCCAGGGGCGCACACAGATGGCCGTGTTGGGAGGCCCATGGTGGGTGGGTGGCTGGGGCTGGGCATCAGATGCTGGCTGGAGGTGGAGGGGCAGCTGGTTGGGCGGCTGGGAATTTGCATGGATGCTACTGACCAAAGGCCGCTGGGCTGTGCCCTGCCCAAATCACTCAGTGTCTGTATTAGATTGTGATGGGGACCTCACAAGGTGACTGTCAATTGGAAATGGCACAATTTGACCAATGATAAAACTCAGCATACATAATCAGGGATTTGTCCTCTCAACCAGCCACCAGGAGTGTCCCAGAATAAAAGAAAAACCAACTTTCAGTGTACCCTTTAGCCCCATTTAGGTATGGCAGGTATCCCCCAGCCTCCAACAAAACCTGCCACTATGGGACAGTCCTGGACAAAGAATCTTCCTTGGCAGAAGCTCCTTGGAATTCCTCAATGACAGCTCTGATCCCAGTCACCTGGCTCTTTTCATGGGCGATGGTAGTCTGTCTAGCTGAACAAAGCACTGGATATTTGAGGCACTTGGTTTATCTATGAAAGAGGAATGGGGGTGGGTGGTCAGGTGGGCCTGGTGGATGCTGAGGACTGATTCTATAGAGGATGCTATTTATGTCTTGTTCTGTATCCCCTGGGCGGACCAGAGTCCACCTGTGGCTGCAGGTAGTTCCTTGGTCCCTTAAGCCCTCTGTCTCTCCTTTTCTAGGTTTGGGGCTCTCCCTGGTCCCCCAGGAACTTGCCCAGCCTTGAACAGAAAGTTCCAGAGATGTGCTCAATGACATTTTGGGAGCATGGTTTTTCTTTATCACTTGTGCTTTCTTGGTTCACCTAATAAACCACCTCATGGTGTATCCTTGACTTGGGGACTCCATTAATGGGAACCCAGTCTAAGACAGGTCTTATGTGCTCCAGAGCTGAAGGGAGGAGAGAGGGGATCCTGAGCCTATCCCTCACGCCTCCGTGAGCCCCCTTCTTTGTGTTACTTCTGAGAGTTCAAATTCTAGGTGTCCTGTTTCTGACCCCAGGAATAACATCAATACCCAGAGAGTAGAATGCTTTTGCATCTGAGCTCTGTACCCATCAGTAGAACAAAAGTCTTTTGCTAGACTTTGAGTCTCCAATTTTGATTTGAAAGAAGATGGTCAGTGGAGCTAAAACAGTCTGCATTCCCCAAGGTGACCACTTTTCCTAGGCTTGTTCTCATCCAAGTGTCAACAGTAACATATCTCAAAGGTCCAAGTTCCTAGGCGGGGGGCTTTTAAAACCCTTTCAACAATTTTGACAACCCATGTCTGGCTCTAACCTTCTGATTCCAGCTGAAGTCTACTGGAAAGTCTCAGTGTTCACTTGTGTGGATGGCTGGTACCTTTCACTGCCCACGGTGGTGCTGCCTCTTTGTTAGGACTGTTACATGTGCCTGTGAAGTTTGCATGCTGCTCAACTCCAGAGAGGGCCATTTACATGGAATGTGACATGAATGACAACCCCTATACTTGCACAGTGTACAGCCTGAACAACTGTACACAACACCCCTGCTCTGGAAAACAGCCGGCTGCTTGACTGTGCTCTCTGGCTCCTGTCTGTACTTTATTTATGTCTAGATTCCTGTTCTGGCATGGCTTCTGACAAGAGGAGAAGACAGCAACTTACATTCTGATGACGGGACTTGGTCAAAATCCTCCCCCGAAGCTTGGAGTCTGAAGCATTTGCTGTTGCTAAGTACAGGAGGTTGGAGGATCAGAGGAAGCAGGGAATAGAGAGTGACCAGAAAAGGACATCAAGAAGGCATCCCCAGCCCCTCGACCCTGAGCTCAGGGAACAATTTTTAGCACTGACCTTTCAGAGGCCTCTCACCTGCCCAGAGCAGCCTCAGACCCTTGGTCCCATTTCTGAAGCCTGGGGTTGTCCCTGGCTCTCTGACTCTCCTTGGATCCTGCCTGGCCTTTTACAGATTTGCCAAGACCAGGAGGCCCTTGGAAACATTTAGCAGAAAACTCGGCTGCTGGAACATTCCAGAAGTGAAGGATGCCGAAAAAGGCGGATGGCAGCATTGAAATCAGCCAGGGGAACTGCCACCCAGGACCTAAGCTCTGGGTTATTTATGCACGTTCAGAAATGGCTTCTTGCATCCGGGCGCAATGATGTGTCAATGAAGCCTCCCCATGCCCCCTGGCCCTGCCCTGCCTCTGATAACATTTACAGTAAATCTATTGCACTGACCATTAAATCCGAGGCCGCCCCGAGCGATCGCTTCAATGGGGCGCTGACGGCCGAGAGTTAATAATAACGCAGACGCTAACCTGTTTATTGATTTGCTTTTTGTTCCCTTCATCCTCGCTCACTCCTTCTCCCTCTCCGAGGAGAAATCTTGGAATCAGTAATCAGGGGACAGCCTCGCCCCCTCCGGTTCCCAGCCATGTCATCCTGCTTAAACTCTCTGAGATAAATGAGCCCTACCTCCCTGGCCCCTGCCAGCCACTCACTCTCCAGTTACTCAGCACAAGATGCCACATCTGTCACTGGAGCCAGCAGACAGAAAAAAACATTAACACAGACATGAAAAGCTTTTAACTTGGACAAGAGGAGCACAGCAAAGTTTTATATTTAGCCCCTCCAGCAAAGGCCATGGTCCACCCATTAGGGTGGCTTGTCAGGCCTGGGGACCACAGACCACACGTCGGCCCAGGATGATCACCACCGTATCCTTGGGGGCTGAGGAAAGGGTCTATGTGGGGGGCCTCTGTTTCTGGGTTAAAATAGAGATTTTTAACCTCCGTTTAAAGATTTTAAGATGCGGCCTCACGTAAAACTGACCCGTTTTGTGGTCACAGAGTTGCCAATATCCACAAATAAGATGAATCTTTTTATGGAAACCTGAAGAACTAACAAAGAGAGGCTTGCTTCTCACGAGGTGAAACGTAAGCCTTCCCAAGAAAAGGGGGGACTCTTGTTTATCCTCTGCTCGAGAGTCAATCATCTCAGGCTGCGGGTTCCTGACCTCCCCTCCCCTCCTCCCTCTTCTCCCCGTCCCTTTTTTCCTTCTTCTCTCTGTCTCCCTCTCTTCACAAACCACCTCCCAACTCTCTGAAACTGAGCCCTTGCTGGCTCTTGCCACTTCTCACCTTCTCCTGAATTTACCTTCTCTTTCCTCAAGAAAGGATTTTTAGAAATAAAGAAATGACGTGTTTCTGAGCATTTTTGGATCCCCCACCCCTCATGCTTTTCCTCAGTTGGCACAGGCTGAGTTCCCCTCCGCAAGCTGCGATGGAAAGGCAGTGAGTGTGCATCTGTGAATATATGAGCGCACGGGCACAGACACACACGCGCACACACACACACAGACATATATACAATGCATTATTATGGCTTCAGGACAGGAGCAACTGCAATGACTTCATGGAAGAGATACCCCGGATGTGTCTTGGAGGAAACAAAGCCATCTTTTGAGCAGCATTTGGGAGGAGCACAGGGAAGGGTTGGGATGGAGGCTGCAGGCTAGACCCACGGCTGGGACCAAGGTCAGGGCAGTGATCTTGGTGTATCTGAGGGGGAGGAGGTAGCCAAGTTGGGAAGAGGACTCCTGGGGAACCAAGCAGGCACTGGTGAGTGGGGGAAGTGTCCGAATGTCACTTTAGCCTGGGGTTCTCCCAAAGAAGAACTTCAAAGAAGGTGCAAACTCCCCAGGCCCCTCTGCCACCCGCTAACCCCCACCCCATGAGAGGAAGGAGCCCAGAGTCAAAGGAAAAGCCTCCCCGCTTTTCACAGCTCAGGTAAGATGGAGGGAAGCCATAGTCTCCAGAACCCCTTGGGCCCTGTGACAGCCTTTCCTACTGGGTCCAAACTTGGCTCAGTTTCTCAAAGGGACTTGATTTTTCAGGATGGCTGGGACGGGGGTCTGTGGTGGCTGGGAACCGTCTCCAGGGGCAGGGCAGGGCAGATTCCTAGTGGTATGAGTGTTGGGGGCAGGAGGTGTCTGCCCACCCTGGAGGCTGGGGTATCAGGTCACCCCTGCCAGATGAGGTGAGTCCTTGGCTGCCGAACAGGACCTGATAGCTCTTGCTCTCTGTGTGGCGATAAAGACCCTGAGAAACCCAGCCACTGCGGACTGGCGTCTCCTGTAGCAGCCACAGCTGCTGAATCTGCTGTTTCTGAGAAGGTGAAATTCCAGTCCCTCCACCCTCCCCTCACCCGCCAGGCTGGCAGGGCCCATGCAGAGGGCATCAGCCAACCTCCCAGGCCTCTCAGGAGAAAATGAGCATTCTTGTGGAGGCAGAGACTGGATCTCCACTGACAGGGCCCATCTGCGGACGTAATCTAGGCCCCTCTGGACCTTGGGGTGAGGGAAGCTGCGGACTGCTTCTCCATGTGCCCAGCCCCTGGCCTGATGGTGTGGGGGCGGCAGGTGGAGGGGCCAGAGGGGATGCCGTTGGTGCCATGCCCTCTAAGGACAGTGATGCCACCGCCCTTCCCTCCCCTCCCACCTTTATCCTAAAGAGAAGACCAGTGTCACACAGGGAAGGGTCAAAACGCAGAGGAAACGAGCCAGAGGCCTGAAGGAAGAGAGCAGGGGAGGGAGGAAAATAGTCCACACAGGTGACAAGTTGAGGGGGCTTCTGGTGAATTTCAGTGTTAGGGGTTGATGGGAAACTCTGAGGTCTTGCCAGGGTCTGCCATGTGCCTCTTCAAATCTGTTTCCTTTCTCTCCTAGACTCACAGCTTTCTTTGCCATCAGGTGGGCTGTGGTCAGCTTCCCTGGTGGCTCAGCTGGTAAAGAACCTGCCTGCCAGTGCAGAAGACTCAAGAGGTGTGGGTTCGATCCCTGGGTTGGGAAGATCCCCTGGAGAAGGAAATGGCAACCCACTCCAGTATTTTTGCCTGGAAAATCCCATGGACAGAGGAGCCTGTTGGGTTACAGACTGTGGGGTCTCAAACAGTCGACACCACTCAGCGCGCGTGCACACACACAGGCTGATGTCTGGTTCTGGCTGATAAAATACAGGTGGCCGTGCAGATATCTCTGAGATTTCCTTCAGATGCACATCCAGAAGTGGGATTGCTGGATCACATGGTAGTTCTGTTTTTCAGTTTTTGAGGACCCTCTATACTGTTTTCCATAGTGGCCGCACAAGATGAAATGAAAGACCATGCTCGAAATTGCCCAGCACAAGATTCGGCACATAGCAGGGCTCCATATATTTTTTCCCATAGCTGCAGACTCTTCTTTTCTTCGGGGAGGGAGAGGATGAGGAGATGCTCTGGGCAGAGAAAGCCACAGCCAGGCAGAGGAAGGAAGACCCCAGGGTGCTGTGGGGCTCATGCCTGTCGGCTGTGTGTGTGGGCACTCAGTCGTTTCAGCTGACTCTTTGCAACCCTGTGGACTGTAGCCTGCCAGCATCCTCTGTCCATGGGATTCTCCAGGCACGAATACTGGAGTGGGTTGCCCTGCCTTTCCCAGGGGGTCTTCCCAACCCAGGGATCGAACCTGCATCTCTTTCATCTACTGCATCACAGGCGGGTTCTTTATTGATGAGCCACCGGGGAAGCCCGCCTGTTGACTGGGGAGGTAGAAAAGCAGCCTTGCGTACCTGGAGTCCCCAGATGGTTCTCTTTCTTGATCTCAAAGATTTTAGAGAAAAGCTCCCATCCCTTGTGCTCTGGGTAGAACACTTGTCTTTGGAAGAGAAGATATAAGTGGTATACTGTTAGATTCCATCGTTAGTATTCATCTCTTAATTCTATCTTGTTTCAGCAGCTGGAAATAGAATTTAAAAACTAGCTTTGTAAGATAAGCTTTCTTCTCGCTCAGCTAGGGGTCCAGAGCTGCCAGTGGTGCATGTAAAGATGTTTGCCTATTCAATCTTGTGAGCCCTGGGATGATGGGTATGAAGTGGCCACTGGGAAGAAAGAAGGGTCCCCATGTGTCCCTGCTCTTCGCATGCACCTTCAAAGGGAGTCAAAAGTGATGGGCTGAATTACCTCCGCCCTTGCCTTTTAAAATATCAAGCTTTTGGCATGGAGTCTTAAATTTGTTCCTAATATTTTGGATTTCACAGACTAGGAAATGTTAAAAAGAATAGTTCGGAGAGCTATTCTTTTTAACAGCACAAGGCTGACAACTTTTTATTTTGCCAAGTAAAGAAAAAAGAGAAGGCAAACCATCTTTCTGAAAAAATCATTTTAACATCTCTTGCCCATAGGAAGGGCATGGTTTTGTTTTTTGTTTAAAATTTGTTTCATTTTGTATTGAGTTATAGCTGATTAACAATGTTGTGACAGTTTCAAGTGAACATCAAAGGGACTTAGCCATCCATAAACAGGTATCCATTCTCTGCCAAACTTCTTTCAGGAAGGGCATGATTCTGAAGTAAAGAACAGTCCATCCTAAGAAAGGCAGTTGACAATTACATCTGGATGTAAAATATGAGGCACGTTTTATGGTGGAAAAGTGGCGACGTCATCACACGCTAGCAGTAGTTTTCACAGACATTCAGGTGCCGCGATGTCTCAGCTAAGGCTTTGGCACTAGGGAGAAGTCGTGCCTTCAAAACATATTTGAGCATCTTATTTGCTTTGTGGCCTTAGGGAAGCTAAGTGACTGTGTGGAGACTTACACTTCTCTCCTGTAAAATGGTGAAAATAAGACTGCTTGCTGTTCATTGAAACATGTATACTCATATTGTAAATTGTAATTTCAACCAGAAGTAAATTTTTTTTTTCTTTAAAAAAAAAAAAAAAAGACTGCTTGCTGTTCAAAGGGCTGACTGGGTTAACACAGGGAAGTGCCCAGGATGGTCCCCCACATGAGATTGTTGTTATTCACATAAGATTGTTGTTATTCAGTTGCTCAGTCGTGTCCGACTCTTTTCGACCCCAGGGACTGCAGTACACCAGGCTTCCCTGTCCTTTCCTGTCTCCTGGAGCTTATTCAAACTCATGTCCATTGAGTCGGTGATACCATCCAACCATCTCATCCTCTGTCGTCCCCTTCTCCTCCTGCTGTCTTTCCCAGCATCAAGGTCTTTTCTAATGAGTCAGTTCTTCGAATCAGGTGGCCAAAGTATTGGAGCCTCAGCTTCAGCATCAGTCCTTCCAATGAATATTCAGGATTGATTTCCTTTGGGATTGACTGGTTGGATCTCCTTGCAGTCCAAGGGACTCTCAAGAGTCTTCTTCAACACCACAGTTCAAAAGCATCAATTCTTCAGTGCTCAGCCTTCTTTATGGTCCAACTCTTGGCTTCTCTTTTGGCTCAGCTGGTAAAGAATCCACCTGCAATGAGGGAGACCTGGGTTTGATCCCTGGGTTGGGAAGATCCCCTGGAGAAGGGAAAGGCTACCCGCTCCAGTATTCTGGCCCGGAGAATTCCAAGGACTGTATAATCCATGGGGTCGCAAAGAGTCAGACACAACTGAGCAACTTTCACTTAACCTCACTCACCTTCATACATGACTACTGGAAAAACCATAGCTTTGGCTACACATGAGATAATCGCTGAGTTAATCCCCTTTATTTATTTGGGGAAAAGAAATTAATAGAATTGTGTGTGAGGATGCAAGGAAATGAAGATACCATAGTTGTGGCCTCTGGGATTCTGGGTTCCTTCGGATTTCTTAGGAAGACCTTGGGGCTTCAGGGCATGTACACCATCCTCCACTGGGCATCCAGGAGGAGGAGAGTATCCGGCAGTAGGAGTGGAGGTTCCCGGGCTTTGCTTGTCACTTCATGGAGGGGCATTTATAAGCGGGATACAGGAGTGCACCACTCAAATGTCCCCAGGGATCTTGTCCCAGGTAGCTGCTTTCAGTTCCATCCTCTCTCCTGCAGTTTTGTGCTCTATCTGATGGCCTATTGAACACATCCACTTGGGTACCTCCCAGGTACCTCAAAGCAGTGTCACCTCCCTCTAAGCCTGCTTCTCTTGCTCTTCCAATAGCAAATGATACCAGCACCCACTTGCTCTCTTAGGCAGGAACTCTCTCCTTCTCCACATCCGGCTTTTCCATCATCCCTATCTTTCTTCTCCCAAGTCCACTCGGGCATAAGTCCCTCAGTCTCTAGGAAAACAAACCACCCTGATTTGTAGCATTTTTCCAATTCCATAGTGTGAACACGGTCAGTCTCAGGCTACCAAGATGGTGCCTGAAGTGGTCTTGGGAAGAGATACACATAATTGGCTCCACGGCACTTGTGGTCCCAGTTCAGCACTGGTTTGTCTACTTGAAACGCTTGTGTTCATCCTATAGGAACATCAAGATCATCTGCTCTGGGAAACCTTCCTGAATCAGCACTCTCCCATGTCCTCCAGTGGTGGGTCTCTGCTCTGTCTCCCTCCCACCCCCCACCATGAGCTCTTCAAGGGCAGCTCTGAGTACAGCCCTGAGCACCGAGTATACGTCTGCTATATTTACTGAACGAATACATGAACCAGGGATTCGAATCCAAGTCTTTGCTCCGACCTGCCTCCTAGGCAGCGCCTTGAATCAAAGTTGCAAACAATTCTGCTCTGGATTTTACCGTATTTCTCACTGAATATTGAGTAGATGGAACTGCTTTCACTTTGTCCCCTTAAAAGCCATCTTTCCTCTTCCCCTCTGCATCATATTAAAGCTATGCCTTGGGGTTGTTCCCAGAATTAAAGGAGACAGTAACTGTGAAAGCACCTAGTGGCTAGTAGATGCGCCCCTAAACCAGCTTTTCCCTCCCTTCCTTTGGCAGAAATGCTAGCTGCGCTTTCAGCAAAGAAAGCCTGTTTAACGTCCTCCGGGAGAAACGCCTCTTTGCTCCTGGCTTTGAAATCCCCGGTGCCCACAACTTAATAGACTTAAAATTGGTTAATTTTCTCTTGACATTGATCAGCAACGGGTCACATCTGGCACTTGCTGGTCCAGCCCTGGATTGGGGGAGCTGTGAGATGCCTGGCCTGGCTTCCCTAACCAGAAATTCAATAACTTTTTCATATAAATTGTCCGTAAGAGAAAACTTCTTGTTTTCGGCAGTTGCCGCTGTTTCAGCATTTTTCTGTACAAGATGAAAAACTTTTGCATTGAGCAAAATACAGATTTATGGTCAATAAAGTGAAGTTTAACAGTTTATAGGGGCCATACTTTCTTTCTTAAAAACTGATATTAAAAGCCATTTTTCCCAGTCTTTGTAAAGATGGCTCTTCTATCAATCAGGATCCTGGTTTGTTTAAATGATGGGAGAATTAGGAAAAACTCTCTCATCAGAGGGCCTCCGAATATACTCCCATCATCCCTTCTGGTCCTGGAGATTTGAAGACAACAGGGGTTATTTCTTGAAACTGGAGATGGTTGAGTTTGAGATAGAAAGTTGTTTGGAGACAGTGGAGAGTGTGCCGAACCTCAGATGGGGCTTGAAGAGCAGGTGAGTGCAGAATATTCTTCTCGTACCCAAGATCTGTTTAGTACTTTTCATTTATTCAGCAGGCATTCACTGAGTATCTACTGTGTATTAGAGTCAGAGCTAGGCACTCATATGACAAAGATAAATCACATCAGCTTCCTGCCTGCAGGGTACCCACCGCTGAGGAATTGAGTCAAACAAACAGATAGCGACAATGAAGTCAGGAATGGTATTATGGGAATGCTGAGGAACCACACTTTGCCCAGACTGAGGGCATCTGTGAAGACTTCCTGGAGGAGGTGATGCCTGAACTTGGTTCTGAAGATGAGTGAGGGAGGTAGTGGCCAGGAAGGGAAGCACAGACTGGGAAGAAGGGGTGGCAGGGTAGGATAAGAGCAAGTGCCCTTCCTAGGATCGTCTTTCTCCAGGTTGGATTGGGAAAACAGGTGTTTGTCTCCCAGCTGCTCCTTTAAAAAAGTCTTTCATTTATTTATTCGGTTGTGCTGGGTCTCAGTTGTGGAATAAGGGCTCTTTGATCTTTGTTGTATGCAGGATCTTTAGAACTGTTTGGTGGCACCATGCAGGATCCTTAGTTGTGGCTTGCGAACTCTTAGTTGTGGTATGTGATATATAGTTCCTTGACTAGGAATCGAACCTGGGCCCCCTGCATTGGGAGCCCAGAGTCTTAGCCATCAGACCACCAGGAAGTCCCATCCCAGCTGCTCTTGAACCTCTCATCAGTTTCCAGCTCCCTGCCCAGTGCTCTTCCTGGCTGCTCCCAGTGCCACCATGGACCCCTGCTCATGCCACAGTCCTGGGAGGTCTGGCCCCCTTGACATGAGGCTGCTGCTTGGAGGTATCATGATGGGTAGACCAGGCTTCCCTTCCCCTCCTCCACCTCCCCATCCCCATCATGCAAGGTGGTTAGAATGTGACAGACATGATTTCAGTGTGGATGGCACCTGACAGCAATGACAATGTAGGTGGAAATATTCAAAACTCCATAAGGTATGACTGTTCTTGGAGTCCCAGAGAGAATAACCATAAAAGAGATACTCTGAAGGGGTTTTGGAGCCTTGCCCCCTTTCTTCAGCTCTGTTCTTCCTTCTCTCTTGGAGAAAGGACTGTTCTCTTTACTCTTCTCTGGAGCCCAGTATCAGCTACTCTCCATGTACAGGTGACCCCACTCCTACGACCTGGAGGGATTGCTTCCCTTTTCCCCCACTACAGTTGAAATCCCCACCCACAAAACACTCATTTACCTGAACACATCATTCTCAGAGCCACAACCGGCTAGTTTTCCCCTCATGGTAGCCCATTCTGCTCAGCTTGCCTGACTCACAAGGGGGACAGTCCTTGACATTTAAATGCACAAGTCTACAGCCTCTCTTGGTTCTTCTGCTCATAGTCTACCCAGGGCTTATCAGGACCCCCCCACCCCAAATGGAGGCCCTGTTGGTGGCTGCCTCTTAACTGCACTAAGATAGCAGCCAAAATTCTGAAATGATCGTTTATTTTTAAGGTCAGCTAAAATTCTTAGAAGAGACCTGACTCTGACCCCCAAGCTGAAAAAACTCATAGGTGTTGGTAGAATGGGAGGAAGGTATTCCTATCCCAAAGGGGCTAGAGCAGGGCTGTCTAATGGATACAGAGTCAGAGCCACCTGTATAATGAAAATTTTTCTTGCAGCCACATTGAAAAAGGAAAAAGAAACAGATGAAACAAATTAATTGACCCCAAATTAATAGGAATGAACCAAAATCTTATAATTTGAACATGGGATCAGTTCCAGCTTATCAGTGAGATATTTTACATCCTTTCTTTTCATTCTAGGTGTTCAAAATCTGGTATATGTGTATTTACACATATAGCACCTCTCAAGTTGGATTAGGCACATTCCTAAGTGGCCGACAGCTGATGTGTGACTGAATGAATGTAGAGTGCAAATATGTGTGTAGGTGTGTTTGTATAGCTGGAGAGAGAGAGAAACATGTAGAGATGAGGGTTCAGAGAAATATAGGAGCCAGCGGAAGAGCGAGAAGACAAGAAGAGTTTAGGCTGTGGGAAGGCACCCACACTGTATCCTGAAGACAGGGGCCAGACAAGGAAGGGGTTTTAAGCAGAGGAGAGTTGTGATCAGATTTATGTTTTAGAAAGATCCTCTGAATGGGCAGAGAGAAATTATTTGAGTGAGGAAGAAAGTTTGAAGAAAGACTTAATTAGAATTGCTTCCTGGTGATAAAGTGGGGCTTAAAGTTTGGGGGGTGATGATGGATATGGAGGGAGGTGGATGGATTCTAGACTGATGAAGCAGGTACAGCCCACAGGACTTGTAAGATGTGGGGATGAGGAGGAGCCAGGGGTCAAGGGTGCTGTGTCTTGCTCTGCCCAAATGGGTAGATGCTCTGCCATTTACTGAAACGCAGAGCAGAGAGGATGCCCAGGTTTGAGGGTTGTTTAGGATATGTGAGTTTGAATGTCCTGTGGACATTTGATCGGAGGTGATCATCAGAGGAATGGATGAGTGAGTCTGGCACTCAAGAGAGAGGGGTGGGCTGGAGGTGGAAGTTGGGGACGCATTGGTGAGTAATGGAAGAGCCCAGTGATGCCTCTGGCTGCAGTAGACCTGTCTCAGATTTTTAACTCCCAAGTCTGTCTTGAAGATTGGTAGGGAGTGTACATGTGCGTTGTATAGTACAGAGCTCTGCGCATGGGAGCTGTCAGACAATCATGCTGGTTGGGTGGGATCCCATCTGTTCAGGCACGTGCCCTTCTAGACTTTGCTTTCACCCAGCCTGGCCATTTAGCAAAGGTTTAAGACAGGTGGTCATTTGGGGGAAACTGAAACTTGAAACCGAGGGACCAAAGCTGACTCTGCCACTGTCTTTGAAGCCAGCTCAGTGGCTCACCCATCATCAACCCTTACCTCCTGGGCTGTCTCTGACTTCCCACCCACTTCTAGTTCTTATTACTTCTAAATCCTTGGTGTTGGCGATAGTCTGCCGCACTGCCCAGACTCCCTGCTCAGGACCAGTGGACTGATTTCTGTCCCCCCAAATCATGCTAGGGAAGTTGTCAGCTGATAATTGGCTGTAAGTTGTAAGTTGTCTTCAGGATTGACCTGGCTGAGGAATGTTGCCTCATTCAAGGTCACATATCCCCCGCCCATACCCTCTTGCCCCGCCAGGGGCAGCCCACATCCAGTGACTGTTTAGTGTGGGGATAAAGGAGTGGTCCCTTTGCCCCAACTTGAAACAACTCTGAAGAGTAATCCTAGCTTCAGAGGCCCCCTAGGGTCAACTGAGAGTGTGTTGTTGGGGTGCATTGTAGCCAGTTTCTCCCTCTGCCCATTCCAGCCACCTTCCTTTCTCCACGGGCACTGGCCCCACTGGCCACAAGAGTCCTCACTAATAAATCTCCTACATGTTAGTCCCCACCCCACCCGTGTCTGCCTCCCGGGGACTCAGCCCCTGACCCTTGGTTTGTCATTAGTTCCAGCCATGAAATCACAGCCCCCAAAGCAGTTGGGTCTCTCTCTCTCAATCTCTCTAATGCACACACACACACACACACACATGCACACACACAGGCATACACACACTCTTAAGCATTCACTCATCTGTCCTCTATGTTTTATTTCCTGACATCCTACCATAGCACTTTATTCTTAAATACACCTTTTTGTGCCCTGCCTCCCACCACATCTCCTTCTTCCCATCCCTCTCTCCTTCCACATGAGTAAGCCCTGACCCCATAACAAAACAACTCCTAACCTCCAGGCTTTTCCCCTTCTCCGAGTTGTCTGCCCCCTGGACTTGGCACCAGCAGATAGAGGCGATACCTCATCCCCAGCACTCGTCTCCCCACTCATCACGGCTCCCTCCAGGCCCCCAGAGCCGGTGAGGTGGAAAGGGCATTTGAGGGCTGTGTCCCTGTAGTCCCTCGAGCCAGGCCTCGGGGGCTGGGCTAAGATTTCTGCAAGGATCTCGAAATCGGAAGAGCCTGTCGTAGCTCACGTCCCCACCGAACAATGAGGCTTGATGAACGGGGTGTGCTGTGCAATTGCTGATGAATATCAAACTGATTCCTAGGACTCTCCGAGCTGTGCATATGTGACAGCCAAGCTGTGTTGTCCCGGGAGGGCTCCAGAGGGGTCCAAGTTTCCCAACTTCCTGCCCTCAAAATTGATGTGTACCAAGGCAAAAAGGGAAGAAGCAAAACCCACAAAACCTTGTTTCCTGAGGCGAAGCCTGACATTAAGACTGTCTCTTTAAGAACTTGTATTGCACACACACACACACTCACACACACACATATTTTTCAACTGCATCTTCTGACTGACAAAGCTCTTTCTTGCCACAAGCAACTGTTATAAAATTATGACTTGCGCATATATAATGTTTGCGTTCAACAAGAAAACAGAAATGCCACCTTATTTTGTGGTTACAGCTGCACAATTCACATCCGGCAAGATTGATCATATTAAGGTTATGCAATCATCTAATTGCACAGACAAGCCTTGGGTAATAACTCCGAATGCTTGCACTTCAATCCGCTCGGCAGAGTCATTGCCGAGTCCTGATTAGCGCCTGGCAGCGTTCGGGCACCATTATTCGCTCCGGCATTGTCTAAATCTCCATTTTCAGCCAAAGCAATCTACCCACTAACTGATCTATGACAAACAGGCCCATAACAGCAAAGCTGTTTGGGTTGCAGATTCGTACGTAACCCAGTGCGGCTCTTTGGGCTGTTTCCAGCTCTTTGCTGCAAAGTTTCTCCATTTTTCCCAGGAGGAAACAGCCCTTACTCACTTCCCTTCCCTCTTCTGGTTGTCAGGAGGCTGAGGATCACTGGACAAGGAATTTGCAAAAATCTTAACCAAATCAACTCCTACTCAGATCTTGGCCCCAAGGTGACTTTCATAGAGAGGCCAGTGAATTTTTTGAGATTCACCAGTGATGCACAACACTCCACCCTTTTTCTTTGTAGCATTTAGAATAGCTTGCCGCTATACCTGAATACGCTATGGTCTCCAGCTTCAGGCTGTCTCCAGAATGCAATCACATTCATCACCACAATCACTTGGGCTGCAGCCTCCAAGTCTAATTTTAATTGGTTTAAATGTAAGTGATCATGGCCAGTGGCTGCCATATTAAACAACACAGGCTTGGACTATCTGCTTCATGCGAGCAGGAGTCTTCTGGAGGGTGATTTCGAAAGATGCCTCTTAAGCCCTAGACCTACCCCTTGGACCCCATGATCTGATCTTGCTTTATGAAATTCGTCCCGAGGGATAGCTGTTTGTGGAAGAACGCTCATTGTGTTGTATGGATGGTGCAGTGTGTGTATGCTCAGTCATGTCTGACTCTCTGAGACCTCAGGAACTGTATCCTGCCAGGCTCCTCTGTCCATGGAGTTTTCCAGGCAAGAATCCTGGAGTGGGTTGCCGTTTCATCCTCCAGGGGATCATCCTGACACAGGGATCGTGGATAATAATGAAAATTACGAATCATCTAAATGTCCAGCAACGGGATTGAACAAATCCAAGTGTCCATGTGATGGAACCTGGGCAACTATAAAGGTTTTAAAAAGTTTTCTTTATTCATTTTTGATTGTAGTGGGTCTTTGTTGCGTGCTTTCTCTGGTTGCAACGAGAGCGAGCTACTCTTTGCTGCAGTGCGCGGGCTTCTCACTGCAGTGACCTCACTTGTTGCCAAACACAGGCTCCAGGGCACGGTTTCAGAAGGTGTGGCCCACAGGCTTTAGTTGCTCCACGGCATGTGGGATCTTCCCAAATCAGGGGTCGAAACTGTGCCCCTGCCTTGGCAGACTGATTCTTAACGACTGGACCACGAGGGAAGCCCCTAACTATTAAATTAAAGACAAGCGTAAACGTTTGTGATATACTGTTAAATGGCAAAAGAAGCCAATGAAACTGTGTCGATGTTATAATCCCCATTTTAGAGAAAATTGTATATGTTATCTATAATGATGAGGAAAAGAATAGAAGAAAATCTACTGGTGGAATTACATGTGATTTTTATATTCTTTGATGTGTTTTTGAAACATTCCAAATCTTCTACAATCAATATCCATCATTTAATTGTCAGGAAAACAAAGTGAATACATTTTTAAAAAAGTTAGCTTCTCCCTGTTCTGATCTGATATATATATATATATATATATATATATGGCCAATTATAGATATAGAATCTGGGGACAAAGCTGATTTGGACCCTTTGTCCCCAACTTCATTGAATTAAAATCTTCCCTGGGTGGCTGCTGAGGGCTGGTTTCTGCCTTTAAGAGATTCTGTTTCATTGGTCCTTAAGCTTCATTAATTCCATGGTCCCTTTTTTGAGCATTGGGTGACCATGAAGTGGTTTGAACTCTTTTCCTCCCCTCCTAGAATGGGGCACCCTGGGCAGTTTATTCACCCCCTGTAGTAGTCAGTGATCACCGAGCCTTCTGGCTTTGTTCTTGTCATCTGCTCAGGACTAGCGCTGAGGCTCTTCTTCTGAACTTTGGTGACTTTGTTCTGGCCAGAAGCATTTTCTCTCCCACTAAAAGTCCTAAAGACTCATAGGAAAATATGAGGAAATTTAGGAAAATCCTTCTGTGTGTGCACTGGGGCAATGGCATTCCTCAGCCTGGAAACCCACACGGCCTGTCCCCTGCTCACCTCTCCAGCTTCACCTGTCACATCTCTCCACTTGCACATACAATTCCTTGAGAACCTACCTTCAGGCCTTTGTACAACCAATTTCCTCTACCCTGGAATGCTCTTTCTGAGTCAATTTACTGCCTCTTTCCTCCTCATGCATTAAGATCGAGACTAATATTTTTTTTCACCTCTGGTGTGAACACTGTTGTTTTTCTTCAGTCACTTAAGTCATGTCTGACTCTTTGCGACCCCATGGACTGCAGCACACCAGGCTTCCCTGTCCATCACTAACTTCTGCTCAAATTCACATCCATTGAGTCAGTGATGCCATCCAACCATCTCATCCTCTGTTTGTCCCCTTCCCCTGCTGCCCTCAATCTTTCCCAGCATTAGATGAATGCAGTGGTCATGTATGGATGTGAGAGTTGGACTGTGAAGAAAGCTGAGCACCGAAGAATGGATGCTTTTGAACTGTGGTGTTGGAGAAGACTCTTGAGAGTCCCTTGGGCTGCAAGGAGATCCAACCAGTCCATTCTGAAGGAGATCAGCCCTGGGATTTCTTTGGAAGGAATGATGCTGAAGCTGAAACTCCAGTACTTTGGCCACCTCATGCGAAGAGTTGACTCTTTGGAAAAGACTGATGCCGGGAGGGATTGGGGACAGGAGGAGAAGGGGACGACAGAGGATGAGATGGCTGGATGGCATCACAGACTCGATGGACGTGAGTCTGAGTGAACTCCGGGAATTGGTGATGGACAGGGAGGCCTAGCGTGCTACGATTCATGGGGTCGCAAAGAGTCGGACACGGCTGAGTGACTGAACGGAACTGAAGACTATTCTATTATTTGAGTTACTTTGTTGTTCGATGCAATTCAATAAAGCACCGGCGTGCTTCATGCACAGAGCTAGCTTTTGGTGAAACAAGTTTGGAGGGATTGTGGAGGAGAGAGAACAGCATTTGCTAGATCCCTGCCATGCGCTGGCCACTCTCCATGCATCCCTCAGTGTACCAGAGGAGACAGACAGACAAACGGTCAGTACAATGCAATGTGATACATGTCCTGGCTGCCGTGTAAACACGATGTTATGGGAAAGGTGATTTCTGCTGGGATGGGGCAACCTTCAGGGAGAAGTTTGTTCAAGTTGGGTCTTAGATGATAAATAGCTTTCGTTTATACCAGTTGCCTGGCTATACAACAGTGGACCCAGCTCTTTGCCTCTCCAAGCCTTAGGGATCTTCTAAGATGATCACAGTAACGGGTGTCCTGGCCTCCCCTGCAGGCTGTTTTAAGATTGTTGAGGGTGGGTCAGGGGTGCTGTGGAATTAGTGCCTCAAGAGGGCCCTTCAACCAGTGATGGATTGTTCAGAAGTGGGATAACTTAGAGGTGTGTTGTTTATACTGGCTCCATCATTTCCCATGGTGGCAGCTTTCTTGACCACATGCTCTTAACTGCCATCCTTCCCCTCCATGACTCACCTTCTCTTCCACCACTGATACTTCTGAGATACTTCTGCTGCTGCTGCTGCTAAGTCGCTTCAGTCGTGTCCGACTCTGTGCGACCCCATAGATGGCAGCCCACCAGGCTCCCCCGTCCCTGGGATTCTCCAGACAAGAACACTGGAGTGGGTTGCCATTTCCTTCTTCAACGCATGAAAAGTGAAAAGTGAAAGTGAAGTCGTTCAGTCGTGTCCGACTTTTATAGCGACCCCACGGACTGCAGCCCACCAGGCTCCTCCGTCCATGGGACTTTCCAGGCAAGAGATCACTTTCTAAACACCCTCAAATCCTTGCCCCCCTGTCTGCTCCTGGGGACCCAAGCCATGACATCTTGGAGGCGCCAGGCGTCGCTCCCCACTGTCTCCCTGTGACATCTCCTGCCCCCAACACACAGCGTTTTTCATGCAGGCTTCGGTTCATGGTTAAGCCCCAAAAAGCTTCTGGAGCATAAAGCCCACAGACAATAGGAACCCAGAGAACACCTAGGCTCAGCAAAACACAGAGAAAGGCTGGATTTTATTTTACAGTGCGTGTGGGAGCCATTCTCAAGGGGCTGCCACCTAATGCCAATCCATCACCTCTGAGAAGTCTCCAGCCGAGGCGTTTGAAAGTGATAGGGTGGGGCGGGAAGGCTGGGTGGGGTGTTGGGAGCCAGCTCTATGGGTCCTTTGTCAATTTCTCCCTTCACTTGAGGCTGAGATGAAAGGAAGGCCTGGGCTCCTGGTTCTGTTCCTCCTGGTACCCTCCTCCCTCCCAGGCCAGCGTACCCCTCCTGGGTGGGGCCTTCGGGAGAAGGGGTCCAATCTGTGGCTGTCACTCTCACTCACGGGAAAATTGTCTGCTCAGCCAGCCACTTGGGCTCCTCCCATGCAGCTGGCTCTCCCAGCCAGCCATTCATTCCCACCTGATCCCTGGGCCTGGATCTTTGGAATCAATTGGCATCAGCAGAGAGGCATTGAAAGTCTCCATGGCGCCCAGCCCCCAGCCAGGAATGTTGTTTTCAGACAAGGAAACTGAGATAGGTGAAGAAGAGGCTTTCGAGGTCCTAACCAGCTGGCAAAGTCAGTCCCAGGAAACAGCATCCCTGAGCCGGGGAGGGAGCTGGCAGGCCAAACCCAGCCTCACCTTCCAGAGCCTGCTGATCCGAAGCTCATTAACTAGGCAGCAGGAAGCTGCGGTGTTCCCACCAGCACCAACATCTGGGGCAGGAGCGGGGGCGGGGTGGGGTCTTCATTAAAATGCACTGACTCCATTGGCACCAAAATAAACGTGACATTCATCAGAAGCTGCTAAATCTATTCAGCGCCTGCTTCCTTCGGAAGTGCAGGGTTCGTGCCGTGGGCCTGGAGAGAAAAGGTCTTTGCTTGTGTGAAAAATGAGGCAGCAGCAGGAAGATGAAGAAGAGAAGGGAAGCTGGAGAAAAGGGCAGACAGAGATGGGATGAGCCACAGCCCAACCTGAGACCTCCAGTGTCTGTGACTCCCCAGCTGAGGGGAAGTATCTATCTGAAAGCAGAAATCAATCATGTTGTGGTGCTTCTCCAGGAAGGAGTGGGGTGTCTGTCACCCAGTAAGGTGATAAAACAAAAGTCATCCCCTCCTCTAATCTATTCAGATTACACTAAGTTTTATCGCGTTCCTAGAATATTGCTGGTATGTTTACATATATTACTTTATTCCTCACAATAACTTGGCAAGTTACTTTTCATCCCCACTCTACAGATGGGAAAACTGAGGTACAGAGAGGCTCAGTAGGTCACTCAAAAGCACCCTTCTAGGGGGTGGCAGCTCATGATCTAAGGTCTGCCAAACCTTGGTGGAGCCACAGTGGTCTCACTGGTGTGGTTTAGAGGTGAGAGCTTGGAAAAAGGAGGTGGAATTCTGAGTCTATATTTACCATTTGGTTTTGGAAAGTCTCTGCCCCTTCTCAGGTCTTGTTTCCCCATCTGTAAGACCTGATTCCCCTGTGCCTGTGAGTATTTGTGCACTCTGGGTCATCGACTGAGGAAAAAATCCTGAGTCACCATTCCCATCCTCTTGCCTGGGTTCAGGTCTCTGGAGTGTAATGGAAGCCGATCACTGGGCACTTGTCAGGTGGAAGCAGGATAGGGTGGTGGCACCCTGGCTCCCTGAATTCGAATCTTACCTTTGCTGCTTACCAGCGGTGTGTCCTTGGGCAAGTTCCTTAGCCTATCTGAGCCCTTTCATATCATTTTTGTTGTTGTGAGAATTATGAATTGTAATGACAGCACGTATTTAGCCAATAATTATTAAGCCTCAGGCACTGTGTTAAGGACATGGATTCATTTAATTTTTATAACTGCTTTATGAAAAGTTTCCTTTCATTCTCCCCACTTTAGAGACGAGGAAACTGAGGCATAGAAGTTATGATGTTAGGTGTGATATATCATGATTCCTGGAAAACAGGAGAAACTCAGGAAAGGTTTTATTCCATGTTCCTTCCTGATCTATGAGTTGGTAATTCCTAGGCACCTCCCCACCATGGGTCTTCCCTGGAGGCTCATTCGGTAAAGACTCTGCCCGCAATGTGGGAGACCTGGGTTCAATCCCTGGGTTGGGAAGATCCCCTGCAGAAGGAAATGGCAACCCACTCCAGTATTCTGGCCTGGAGAATTTCATGGACAGAGGAGCCTGGCGGACTACAGTACATGGGGTCACAAGGAGCCGGGTATGGCTGGGTGTTTAACACTTTAACTTTCCTCCATCCTGAAACTGAACCAAGAGAGTCAAATAAGAATAGAGAAAATAAAGTAATTTCACCTCAGGGAGAAAGGTATATATTTTTCTTTTTAAAGAACAGATACACTGCCAGACCCAGAGTCACCTAACACTGTCATTTTGGAGGACTGTTTTGAGATTACTTCCTTTGGGGAACCTCTCTTGCTGGGGCCACTTGGGGCCTTGGGTGAGCCCACCATTTGCCTGAAGTTACATGGTCCTGTGAGCCTTATTGTAAAAGCATCTGAGAGGCAGATAGCTGTTGGAGAGGAGTTTGGGATTCCTGCTAGAATCTGAACCACCAACATCTGCAGGCTGCTCTGTGCCTGACTCTGTGCTAGGAGTGTTTGCTTAGGAGATTGCTTCCAAGTGGTGGGTGTTCCTGACCTCATTTTTCAGAGGAGACTGAGGCTCCACCATGTGCCATCATCAGCAAGCAGCTGAAAGGCAAGAATTTACTCAATGACCTTGTCCTCTGTATCCTGCTTGCTCTCCTCCCTGACTTGTTTCCTTTTTGACTCTAAATGGTTAACAGTAAGGCGACTGAAAACAAGTGCTCAGTGCAATGATCACCAAACAGTTAGTACATAATTGCTTATTTTTGTAAACAAGTTTAGAGGCTTTTTCAGTGACCTCTCTGTGGCTTTGTGGTTTTGCAGATAAATTCTCTTCCCTTTTACACTCTGATTTTAACTGGGAGCCAAGGCTCTGCTGCCATGGCTCCAAAGCCCTCAGCGCTGCTACTGGTGTGTGTGTGTGTCCTGCACATGCACATGCGCATTCAGTCATATTGAGTGTGTGTCCCTGTGTGCCTCTCTGTGGCCATGGCAGAGTTAACGACACTGAAAACTCACGGCAGATTTTGTTAAGAACTCCTAGGTAAGGAGCAAGGATTCCCCTTAAGTGTAAGGAAGACTTCATCTTGGCAGAAGCAAAGAATCTGGAGTTTCCAGCCCCTGACATGATCATAAGATCTTCATAGGGATCATTCATTCATTCACTGCACAAATATTTATTGAGGCCCTGCATGTGCCAGGTTCCCTGGAGACATAGCCCTAAACAAGTCAGATCCGGTCACAGACTGGTCAGGAAGCGTTCTCAAACTATATTTAATATTTCAACAAGCTGCCATCAGGCCACCCAAGTTACCTAAAACACTCAGCTTTGCCTTGGGCAGAAATTATACCAGTTTGTTGGGGTCACCCGGCTGGCCAGAGAACTCTGGAGGGCTGTGACTAGTTAAGACTGGAAATGAATGAATTATTTCTTAAAACATTTAGGGTGTTGTTAGACAAACTCTTTTGAAATGTGGGTACCTTGGTAGAAGGTTGCAATGGGCCTAGTTGTCACCAAAAGGATCCTGGCATCCTCCTCCCCCATCTTCCTAGTATCTGCTTCCCTGCAGGCCTGGGGGGGTGGTGCTAGGTCTCCCCAAATGTTTCTGCTGCTGTTGTTAGCAGTGGACAGTGAGGGGCAGGGCCCCAAACCGCCCTGCACTCAGAAGCCTGTGCCACCATCAAACTGCTCTGCGGGCTCTGGCCCCTGCTTCCTGCACTCCTACTGCCCTGCTTCCAGGGCCCTGTCCTCCTAGGCTGGGGACTCTGGATCCAGGACAAGCTGAAGTCACTGCAGTTCCTCCTGCATTTATATTTGGGGCCTTTGCTATGTTGTAAAAGAGATCCTTTAACCTGCTTCAAGAAGCAGAAACCAGCTCCAGGAGACCAACGAGGCAGTGCGCTGGGTTCCCATTGGGGGCCGACCAATGAAAAAGTCCTGAGGGTGGGGGCTTGGGCTGGGTGTCTCATGTATGAAGAGATCAGGACAGTCTGGGCTCCGTGGCTGCCACCTGCATCCTTCAAGACTCAGGAGATTCCTGGACTTGACACAAGATCCATCCCAGGATGTGGGACAGCAAAGCCCGGGCACAGCTCTGGCTCTGGGGTCTACCAGCCAGTGTTACGAATCCCAGCTCTGACACCTGCGGATCCTTGCACCTCAATTTGCCTTTCTGTAGAGAGGGAGTTACCCCACATCTACCTCCCAGGGTCATGGCTGTCGATTTTGAGGAGTAAATTGTAAAGGACTGTTGTGTGTACATGTGAAGGAGTGTAATTATGAGGGTGTGGTAAAATAGGAGAGCTCTGGAGTCAGAATGCCTGAGTTCAAATCCTGGCTCTACCATTACCCTGCTGTGTGACTACGGGCAAGTGACTTAACCTCTCTGTTTCCTATCATCCCTAGGGATGATGACAGTTTTTAATTCATATGGTAGTTGAGGAGACTTGAACTAATTAATATAAACAGCATAACAAATTTCCTGGCACCTCCTAAGTGCATAATAATTGATGATGGTGAAGATGCTGGTGGTGATAATGGTGATGATGGTGGGAATGGGGGTGACATGAGGAGGGGGTATAGACACCAATATTATCCTCATTCACGGAGAGTGGCACTTAGACATTTCAAATCTCCTGGACTCTGTGACCTTGACCTGGCTCTGACTGGGTGGGCAACTAATGGTGAAGTGGATACCAAGTCTCAACTTCAACTGGGTTGGGGGGGTGTGAGGCCGGCCCCAGCTAGAAGAGGTGTGGATAAACATGCTCCTTGGGGTCTGTTTTTCCTGGATTCTCTTGTAGGGTCAGCAGTGGAGGCTGAGCCTGTGACCTGCACCTGGACCTTCAGGTGGGTCCCTTTACCTTTCAGAACAGGCACAAAGCCCCCGGCACGCTGACCAAGTTGGGATCAATGGGATGTTGCAGAGGAAAAAAAAAAGAAGAAATAAGTTCAATAGAGAAATTCTTCTGCCTCA
>SJYQ01094212.1:178696-200805 GCA_006410935.1 Redunca redunca | reverse complement strand
TATTTTGAACAAGTACAGAAATTCAGCAAACCTGTTGGTCCAGTATCTTTTCAGTTTTTCATAGATAGGGATGATGATTTGGAGTGGCCACTTGACCTCTGAGTTAGTGAATACCTTAAGAATTTAAAAGAGTGAAAAATTTGTTTTTTGCAGTAGATTACAGTATTTTAATCTTAATAATACAAGCATAATGGTGAAGATCCTAGGCTTAGACCTGGGTGTACCTGGAGCCCCATCAACCTACATCTTTGAGTTTGGACAAGTTCCTCATCTGTCTGAATTTCCTTATCTTTAAACTGGGGATAAAAGTACTTTCTTCATAACAGTACCTTTACATGTAATGGTTCATGTATTGTATTTTTTTTCTTTTTTACTGAACTTGGCACTGTATGTAAATATTCAATACATTTAGCTATTTTATGCCATTTTCTTTTCCACTACACCATGACCCACTGACTTACTGTTTTCTAAATGATGTGAAAGAGAACTGATTTTTTTTTTTTTTTTAGAAAAGAGCTATAGTTTTTAATATCAAGGGTTAGTTTCCAGATAGTTTTATGATGCAGGGGTATATTTAGAGAAAATATGATTTCAAGTTGGTCTGTAGTAACTTTGGTGTTCCATTAGAGCCTTTTAACGGGGAAGATGCTGATGGAATCTATACCTAGTTTGAATTAATTACTTAGTTTGCAAACTGTGACTAGTATTGGCAGATGTAAGATTCATAGTTATAAGGAGAAATGTTAAAAGCTGTTTCACAGTATTAAAATTTGAAAGATAATGATGCAGAAAATAAAGTACCAAGCAAGTAATTTGAGGGGGAGAATTTGAGTGACATTATGTAAGCCCCTTATTTTTAAAATTGATTTGAATAATGTGAACTGGAATCCCTTCTCTCCAGATTTCAGCCTTACAGAATTTAGGTCATCATTGACTTACTTTGAACATTTTGACTGTTAAAGAAGCAAAAGGTATGTGATATGAACCTCACTGAAAGCTGATTTTTTTCATATAATTAGATGGAAAGAGTACTATCCTTTACCTCTTCATGAAAAACATGGATTTAGTGTAGTATTGCTGGGTCCATTTTAAAAGTATTTCCAAAGAATATGAATGACTTGTAAAAATCTTTTGTAATTCTTTATTAATATGAGACTAGGTAAGGAGTAGGTTGAAAAACTATGAAGTAAGTAACGAGTGGTGATTTTTGAGCTGGTGTAAAAAAAGCCTTGCTTTAATAAAAAGTGTGAGGTTGAGCCCTTTTCTCAGACACTCAGGGGAATGCTAGGATTTTAATTACTTTGTGAAATTAAACCTACCACATATTCTGATTGTATTAGGAATATACATAATTCTGGTAGACTTAGTTTTTTTTTTTTTAGCAGTTTTGTCTTTTAACTCTTCATTGATGACCAGGTAATTCAGTCATCAGTAATATGAAAGCAGTAGGCTTAACAGGATATCAGTCCTTAAGAACATGCATGGGAACCACAAATTGAAGCAGCCAACTTGGACTTGATTCTTTTTAGCACTACATTTATTTTCCTGTCCCCACCTCCCATTCCTCTGTAGATATAACGGTGCTATCTTCACATTTTGTCCTGATATTTGCCTATATCACACAATTGATAGAACAGATGAGCAATTGGTTAAATAGATGAATTAATTGATCCATGTGGATAGAGTAGCTGCTGCTGCTGCTAAGTCACGTCACTTGTGTCCGACTCTGTGCAACCCCATAGACGGCAGCCCACCAGGCTCCCCCGTCCCTGGGATTCTCCAGGCAAGAATACTGGAGTGGGTTGCCATTTCCTTCTCCAATGCATGAAAGTGAAAAGTGAAAGTGAAGTCGCTCAGTTGTGTCTGACTCTTAGCAACCCCATGGACTGTAGCCTACCAGGCTCCTCCATCCATGGGATTCTCCAGGCAAGAGTAATGGAGTGGGTTGGCATTGCCTTCTCCATGTGGCTAGAGCACAAATATTCAAATCAGCAAGGTAATGAGTACTTTGTAGGGTCTCTTGTAGACTTACTCTTTTATTGTAGAGTTTTTGGAGAAAACGTAGCTTTCTCAACTCTTATGGAAAAAAGACTGGGTCAGTGTGATATGAGTAGGTTTTTCATTCTAGGGTTATTTTCTTCCACAACCTGAATTTTTGTTGAGGTGAATTCTTAACTAAACTTGGGGCAATTTCCTAAGCAAACATCTAGCAAAGATGATGATAGCAGTTCTTAAAAAATAGCAATAAGTAGAACAATCCAGCTATGCTTTGTAGGGAAATGGATAAACCATGGTTTATTCATGCTGGTTTATTCATGCAATGAAATACTATCCCCTGGTAAAAATGAGTGAACTAGATCTTTGCTTATCAACATGGGATGCATCTCAAGTACATAATACTGAGTAAAAAAAAAAAAACAAATTGCCAAAGGATAGATACACACAGTATTATGCAACTGTGTAGAGTTTTAAAACAATATAACGTATACTGTTTATTGTTATATGTATATCTAGTGAAAGTACATAAACAGACAAGAATATACATGGAAATAAGACATAGTAACTTTAGAAATAGTTGGTTACCCTGGAGAAGGAAGATTTGGATAGAACTCCTTCAGGTCTCTGTATAACTTTTTCTTCTGTTTTAAAGAGAGCTGAAGCAGATAGGAAAATGTGTTAAAATATAAAATGGAATGATAGGTGCATGGATTTGTATTTTTAAAGACTTGTGTATGGTTAAGGTAGTTTGTGAAACTAGAACCTTATAATTTTTACTTATAATTGGGCTCTCTTCCGATACGCTCTTTATTTTACTTTGTAGCTTCTCTCCTTGCAGCAGGAAAAGAATGTGCCAGTGCAGATCCACTATGTAAAGCTTTTTAAAGAAAGGAGTCAGACCAATTATTAATTCAAGTTTATTTTGCTGTTTGACTTGAGCTCCTGGGAGAAATGCTTTCCTTAGGATATGAGGAGTGATCCTTCTTAAGAGGTTGCAGGGCAATTCAAGTTCTAGAAACCCTTGAGAAATACATGATGGTGAACTCTCAGAGTGTAGGGAAGTGCATTGTATCCTAAAACCCTGAAGGGAATTTGGACAGTGACTTAGATACAAAATAACTGTAGGTATCATATAGTCGTTAACATTTACTTTTTTTCAAGTTTGCACTGGTTAAATTTCATTACAGTGTAGTAATCCTAAGTTTTATACTGTGAATGCAGGTGTCCTAGTTATTGCTCAAACAAAATAATTCTCTTTCTACAGGTATTAATAAGTAAACATGATAATGTATTAAGTGGTTGAGTTATAAATAGTCAATTTAGTGGCTGATCCATAATATAACTCACAAGTTTAAAAAGAATATTTTCAGGCCTAATCAAAATACCTGTTATTAGCACTTTCAAAATACTCTAAGTGAAATATGTCTCCAGAACAGTATATTTTGGCATGTGTACTCCCTGTTGTGTGTCCCCTTTTTGACCTTAAGCACTGGGTATTATTGATCGGTAAAAAGAAATAAATCAACATACTTTGAACTGTATTTCTGTAATGCCTATTTTTTTTAAAGCCATCTTAATGAAAGAATAGTAGCAAACTATTAAAGGAGTAAATAATTATATATATCAATAGATATAAATAAATATATATATAATTTGTATCATAAGTTATACACTGTCAAGTAATAATAGGCATAAATGGTTGCAGTACCTGGGAATTTAAAATTCATTTGCAGAATTATAATATTTATCAGAATGTTTCTTTGGAATTTTAGTATTTCCAACAAATGCATTTCAAAGAGGTATGCAGTGAGTGCAAAAAAGAGCTAAGTGGATATTGCAGGATATTTATTTTACCATGTTTCCCCCCCTCCCNTATCAATAGATATAAATAAATATATATATAATTTGTATCATAAGTTATACACTGTCAAGTAATAATAGGCATAAATGGTTGCAGTACCTGGGAATTTAAAATTCATTTTCAGAATTATAATATTTATCAGAATGTTTCTTTGGAATTTTAGTATTTCCAACAAATGCATTTCAAAGAGGTATGCAGTGAGTGCAAAAAAGAGCTAAGTGGATATTGCGGGATATTTATTTTACCATGTTTCCCCCCCTCCCATGAGCAATATTCATTTTAGAAGATTCCCAACAGTTAGAAGAATACAGTTTTAATAGGTTTCAGGGTAAGATTTGTTGTTGTTGTTTTGTCACTAAGTAGTGTTGGACTTTTTTACAACTCCATGGACTGCAGCCTGCCAGACTTCTCTGTCCATGGGTTTTCCCAGGCAAGGATACTGGAGTGGGTTGCCATTTCCATCTCTAGGGGCTCTTACCAACCCAGGGATCAAACCTGTGTCTCCTGCATTGGGCAGGTGGAGTTTTTACCACTGAGCCCCCAGAGAAGCCCCCAGGGTGAGATTAGCAGGCTATAAAAAAATAAAAATAAGTAAAAAGAGAGAGACTATGAAGCCTTAATGCCCCTGATTACACCAAAAAGTCTCCATGTGCTAAGGAGAAAGAGCCTGTTCTCTCCTGCGTTATCTGACATCTGTGAAGTGTCATGAAAGAAAAGCATCTTCCTTTTTAGGAAGATTATTAGCAAATTATGGATGAGAGTTTTTATTATGAGAAGATACTTCCCTTTTGTGTCTAAAACTGACTTTTAATTATATATAAGCATAGAACCCTTCTAATCATTTGAAAGTCTGTGGACTTAAGATCAAGGGTTGTCTTCCACTGGGTACTCTTATGTGTAGCCAGCTTGCACCTAATGGTTCCTATGGTACAAGAGCTTACCAACAAATAAGTCATGGTTTCTGACCTCCCAGAGTTTATAATATATTTTGAATCAATGACTTAGTAAGTGCATTATCCCATTAGTAACAGCATTATAAGTACTTTCTAGGCCATCCTACTGACTTCATTTATATGCATTAATTTACTGAATCCCTGAACTCTAGGTCAGGATTTAAGGGGCGGTCAGCTCCCATGTGCTGATAGTGGTAAGGAACCTGCTTGCTGGTGCAGATGTAAGAGACGTGGGTTCGATCCCTGGGTTGGGAAGATCCCCTGGAGGAGGGCATGGCAACCCACTTAAGTATTCTTGCCTAGAGAATCCCCATGAACAGAGGAACCTGGCAGGCTAGTCTATGGGGTCGAAAAGATTCGGACATGCCTGAACGACTAAGCAGGGCACAGCAGTTTGTCTACAGGTATTTATTGAGTACTTGTTGTATATCAGGACTGTTTTAAGCAGCTGGGATATAATAGAACATAAGGTGTTTTGGGCTTCCGTGGAAGTTTTATATTGGTTCCATACCTGAAGTATAGTAGGTAAGAAAAATACATATGGTTTAAGTTGTTGAAATTTAAGCATTTTAAAGTTAGTATACTAACTTTGACTAAATTATTAAGGCAAATGGACTTTGTCCAGAGAATAAAGTTTACTAAATGTGAATACATAGAATTTAATTTTCTCTTTGCATTGGGGATAATAGTTCATTGACATATTTCTGTTCCATATTTAAAATGTTTATTTATATTCTACTTTGTTCCTAAAAGGCAGGTTACAGAAATATGTAAATGTGGCAAAATAAAATGAAGAGATGGAATGAATGGAGCCCAGGTGTGAGATTAGAAAGCACAGCACACATACAGTGAAGTCCTAGGCGCAGGTGCTGTCCTGTGGGACTCTTAATCCTCCCGCCACGAAATCTATAATCCTGCCTGTGTTTATACCTGCCATTTTGTTTCTTCTTGAAATGTAGACCCTTCCTCTCATGAAAGAGCAGTCCCACTGCATGTGTGTTCTGAATGCTGCCCTTTCCCACTTTGTCCAGGATTTTGGTTTTGCCCTCTGTCCTTGTCCCCCTTCTAGCTAGGATCAGTGTCATCGTCCTGCAGACATGTTCAGCTCTCTCTCATCTTATCCTACTCCCCCCAATACACTCTTGATCTTCATGTTTCTCTCCAGCGACTGCTCCTTTCTGTTTGCCATTTCAACATTTTTTTTAAAAGAATCATTTGCATCAACTTTATTTTCATGTCCTCACCTCCCACTTACAGTCAGCCTGCTCCAATCTGGTTTTCAGTCCCCAGATGAGACCCCAGCTGTGCTGATCAGTCCTTCCTGCTGGAAATGTTTTCTGCTTTGCTTTGTGTGCCCACATCTGACTCACATTTCTTCTACCTCTCAGGCCACTTCCCACCTCAGTCCTTGCTTGTGGCTCAGTCTGTCCAGGCATCTTGCAGCTAGATTCTGCGCCTTCCCTCTCTTTTGTATGTACTCCACTGTCACTATCCATTGTCTTGATCTCAGATATTGTCCATATGCTTCCCAAGTTCATGTCAATAGTTAAGACCTTTCTTCTGAACACCATACTCATATATTCAGCTGTTCACTTGATATGTACTCTTGGATTTCTCACAAGCACCTTAAATTTATTAAAAAAAAAAAAATTCTTGTCTAACCAGAATCTTACTGTCCACTTCAGAATCCTGTCCTCACTTTTCCCCATGTCAGTAAATGGTACCACTACACAGTTGCTCAAGGCAGAAGTCAGAGGTCGTTTTTTATTCCTCCTTCTTTATCTCCCCCCTTATATCTAATACATCACTAAGTCCTGATTGTTCTAGGACACAGCACCTCTCACCTTGTTTACCTCTTTCCACCAGATGGGTAGCCTTGTGTGAAATTAAAGAGCCCAGGCGTCCTTCCTTCACTCAGATGAGGCAAAAGAGTATTTTCAGGGAGTGTATTCCTAACAAAACTCATTGGGGCACTGTATGTGACTATGTTCACTGTAAAATTGACTTAAAACTTTTGAAATGAGTGATGTAAATCATTGCTATTAAAAAGTTGAGGATGCCTACCAAAATGATAGTTTTAGAATACAGGTTCCCAGTCCCTTACTTGTAACCCTTGGGGCAAGACTTGTTTTGAAACTGAGTTTTTCTGATCTTTGGACTAATGCATAAACCATATACAACACTTCTTGTGGGGCTTTTGATCCCACCCTACAATCATATTAATACTTCTGTGACAGAACTTATGAAGATGTACATTAAAGGGGTAAAAACTAAATAGCCTCATGTTAGTTCTAGTCAGGTTTTGCTCTTGGGTGAGTTCAGGTCAGATTAAATTTTGCCACCAGAAGATTTAAATGAAAAAAACTTTTAATTTTCAGGGTTTTTTGGCCTTTGGATTTCTGGCTATGGTATCATGGACCTGTTGATACTTTGCAGCTCTTCTTTCTAGTGATAATTAGAACATCTAGACCAGATTTTTTTTTTTAGGCACTTCAGATCATGGTACTAAAACCATATCCTCTGTATGTACAAGTTAGCTTATCTCTCTGTTAAATGTAGCCGGAGGTTGTGTGTCCCTGGGATCTAACAATGGAATCAATTCATTAAGAACCAAGATTTGCTTTTTGTTTTAAAGGGTCATCTGAGAGTTTGATTACTTTACATTTCACTGTGAAGGAGATCATTTGAAGTGTTCAGGGGTATATTTAAACTGAATGTAACTTTCTTCTGTGGCTCATAGTACTTAGTAGTTGGAGGGGATGCCAGAGTCTATTTTGCTTCTTTTACAGATGCCATTGGTGTCTGGAAAGGCCAGGTGAAGTAAAAAAGGACCCCACATTATTTGACTCTGTAAATATCACACATCTTCTGGGTCAGAGCTACTTAATATAATAAAGGCTATTAGGGAAAGTTACTGTAACAGAAGAAAAGCAGAGTGCAGGGGTCTTGACTCACCTGGGGAGAAGTATCCTCAGAAGCAGCCTCATAATTAGGCAGTTTTATAACAATTAAAAATGTTAAACAGCGGAAGAACATAAGCAAGTTTAAATGCTATTTGAATGGTTGAGGCAAGTCTTATAGATTTCCCAGAGTGGGGGGATCATAAAAATATTAGGAAAATGAAATTTTTTAATTTATTTTTCCTGTTTGGGTACATAGTTGAGGAAGTATGTTGGGTTAACTGGATTTGGTAAATGCTACATATTTTAAGTATGTGAGGTAAAACTATAAGCTTTCCACATTTAGCTGTAATATTCCTTTTTAGTTATGTTTCCTTGATAGTCATTTCCTTTTTTCTCATTGCCATATTTGAATTTCAGGTGGGCATATCTTCTTAGAAGTATATTAAACACCATTAAAACAAAATTAGATCTAAAATATTGATAAAGATGTCTGTGAAATAGTATACTAGCTTTGGTTGCTGCTTATATCATTCTTACAAATTTAGTGTTCAAAATTACACTAACTTATTATCTTAGAGCTCTTTAGGTTAAAAGTCAGACTCAAGTCTCTAGGTTTCAGTGTGTCATCAGGGAAGTGTTTTTTTCTGGAGGCTCTAGGAAAGAATCCATTCCCTTGCCCCTTTCAGCTCCTAGAGGCCACCTACGTTCCTTGGCTTTTGGCTGTTCCCTTCAATCTTCAAAGCCAGCAGTTTAGCAGCTCTCTGACCCTGTTTGCATCATCATATCTCTTTCTCAAACTCTCCTTTACCTCTCTTTCCCACTTTTAAGGACTCTGTGATTATATGGAGTCCACCTGGATAGTTATTAATAGAATCATCTCCCCAACTTAAAACCAGCTGGTTAGCAGCTTTACCTCTCCTCTGCATGTAACCTGATATACTCCCAGGTTCTGGACACTAGGATACATGGACATCTTGGGGATCATTATCCTCCCTACCATAGATAGAAAGTAACAAAGGAATGTTGCAAAACAGTTTGTAGAGTTTTAATTTCACTTGGATTTGAAAAAATGATTATTGATGAGAAATCATATCGCATAAGGAGTAATCTACTTTAAGAAAGCCCTGTATTCAAAAAAAAGGACCCCAAAAGGGAGGATATGCCGGCTGCTTCAGTCACTTTACTGAAAGATTCTCCACAGTTTTGATTGCCAGTTCAGCCAAGAGGCAGCCGGTCAGTTGCATTAAGTGTGTTTGAGCACTGCCGCTCCCTCCCAGAGCAGTTCTCTGGTTTCTCCCAGGGCACTGTTACTTCTATCAAGGGACCAGCTACTCTGTAATCTCTGATAGATAAGCAAAGGTTAGACCTATTCTCAGAACTTTTCTGTATGCTGTGAACCGTTCAGTTGCTCAGTTGTGTCCAACTCTGCGACTCTATGAATTGTAGCACGCCAGGCCTCCCTGTCCATCACCAACTCCCGGAGTTCACTCAGACTCATGTTCATCGAGTTGTACCTTTTACTAAAGGTTAATTACTGCCGCACACAAAGCATAGTACCACTTAGTAATCATTTATTAAATGTTGTTGTTCAGTCACTAAGTTGTGTCCGATTCTTTGTGACCCTACGGACTGCAGCACGCCAGGCTTCTTTGTCCTTCACTATCTCTCAGAGTTTGCTCAAACTCATGTCCACTGAGTTGGTGATGCCATCCATCCATCTCGTCCTCTGTTGTCCCCTTCTCCTCCCGCCTTCAATCTTTCCCAGCATTAGGGTCTCTTCCAATGAATCGACTAAATCTATTCAAATATATCTTTCATTTACATGGTACCCTTCATCCGACTTGGAATGATTCAGAACCTTTCTAAAATAAACACTAGGTAAAGAGTAATTTCCTCCAGATACACAGATGGGAAACAGTAAGAATTCACAGGCAACCTGGAGTAAACAGATGGATCTTACATCTCTCCTGCCGGTGTGGGCTGTTTGCAGAGCATTGTGATCATGCCATATCCTTTTGCAGGACAATAACAAATTTGGCCACAGTATTTTTATCACTCACACATCTAAAACCCCATTGCCCTTATTTTCATGAGCTTTGGTGCCCTTAAAAATGTGAATTTCTAAGTTGAAATGCATTGAGTGTTTCTGTCTGCCTGTTCCTATTGCTAGCTCTAACTTTATTAAATTTTGAGTTGCTGAAATGATGGATCATGATATTGGTACTGTTATTTTCATATAACTTTTCTATTAAATGGCAGATACTATTTTAAAATTCAGATTTCTTCTAGCCCTTTGGATTATGGTTTTGAATTAAGATTGATTTGGAGAAAATACTGCTGCTTCCAATAAATGGAGAACTTTGTTCTAACGATGTAATTTTGTTTGTGAGCATTGCTGGAAAATGTAAATTAAAACTGCTTCAATCTGATACATTACTGGAGAGATTGTAGAAGTTCTTGTTTATTTAATTGGTATTTAAGTGTCCATATGTCCCAGAAGCATTTTAAAAGTAGCCTTAGTGTGCTTGTAGTGAATATGTAACACACTGAGTTTTCAGATTCCACTTCTTTATAGTAAAACAAACCAAAAAAGGCTGTTGCCCGACAGAGTACAGCGAGGTCATAGGTAGTCTTTTCTCACTTTGAAATTACGTTTGACGTTCAACAGGCATTTTTTATAAGCTAGTGGGCAGGCTCAGTCTAGAGATTCAACTTTGGCAGGCGGGATATGAAATAGTTTAAATAGTTTTGCTGCATATTTATTGCCCAGTGAATGTGCACTTGTTGGAAGGCTGCCTTTTTTTTCTTTCTTTTTTTTCTTTTTTTGAAAAATCTGACTGATAAAATAGCAAAGGGTTCTTTTACTGCTCTTTGTGCTTACCTGCGTTTTGCTGTTTAGGTCTTTACCTTTTGCAAGGAGAGAATGATTTGGTGATGGAGTGCCCCCACTGACCGATGGACTCAAAGAAGAAAAGGTAAAAGCATTTTTTCCTTGTCCTCTGTCTTTCTAGGAAAACACAGCAAACAGTTCCATTTATGTGTAGCTTCTCTTCAGTTTAATTTTCTTCTTGATGGTTATTAAGTAGGAATAATGACATTTGTGTTGATTGGCAAAGAGAGAAAGATAATTACAATTAAGCTTGTTAGTGGTTCACTTTGTCGCTAGTCCCTTCTTACTAAAGGCACAAAATCTCTTCCTTTTATCATTGTAAAGCTTTCGAAGCCATTTCTTCCTCACATAATTTCAGTTTTTTCAAAGGTAGCCTTATTAATTATAATTATATCCTTGGAAAACTTGTCATGAATGATATTTTGAAAAAGAGGTTAGGTTTGTGGCTTCCCTTTCATAACACCATGGATGTGCCCAATTACAACTTACAGGAATATTATTTAGCACAAATAGAGAAAATCCTAGGTATTGCAAAATAGAGAAGTCAAAGAAAGTTTCTGAACATCATTAACATTTTGGCATCAGTGTTCTAGAAAAAAGATTATGAAAAAAGAAATGTCCTATCAGTGGTGACACAAAGGAAGACGTTATATAAAGGAAATCCAGAGTATGTTAATATGACCTTTTCTTGGAAAGGGAGGCAGTTAGGATATGATATTATACAGCTGTGTGTTTTATGATTTTTAAGCCAGTGTCATCAGATGGATAGAATTCTTTGGCTAAAATGTAAGTAAAGCATGAAGGATTTTACCTGTTATAAATTTAACTCTTAAAAATTTAAATAGGAATTATAGAGCTTAAACTCAGCATAAAGTGAAATAAGGATCTCTACTGCTCCTGTCTTTCTCATCAGGTATCTACTTGTTGTTTTTTTTCCTCTGAAATGAAAAAAATTTAACAATAAGACTCTAACTTTGGATATGTTGTAACTTTAATAGCTAAGGAGTTAATGTATTGAGAAGTTAGAATTTTGAAATTTTATGTCACTCAATCAAAAAACTTCAAAAAATAGCCCAGGTTTTGTTGGTTTCTTAGATAGAAATAAGTAATTTGTGGATTTGTCCTCAGGGTCTCATATCAATAGTTGTTTTGCCTCTGCTTCTGTGTCATAACCAAGTCATAAAACAGGTGCTAACCTGTCTGACCCAGTCACCCATGTACTGGTAAAAGGTATAAATCTTCATGACAGTATTAAGGACAAGAGGCATAGTTCTGAACTACAGAAACAATTAAGCAATTTTTCTTGATGTTTGTAGTTCCACAGAGGCTGAAGGATCCAAAGAAAGAGGCCTGGTCCATGTGTGGCAGGCAGGGTCCTGCTCTGTGACACCAGAGAGATTGCCAGGCTGGGGAGGAAAGACTGTTCTTCACGCTGCCCTTGGAGTGAAACATGGAGTGCTTCTGACTGAAGGTGCTGAGAACGGCTTAGCCAGCATTAACCGAAACTCTGACCAGTGTCTGAGTCTGTAAGAACAGCTGAGCTTCCTGTGTGCCCATGGTTCTCAATGGACTTTGCTGGAGCTTATGTTCTTTTTGTTTTCAAAATATGTTCTTACTCCCTTTATATGAAATCAGATTAGTTCTTAAATTTAAGATGTTCCCTAGCTAGAATAAAAGGGAGAATTATAGCTTAAATTTTTTTGTAGTGATAAGTACATGAAAAATTAGATTTTTTTAAAGATTATGTATTCAGAGATCCTGTTGCTATAATGTATCAGAATAATAATGCTAATAATAGCAAATGTCTATTAAGCAATTATATGTGCCAGGCACTGTGCTAAGCACTTTATATGTATTATCTCATTGAGTCCTGACAACCACCTTATGAGGTAGCTGCTGTTATTATCCCCACTTCACAGATGAGGAAGCTGAAGGTCAGGGAGGTTAAATCATTTTCCCAAGCACACACAGCTATTTAAAGGGAGTCAGGATGGGAACCCAGAGAGTCTGATTTCAAAGCCTGCTTTTAAAGTCACTTGGCTATACTGTCTTAGGTTTTCTCAGGCATAAATGGCAGCTTATATATATAATGCAGTCTATAAATCTGTAACAGAAACCTAGGCTATAATTTATGGAGAGCTACCTTTAATTTTGATGGCATTTTGCCAGTGCAGTCATGGCAAATTTGATTTGGGTCAGGACTGCCATCAACTCCACTAGTTTATAAATTTCTGCTCTATAAGCATTTGTTAAGTATTTAATAATGCTTTGGTATTTTCCTTGTAGGAACTAAGGGAAGACAAATACTAGGAAACAAAGCTTAAAGCTGACCTTGGTGGTTTTATGGGGTAAACATAGATTTCTTTCTAACTTCTTTGTTATTATGTCACTTTTGTTATTATAATACATAATACTACCATTATTATTGTATTAGGCTAAAATTTGGAAAAAGCTTTATTTTTTAAATGTGAACTATATTCAATACCTACAGTGTGGGCTTCAAAATATATAGTTCTGAAGCATATATAAATGGAATTCTGTTACTGTTGTTGTTTTAGCCTTTCAGCTATTTAGGAATCCTTCGTGAGCATGGTATCTTTAAACATCTAGAATCAAACCTAAAAGGTTGGGAAAACTGAGGGAAAACTAAAAAAAAAATGTAAATAACCTATGTTCATGTGTAAGCAGTATTCTGGTTTAAGTGTCAAAGTAACAAAAAATCCCCTCTCAACACAAGTGTGTAGCTTGAAATGGCACAGAGATCTCCAGTACTTTCTTTTCTAAGTGAGGAAATGGTATTGACTGAATACTAGAAATTTCAAGCTTCTTTGTCTCTATTCAAGTTAGCCATTAGCTCCTAATTCAGTGAGGACACCTCACTGACTCACTGTTTTTGTGGGATACTATTTTTAAATGATGTTTAAATATTAATTTCTTTGCAGTTTTCTCTAGAGAGCCTATTGTTCCAGTGGAATAATACCAATTGAAAGTTTTGGTGAACTGTGTGATTTGGTAAACAAGTGTGATAGGTATATCACTTGGGAAGAAAAGTTTGAAAGCTCTTAACCAGTGAGCTTATTTTCTTAGTACTCTATCCAAATTAGAAATTCCCTAACAAAAGCTGATCTTTCTTCTAGCCACTATTGTGTTTTTCCTTACACAGATCTTGTAGTGAGTTAATTTGAGTATATAATTGTATCTGCCATGTATCATAGGCCAGAGATTAAATAAGCATTTTTTTCATCAGTGACTGAATCGCTGCTTGTGAAGGAAGAATAGTACTCATTTCTTTATTAATTAAAAAAAAATGGGTAGGTCCCTGGTCATATAGGAAAGAAAAGATAGGGCTTTGTTTAATATTTTTCAAAATCCATGGCCAAATCTTTGTCCCATTTAAATTTTTTAGCTAATATGGATCATTTATACATGCCCCCAAATTCCTGCAGTACCGGCAGTAAAACTATGACTTCATAGCACACGTGAGAATAAATAGGTTGTCATCATTCATGTCTCCCCAAGTCACTGGTGCCTTCCTTTTTATTTCTAAAGCTGGCCAGTTACCCTTCAGTCTAAAGCTACTCAGTCATGACTTCGTTTGTGTTTTACTTTGTTTTGTTGTGATGTGCTTTTTAAATGCAACTCAGAAAGGCTGTCTAGTACACAATATATATTATATATAATATTTAAAAATTAAACATAGTGTAGTACAAAACATGAAGACAGTCACGTATTGTTAATATTGCTGCTTTCAGTCCAACCTGGAGGTGTTGTATAAGGGTGATTTCATAGTTTTGGCCAAAGTGAATCTCTAGTATTTTTTATGCCATTGCATATTCATCTACTGCTCTGTTAAACATTAGTAGTGAATATTGTAGATATTAGTGAATGTGTCTGTTTTGTCTTCTGCTTATTTTATCTGATCATGTCATGATCATTGTTCTGTGTTTGAATTTGGAATCCACTTCTGTAATAGCCTATGATGAGAGCCGTTAGTAATGATCGGTGCTAGGAGTTTGTAGAATGAGGCTGAAGAAGAGGAGCACCTTCATTTGAAGTTGTCTCCTGCAATTTGTAGAAATTGTCACCATATTTCTGAATGTTCAAAGATGTTCTTTGTTAAAACATTAGTAAGTATGGAATGCTATATGTTTGAACCAAATTTCTTTAGCTGTGCTCTTGAAAATTAAGAAAAGGGAAAAAAAAGAAATTCTATTTTGTTAAACCTAGAGGGGACTAAAGGTAAGCTGAGAAAATGTCTAGTTAATTCACTAACTTTTTGTTTCTGTTTTGTTTTGTTTTTAAACCCTCAGATGGTGAGGTCTACAGCTTTGGGACTCTCCCCTGGAGAAGTGAGCCAGCAGAGACTTGTCCAAGCAACCCCATTCTGGAGAGTGCCCTGGTTGGGCAGTATGTTGTTACCGTGGCAACAGGGAGTTTCCACACCGGAGCAGTCACAGACAGTGGTGTGGTGTACATGTGGGGGGAGAACTCTTCTGGCCAGTGTGCGGTAGCTAACCAGCCGTATGTTCCAGAGCCAAACCCTGTCAGCATTTCTGATTCTGAGACCAGTCCTTTGTTAGCGGTCAGGATCTTGCAATTGGCATGTGGTGAGGAGCACACTCTGGCATTGTCCCTAAGCAGAGAGATCTGGGCATGGGGTACCGGTTGTCAGTTGGGTCTCATCACCACCACCTTCCCAGTGACAAAGCCCCAAAAGGTGGAACACCTTGCTGGGCGAGTAGTGCTCCAGGTTGCTTGCGGTGCCTTCCACAGCTTAGCACTGGTCCAGTGCCTCCCTTCCCAGGATCTGAAGCCAGTGCCAGAAAGATGCAACCAGTGCAGCCAGCTCTTGATTACGATGACTGACAAGGAAGACCACGTGATTATATCAGACAGCCACTGTTGTCCATTAGGTGTAACACTGTCAGAATCCCAGGCAGAAATCCAGGCCAGCACCACCATCAGCCCCTCCTCTGAAACCCTTGACAGCCAGGGAGAAGTGTTTGAGAACACTCTGGTGCAGAATGAGCCACCTGCTGCTACTGAACTGAATGTTGGAAATGTTCAGACCGCAAGTGTTCAGACCACTTCCTCCCCACAAGATATCATGGGGACAACTGAAGTTTCTTCTGCAAGAAGTGTACCATCATACCCTGACACTCAGGCAGTAAATGAGTATGTGCAGAAACTGTCGGATCATTCAGTAAGAGAAAACTCCGAGAACGGTGAAAAGCCAGTGCCATCTCAGGTACCTGCTAAATTTTGTAAAGGTGTTTCTGGAGTTGAACCATCTGAGTTTTTCTTGAGAAACTTTAAATACCTAAGGGTTGGTACCATTTAAAATTTTTTTAGTTTGACTATAATTCTGTCTCATCATGCAAGCCTAGATAAGAAAAACCCTGGATTGATTCAAAATTATTCTTTTTGTTCAAATTCTGGTCCTTTATGATGTTGCAAGATGTTACTCTGGGCTAGTTTTATAAGTAGCAAAATTCCATTTTTCTTGTCCCAGTACTTTTCCCCCCCTGGCTAAGGTGGGCTCCCAAAAAAGTTTGATCTAACATGACTATATTCACAAAGAATTCTCTGATCTGTACTTGCAGCACTCTTCAGATTCTAGAGAAAAATCCTTTCCTTCTTTATCAGGGAAGCTTGTTATGTGGTAGATCCCTCGATTGAGGGCAGACTTAAAATTGACTGGCATTACATATTTGAGTTCTTTTCAGTTGTATCAGTGTTCCTTACTGGGCATCATTGGACAGAGGCTTTAATTTTTTTTTTCCAACTTGTTTAAACTATTTTTAGTTGGAAAACGTATAAAAAGTGGAGAGAAGCTATTTACTAGGGGCATATAGTAAACTGTGTCTCCCTACTTCAAACAAATTGTTCTAAAGGCTACTTGGTTTTTTACTCTTAGTAGAAGGCTTTTGCTTTTCCAAAATAAATCTAAATAGAAACATCTAATCATAGGGACTTCCCTGACGATTTAGTGATTAAGACTCAAATAAAAGAGCTACCTTGTGGCATTGTTTTCAGGTTTTTGAAACCACCTTACCTCTTGATTCTTCCTTACTATTGCTTACTGGCTCAGGATAGAAATGTGGCATAGAGGTGTTTTCAGAAACAGTCTTTATTTCACAGTCTACTCCCTGAACCTTGTAGATATTTGATTTTTTTTTTTTTTTAGTTAAGAAGCTGTTTAGAGAAAGAGAAATCTAAACAAAGCGAAAGTAATAATTTAACAGGACTTGTGCATGCTAATAAAATAGTTAGATTTTGACTTATCAAAAGTCATTCATCTGATTTGTTAAAGTTGAAGTTAAAAGTTTATTTTGTACTGTTTATTTGATTAATAGATTGTCATCATTGAAATTGCACTTTTCTTTGGACCGAATCATTTGGTTAAACATTTAAAGCTTTGGTTACCTATGCTAGTTTTGGCAGTGTGTGTTTAACTAAGTGTAACTCACCCATCTTTGTAAGTAGTGTCTCAGTCATACAGCTGACCCTTAGGAATTTGTGTAGCCTAGGATAAGTCTTTTCTTCTGGCCAGATGTAACTGAAAGAATATCACATATTTATGAAATAAGCCAAAGTATTTGGTAATGAAGCATATATCTCATTATTGAATTTTACTGACTAGGACTACTAAAATTGTGTCTTTTGTCAGAATTTCTGGGCATGTGTTTTTGCTTTATTTACTTATTTTATGAATTGTTAAATGTAATTAAGTAGAGGGGCAAATTAAGACAATAGTTTAAAGTGTATATAAAGTAGAGTTTTGTTTTTTTTTTTAATTTTCCTGAGCCTGATGCTAAGAACTCCCTAAGTCAGTCACCCCTAAATACTATTTTAGCTTCTGTTATGTGCATGCATGTTAATATCACTTCAGTCTGTCCGACTCTTTGTGACCCTATGGACGATGGCCTGCCAGGCTCCTCTGTCCATAGGATGCTCCAGGCAAGAAGAGCTGGAGTGGGCTGCTGTGCCCCCTCCAGGGAGTCTCCCTGACCCAGGAATTGAACCTGTGCTTCTTAAGTCTCCTGCATTGGCATTGGCAGGCGGGTGTTTACCGGCTAGCACCGCCTATGAGCATTTGGAAATAGAGGGTGGGAGTAGCAACGCTAGTTTTCTGAACACTTTATCATGGGAACTGTGTCACCAAGGAAGTGACACACTTTGTATTTAACTTTTTTAATGTGGTCTATTTGTTTATTTTGTTGGATATTTTAATTAAAGATTCACATAGAAGTGACTCTTCTGAATTTAGTATTTAATTCACCAAAATGTGTTGAGTGGCTGCTACATGTCAGACACTGTGCAGGGAACAGGAATTATTTCCTGTAAGAAAATCAGAACCAGTGTTAAAAAAAATTGGGGGGTTGGTTTGCAATTCAGGACAAAGGAAGAAATATTATAATATATACACACACACACACACACACACACACACGTGTGGATACCCACACCTCTGGGATATTTGGGTAGCATAGGAAACAAAATTTTCACTGTGACCTGTGCTTATAAACTAAAAGCTTTTTGTGTGGGTTAGTAGGCTTATCTTTTTCAGTAAGCAGTGGTGCTTGACAGCTTGAGAGTAAATTTTAACTGATCTTTCACTAAGATACCAGAAAACTTTAGTTAGCTTTCTAATACAGCTGTGAATAACACTAAGCACATTGGATCCAGGTGTTTAATGATTAACCTACCACATTACTCAATGGTAATGAGAGCAAAGGTAATCTTTCAGTTTACCTTGTGCCTGGGTCACGGAAAATAACTCCTGATTAGATAGTAGGAGGACATAAACTTCAAAACATAATTTGGGGGCTGATAATGTAGAGATATAATGTATTTCTCTGCCTGTATATGCCATATATACATTTCTGTCCATAAAATATTTTAGGAAAAGCCTAAAATAGAATTTTCTTAAAATAGAATTTTTTCTCTTAATTTCTTAGTAGAAATCTGTATGATTTTTCCTAGTAGTGATCAATAATAGTAAAGCTTACACTTTTTCAACCTTCTATCCAGGGCTATTACCCCATGTTAAAGGCTTTGTTTTTCATACCTTCCCTCCCCTCTCCCCTCTACTGTGTTATAGTTTATAAAGCAGCTAGGACTTATTTTTAAATACCATGATACAATCCCACTCAAACAAAAGGAAGTACTTTTTATAAGGAACTGTATTTGGAGTACTCTTTTCCATATAAATGTGTTAAATACATGATCAAGAAGGGATACCTTTAGGTTGGAGATGAAGACCTTCTGTTTTAGAGTCTCATATTTGCGAATAGTGATAGATGTTACCTTTTCTTTTTATTGATTACTTGTTGTATAAGGGATTATATTTTTATATGCTGTTTCGTGTGTGTATATTTTAGCCTCTTGCAGAAGAAGCGATTCCTAATCTTCACAGCCCACCAACCACAAGCACGTCAGCCCTCAACAGCCTTGTGGTCTCTTGTGCATCTGCTGTTGGTGTGAGAGTGGCTGCTACATATGAAGCCGGGGCCTTGTCTCTTAAGAAAGTTATGAACTTTTATAATACAGCCCCTTGTGAGCCTGGAGCTCCGGCAGGCGGCAGTTCCATAGGCCCGGAAGGTCTGAAAGATAGCAGAGAAGAACAGGTTAAACAGGAGTCAATGCAAGGAAAGAAGAGTTCAAGTCTTGTGGATATCAGAGAAGAAGAGTCTGAGGGAGGCAGCCGAAGACTCTCCCTCCCTGGCTTGTTGTCGCAAGGTAAGGAGCTAGCTTTTGTGAGCTGACTTTTGGTGAATCCAAGATGCTCCTGACATCACATATTGTGTTATAATAAATTTGCTTTCTTAATTACTAAAGCTAACATACTCAAATATCAAAATTTATTTGATTAATTTTTTTAAAGTTACATATTACTGTGCTTTAGAAATAACTTTAGACCCTCACTTTTTCATGATAAAAGTTTCTGCTTATAAACTTTGTGTAAGCTAGTGGCACACTCAGCAGAAAAGATTATAGTCTTAGCCAGTGATAATCACTTTCTTTGTGACCCGCAACTTAGTGATCAGGTGACTGAGTCTGTACTTAGTGACACTTGTTGATTTTCTTCAGTCTGTCACCAGACTAGTGTACAAGATTTGCACAATGTTATAACAGCCTCTGGTGTAATTTAGAACACTGTAAAAGATGTCAGCATTCTTTTTTAAAACATGAAGTTCTCTATAAAATAAAGTTAGCAGGCAAAATACAAAAGCTTTTTAGTATTCTGATTCATAACCATTTTCTCACTTAAAAACTTTAACACTGTATGTCTAAAGTAAATCTTTTGTTACAATATTTATAGCATGCTTGAACTTAAGACCTTCATTTGGAAAAGCTTTAATTTTAATTTTGCTTTGACATGGAAGAACTATTTCTTAGCCTTAGTGTAGTACTTTGTTAAGCTTGTTCTTCAGAATACCAGTTACATAGGATGTCATATAGCTATTCTATATAAAAAATGTACAGAAAAGAATTTTGTGGCCAAATGCTTGGAAGTGGGGTAGGGCTAAACAGATTTAAACACAGCTTTTAATTGCAGGACTTGTCTGTACCTTTAGCATGCTGATGTGTGTGTGAATCTCCACAGGGGTGGGAAGGAAGAATGTAGTAGGCAGTATTTACCAAACTCACTCAATCACCAGTTTTGCAGAGAACCTATAGAATATGCTTCACAAATACCATGTTAGTATATTTTCTTGAAAATCAACAGTTGAGTGCCTTTCTTCTCATCTGTCTATTCCCTCATGATATTTCTGGTTTGTTTTCAGTCTCGCCCAGGCTCCTGAGGAAAGCTGCACGGGTAAAAACTCGAACAGTGGTTCTGACCCCTACATACAGTGGAGAAGCAGATGCGCTCCTGCCTTCTCTGAGAACAGAGGTGTGGACCTGGGGGAAAGGGAAGGAAGGACAGCTGGGGCATGGTGATGTTCTGCCCAGGTGAGTGCTGCCAATGTTTACTGTTAGGAATTAGTTTAAACAAATAACTTCTCTCCCTGAAAGGTCTCCAAATCTCCACTTCCTCCTGGAGGAAATCTGGTCCCTTCTAGCTCCAGATTGTTATACACCATTAGCTCAGATAAAAGACCAAAACAAACACCACCTGCTCCCCCCAGTCATTCTTAGTCTTGAATTTGTTCCTAACAATAAAGGACTTAAGTATCCATGGTATATTTTTCCATCTCTTCTTTGATGTTTATTCATGTTAGAATGCAGAAAGTGGTGTTTGGGATAAGATTATATGTCACTGGAACATGTGAATGGTTCACATTTTTAACTTATAAAAAAGAGCCAACAGTTCTTAACTTGAAAGAGGTCTATCGCTGCTGCCAAATAACTATAACCACTGTATTAAACCATGTCTGTACAGGTATATCATGGAAAAACTGTTTTAAGAGAAATTCTTTTGATATTAGCAATAAATATTTGTAAAAGTTTGTAAATAGAATGATTATCTAAACCAGTTAATATAAAAGTCTGTTTTCTCCTTAGCAGAGTGAAAGCACCTAATCCATTAAAAAGTATACTCTCTGCCATATGAATCATTTAGTTGTTTTATGATTCTTAATAGATTTCAAATTATGGTGGTGAATTAGTGATTAACAGACAAAGATTAAATTAAAACATTTAAAATTACTTATACTTAGGAGTAGATTGAATATGAATCCAGTATTTTTATTTTAATTTTTTTGGGAAATATTTACTTGAAAACATTTATAATTTGAGAAAGTCCATGATTCTTGCTGAGAATACTTCTGACTCTGAGTTTGTGTATATGTGTGTGTGTTTTTCTTTAAGGCTTCAACCACTGTGTGTAAAATGTCTGGATGGTAAAGAAGTAATCCATCTGGAGGCAGGTGGTTACCATTCTCTTGCACTTACTGCAAAGTCCCAGGTAGGAGGCAAACTGTTAAAAGCTGATCTTGATTTCATGAAAGACCAACATGATGAGATTAGACTGTCATTTATTGAGAATCTTACCTGCTGTATGTCAGGCAACAATCCTATATCTCATGTGATCTTTTCAGTGTTTTACATTGCACTGTATGATTTCCATTTTATAGGTGAGGAATGGGAGGTTTAGAAAAATTGAGTAACTTGGCTAAAGCCACATGTGTGACTGTAGAGTTTGGATTCAACACTGGTCTGCTTGACAGAGAAGCTTTTTATAATGTGTTCTTATGGAAAAATAGAACTCAGAGTTTTCTAAGGTATTGGTAAACTCTTATTTCTTGATGAAGAAAACACTTATGTAAGACATTAAGAAAACAGAAGGCATTTCTCTCTTAAAATTGTGAGATATGAAAGTGACCTCCAGAATCATTTAAAACCATGCCCACATACGCAAATCCTTTTGAGGAAGGTAGATTTTTAAATATACTTTTAAATATATTCATATAATGATTCTTCATCAGTCCCTTTATCTTGCTATAAAAAGTCAGTAAAAGATTCTAAACACTTTAAATATTTTAAAGACATAATAG
>SJYQ01094212.1:140629-176967 GCA_006410935.1 Redunca redunca | reverse complement strand
AATTTTAATATTAAGTAATTGAAAAGAAATTATTAATAAATGTATTTATTTCATTAGGTAATTGATTAAACTACACCCACAGTGGAGTCTCATGTAGTTATAAATGATACTGTAGCTCTATACTTACTGACCTAGAAAGATGTCAGTGTGCAGAGCATTACATAAAAAACATCAGGTCACAAAGCAGCATTGATAGTAGAGTCCCACTTTATACTTTACATTTTGTATATTCATTATATCTAGTAGATAATAAAATTTCTGGATTTGTATATGTGTATGTTCCTAAAGCAAGGTAGGAGTTGCCTCTGAGTGGGTGGTTCATCAGTGGTTTTCACTTTCTTTTTGTTTCTTTGTATTGTCACAGTCTTGTACAGTGGTCATGAATTGCTTTTATAATCAGAATAAACAAAATCATTTTCATTAAGCATAGTTACTGTAATCTGGTTGTTTTTTTGGTCTATAGTAGAGCATAGGTACTTTGTGCTTCTCCTGCAGTGATTCTTCATATATGAAAAGCTTTCTAGTCATTCCATAGTACTCCTGTCCACAGAATAAAGCATCGTGATTCCTTTTTCTTCATGGTACTTAGCTTTATTTTTTAAAATCACTTTCTTTATAAGAGGCAGTATAGGATAGTTCCTGGGATTAAATTCTGGAAAATTTGTGACCTCTCTGGGTCAATTCCCTTATATGTTAAAAAAAAAATAAGGATTATGTGATAGTAAAACATGAATTAATACACAGAAAGTATATTAAGAACAGGGCCTGGCAGGTAATAAACTCCTGAGAAATGTTAGTTAAAATGAATATTCTAAAGAGTTGAAAGGCTAGGATAAGTAATTTGTGTGTAACTGTTGGTATATATGTGTTATTATGAAAGTTCAGAATTGGCATGCAAAAATCAGTGTCACATCTCTTACCTACTTTCCTGTGGTTTTCTAATAGGTTTACTCATGGGGAAGCAACACCTTTGGTCAACTTGGGCATTCTGATTTTCCAACAACAGTTCCCCGTCTTGCAAAGGTACTTTTGTAACCTTGATGACTTTTATAGCAACTTATTCCAGAATTCTAAGTTATAACACTTTATATTTCTCCAATTCTTGTTTTATAAAATTAGGAGAATTGTATACTTGTAACCTGTTTGTTATCACATACATTAAAATTTTTAAAAAACTGAAGCTGCTTGTTTTCAAGCAAAATGTTCCCTTTTTTGATGTGTTAGTTTGTATTAATATTTCTTTTTTTCCTAGCTTCACTAAGTATTCATAGTTCTGTGTTTTTGTTTTTTTTTTTAAGTAAAAATGAATAAGTTATTTTAAAGCAAATGTTTCTTGGACTGTGAGGTTGACTTCTAAGCTTTATACCACCAAATAATGCCTATACTTCGACTTTTCACTTAAGTTTGACTTTCTTTTAAGTGTAACTTTTACATAACATTATTTGATGGTTTGTTTTGTTTTTATGTACACAGTAGTAAAACCTTTTTGTAACCCTTTTTGTTTTCTATAGGGATGCTAAAAGTAGAGATAATTTCTTCACTGCTGTATGAATTGGTTTTAGTTTATGTAATGGGTGCAGTTTTAGAGGACGGTTTCTCATCCTTTTTTGCTGTCGTAACATTCTGCAGAAATACAAAATTCATCAGTAGTATTGACTCCTCACATGAGATCTGTTTATTTGGGGAACGGATGTGTTGTGGGCAGAGAGTAGGCATGATGACAGCCCAATAGCCTAAAAGAATGGGATATGGGGCTCATGTTTTCATAGTTTGAATCCTCTCCATCCTGATGCATGCTCTCTGCCCTGAGAGTATTAGAGACTAGAAAAGGATGTTTACTTCAGTTTTAGGAACCTGATTCAAAATATGAGCCACAGTTAATATATATTCCAATGATTCATGTATTCAGTGTACACTGTGCCTCCATCACTACATAAGACCTTTACCTGTTGCCTTTCCTTCCAGTGAAGGAATTTTACTGGGAAGAAAAGTCTTAAATGAAACATTACAGAGCAGTTGTTATTTCTAGCTCCAGTCTTAAATATTTTTAGCATAAAATGTTTTAGTGGTCAGCTATTCAGTTTTGAATAATGTGTCCTGAGGAGCTGGACATGACTTGGCAAATGAACAGCAAATTCAATTTCTGATATTTTATTACAAATAAAAATATGGTAAATCATTGTTTCTTGTTTTCTGTTCATTTGAATAAATTAGAACATGCTTATATTCCTACTAAGAAAAGTTATTTTTATAATCGAGCATGGAGATGCTGCAAATACAATTTTTATTTAGCATTTTAGAGTTGGACAAGAGAGAATAGAGTTTGTTATAAGGTTTTAGTTTCATTACTGTTTTACTTATACCTCTGAAAATGCAACATCATTATTTTGGTCTTTATTTGGGGGAAGGTTTTATTTGTTTTTTTATTTGAGAAAATTATTTTGAAGTCATTTAAATTAATGTGTGAATTAAAATCAAGGCAGAGTGAGACCTGAATTAGTTTTTATTAGAAACTAGGAAGACAACTCTTTCCTCCTGCAAAAATTTTAATTCATTCTTTGCAAAACCAGCAGGAAGTCAATTTTATAGATAACCTGAATTTGAGAAGATAATGTCATGCCTGAAGAGGATAACTGTAAAGTAGTGGAGATGTGCGTGATAGTCACTCACACACTTATCACCTAATCACCCAGGATATGAACCAGATCTAGACATGGAATCTCAAGATTAGAAATTTTTTTGCTTTATTGTTACGAGTCATGGCTGAAGCTGGGTCTGCAGGATGGGGCAGTAGTTTTCATAGCAGAACACTTCCTTCAAATGAAACCTTGTGCTGAATCCCCTACATAAAACAGATAACTGTAGGACTGTCTTAGTTGAAGGATGGAGGTGGGTGGGGATAGAACCTGGCACCTGCCTTTCCATGGTGGCCCCTGAATCACTACCTGGAATCCTGGAAGCCTAAAGCCATTGGTTTAAGGCAGTAGTTCTCAAACTTTTGCATATATCAGAAACACCTGGAGAGCTTGTCGAAGCCAACTGCCCAGTCGCTCCCCTCAGTGGCTCTGTGGCCTGAGTTTGCATTTCCCACGTGTTCCTAGATGATTGCTGCTGCTGCTGCAAAAGCTTCTTGTTGAGCATCAGTGGTCTAGGGGATCCCTGTAAATGGGCTTCTAGGGGTTTCTGCCTGTTGCAACACCCTGGGACACAGTGAAGTCATGTGAGAATTGGTGAGTTCCAAGTCAGAAAGCACTTTTAGCACCCATAGGTTTAGTTGGCCAGAATGGAATTTAGCCTAGTTAGGTTTTCTTTTTACATTGATTTTTGTGTACATAGCAGAATATGAATGGACAAAGGTGTGTCCTAGCTGTCAGAATAGGGCTCTAGAAGTTTTTGGGTCTTTGATTATAGTACAAGCTAAGTCCTATGATAGCTCCCCAAAATAACAATTAAAATATCAAATGTATGGTTTTTTCATTTTGAATTCCAATTTTTCAGTTTTTTTTTGAACAATCCAGTTCTACATTTACTGGCTGAACAGGGTTCCTTTTTACTCCTGCATCTGTTCTGCAGTTGATTAGGTATGTTTCTGGGTGAGTTTTGCCCTCTGAGATGTGACTTTTATTCCACTTGTTCAGGTAACCTAACATTCTAGTTATCGTGGACTTGGAGTTGCATCTGATTCCTTCATTTCAGACAGACATGTCTTCCTGTCATTGCAGGTGAACAGTGAAAATGGAGTCTGGAGTGTGGCTGCAGGCCAGGATTATTCCCTGTTTTTAGTGGATACTGAAGACTTCCAGCCTGGGTTATGTTACAGTGGCCGGCAGGACCCGACAGAAGGTGACAACCTTCCAGAGAATCACAGTGGTACTAAGATGCCAGTCCTCCTCTCCTGTAGTAAGGTGATCCTAAGGCCCACATCCCGTAACACATGAGAAGTCTTTTGTTTCTGTTGCTGTTTGTATGTATGCCTATTATTAAGTGTCCCTGACTAATACATTTAAAATTGCAAACCACTTCCCATCCCCCTTCTCGCCTCATCTCCTTTTCCTGCCTTATTTCTCTCCCCAGTGCATATCATCCTCTCACCCTCTATAGATAGAGTTTACTTATTTTGTTTATTGTCTGTTCTCCTTAACTGTAAAATTCATTAGAGTAGGGATCTTAGGCTCTCTCGTTTATAGCTGTATCCTCTTTTATAAATACCTTTCATAAATATTTGTTGAAGAAAATGCTTTTATAAATAATTGTTGACATAACACCCTCACATAGGAATATTAAAAATATTTCACAGCAAAGTTTTCTGACTGTGTTTATGGAGTCCTCAGAAATGAATCAGAATAGAAATTGAATAATGAATCTTTAACTGTTGGTAGAAAGTGAAAATTGCAGGGGCCTGAGGTGGGCTCGTGGCAGACCTGACAGGCCGCAAAAGTGCTGTTTTCCATCGCTTCCCGTCTTCTCTTAGCTCTTTCTTCTGTTTACTACTGTTAACTTATTTTTCCTTTGTTGATCTGAATTTATTTGCTTTCCTACTGCTTACCTCTTTTTCTTAAACTTAATACCATTGGTCTATTTCTGGTTTTCTTTTTCCTCACAACATTGCAAAGAAATTAACCTTCAAAACTTGTGCATTCTGGGTTTTTTATTCTTACTGAATAATATATCCTATGGACTGCTTTTTTTTTTGAATCCTTTGTTTTTCTGGCTAAATATGTAATTGTGGCTGTATATAAGGGCAAGATCTTTCTTGCTAAAGGTAACACTGGCCAAGACTTGACTCTTGACCTGTATATAGCCTGTTGTTCCAGACATACTAATTGACTCTTTGTAGTTAGTTCTTTTACCTGACTCCACATTCCTCATTAAAGATTCCACAGTCCAGGTAAAGGATGAAATGGGCTGATGAAAGTGATGAGGCTCAATCTGTGTCTTTTTTTTACCATGGGCTGTTAATAGTGTATTGAGCCTGCAGCTTGGTTGCCTAGTTTAATAGGGATATGTGACAAAGACATCAAATGTCATGAATAAATGTCATGAATAAATGACAAAGTCCACTTTTAAAGAAAATCTCTTTCTGTTGTACTTTTTTTTTTTGCTTGTTGCATATCTTTTTATTTTTAATATAAATTTATTTATTTTAATTATAGGCTAATTACAATATTGTATTGGTTTTGCCATATATCTGTTGTACTTTTAAAATATAGCTCCTAGATCGTTGATATTTTGACATACAGCATAGAGATGGTCTCTGCTCTCATCTGTTTCATGCAAAAAGAAGTCCTGAGACATGTATTTGTATCATTTGGATCTTTGTATATTTAGAGTATATGGTTCTAACTATGCGTAAAGTGAAATAAAAGGTATTGTGGCAATAAATAATACTATAGATGTTTATAGTTATATATAGATTGTGTTATAAGTATATAACAACAGTATACTGGTAAACCAGCCCTAAAAAGTAAACTCAGAAGCTCTGATTTGTAATGTTTTCAAGGTTTTTTTTTTTTAATTTCACTATTGCCACTTTCAAACTATTAATGATTTAATAACCAACTTGCTGCAGAATTCCTGCATAGCTAGCTGTTGGCTCTCACCAGCTGTTATGAACTAACTTCAGTGCCCAAATTACTGCTAGTAAATTAGATTTTATCTTTAATCTCTTTCTTCTCCTGTTTTAGCTTGGGTATATAAGCAGAGTGACAGCAGGAAAGGACAGTTATCTAGCCTTGGTGGACAAAAACATTATGGGATATATTGCCAGTCTCCATGAGTTGGCTACTACTGAAAGACGCTTCTATTCAAAACTAAGTGATATCAAGTCCCAGATTCTCAGGCCTCTTCTCGGTTTAGGTAAGTACCAGCCAGTCAGTTATCAGGAGTCTTGTTTTACCTCTTCTTCCTATATCACAAATAAAGAAAACTTTTTGTTTGAGTTGTACTCTGCTCCTTTCTTTCCAGTCTCTTCTTTTGTGCCCGGGTGATCAACAGCTTACACGCCATTTCCTCTTTGCTGGTAGCCCAGCTTCCCTATCCTGGCACCCCCAGATCTCCTATTACTTATGGAAGTAGAAACATGGAGCTTTCATAAGATCCATGGCAGAGAAGCAGAGCAACTGTGGAAAAGTTGATCCTAGGGGTCAGACTTCTAAACAACACTTCTAGCCGCACTAGTTATAAGATACCTTAAAAGTGTAAAGTGAAAGTGTTAGTCACTCAGTCATGTCCGACTCTTTGAGACCCCCATGGACCCCCTGGGCTCCTCTGTCCATGGAATTCTCCAGGCAAGAATACTGGAATGGGTTGCCGTTCACTTCTCCAGGGGATCTTCTGGTCAAACCCGGGTCTCCTGCATTGCAAACAAACCTAGATTGTTTACCATCTAGGCCACCAGGCAAGCCCCAAGATAGCTTATATAACTACTCCAAATTTTTATTTTCTTTGTTCTGCTTCTTAGAATTTTATCAAGTAGAACTTCATTTGGATTTACAAGTAGTATCTCAAAATGTGAATAACTGTAAGAATGTTAAGGATCTTACCCCCCACATTAGCAGAAATTGATTAAATCTTATCCCTTAGCTGTAATCAGTGACAACAGAGATTGAAGGTAAGGAAATAATATGGAGAAAATAGATTACAGTGGTTCTCGATGGGCTGCTACTGTCCAGAAATATAATACTGGGATCTTCAGGAGGTTATAAAGGAATGCAGAATGGAGCTGGGTGGGTGGGCTATTAAAGATTAACTTCCCCTAGTCAAAAGCTTTTGTGGATTTGACCCTACTCTAAGAAAATAGAAAGGACCTTTTTTCTCTTTCATTCACCTGAACTTGACCCCCTGTGAGGCCACAGAATTCAGACCAGTACTCTGGTACTTAAATTGTGCCCTGTTCGTGCATCATTTTTCCACATTAGGGTGACATTGGCTTGTGTAGGTCAGTCCATTGTTTTTAATGGGAAAACATCTATTTTTTCAAACAACTAGCTTACAGTCTTTCTGAATTCAGTCCCTATATAAGCTGGAGACAGCATTTGTTTTTGTTTTTAACATGGTTTGCTTTTTTAAATGTTGTAGAGTTCCTGTTCTATAAATTCTCTAGTGGGTGGGCCCAGCTACCTAGTACTTTGGCAAGAGATAGGAAGCAGTCCAAGCTGGAAGCTTCCTGGATTGCTCTGAAAAGAAAGTGAAACCTACCCTTTTCCTGTTCTGATTCCTGATTTCTATATTGGTTTTATGTGGTCTGCTCATTAGCCTCACTTCTGAGAAGTCTTGCAAATTTGGTTTTTTGGACTGGGAGAAAGTAGTAATCTCCTGATGTCCTTTATAAAGTTAAGAGTAACTGAGACAGTCTGAGTCAGTCTTAGATTTAGTCTTAATCCTGATCAAAGGCAATCTTTTTGGAATCTTTTTCTTTGCATGGAAGGGCAGGGCTTATCCAGGGGGCAAGCAGAGCTGAAGTCAGTGCAAAAGTGGGAAATGTTGACAAAGGTATAACTATAGAAGTGAGTTTAATTCCTGGCTGTTACTAACCAGTTGCGTAAAGGTAGATATTTCACTTCCTTTCCCTTGGCCTTAGATGACTTCAAGATGAGAAGAGAGTTGAATTTGTACAGTGGTTATCAAATATCGGCTGGTCTTCAAAATTACCTGGAAAGTGCTTAAAAAAAAAAAATCCATTCTGGTGTCTAAACTCCGGTCTGCTGAGTCAGAATCTGTAGGGGTCCCATGAATGTGTTTTTAACAAGTTCTTGAAATGACTGGACACTAATCTCTGCATTTTAAGCACTGTGATTATTTGGGTTCCATAGTTGAGAGTCCATTTCAACATGTTAAGAATTTTTAGTAAAGGAAAATTCATAATCTTGATCATAAGAAAGTATTTATATAATGAGTCTTTAGGTTATGTTATCATCATCATCATTTTGTTCCAGAAAATCTGGGCACTGCAAATACAGTCCAGCTGTTGCAGGAAGTGGCAAGCCGATTCAGCAAGCTGTGTTACCTAATTGGTCAGCATGGAACCTCACTGAGCAGCTTCCTTCAGGGGATAAAGGAAGCTAGGAGTTTGGTCATCCTGAAGCATGCAAGTCTCTTCTTGGATAGTTATACAGAGCAAGTATCCAGTCCCCTGTCATGTTCAGTCTCTGCAGGGTTATTCTGCCAAGGAGAACAGCTCCTTAATCAGAAGAGACTAGGTTAGGGAGAGTTCTATAAGGTAATAGAAATTGCAAAGCAGTGCTTTAATCTTAAGACAACTATATAGCTCCATGTCACTAAAATTTTAGTTTGCTCTAAGGGGAAAATTTTAAAAAGAAATAATGCATTCTCAAATTTCCTTCTGCATTCTAGCAGAATGATAGTATTCTTAATTTAGAAAATGTACTATAATAAAGATGGCTCTTTAGAGAATAATTTTGTACTTAAATAAATTATACTAAAATTTGAAGAAATAAGTAAACAGATTATTTCAAGATCAACTAATGATTGTAAATATGGAGCTCTTACAATGCCTGCTTTTCACTGTTGTGTAAAAGAGGGTTTAAAAGTAAAGACCTATTGTAATAAAACCTAGGATAGTGATACAGGGTTCTTTTCATGTTTTTCAAGTAAAATATCCCAACTGTATTTGAAATATTCAGTATTTCTCACTTTTTCTTTGGCATTTTGCATTTTCATTTTGGCATTGTGATGTGAGGCATAATTTAAGTGTTACTTTAATGTGTATTAGGTTATGCTATTGATCTGAAGTCACTCATAATCCTACTATCAGAAACAGCCGTTGTTAATAATCTTAGTGTATTTCCTTACAGACTTAGGCATAAATGTGCAGGTGGATGATGTGATTTTAGTTCTAAGCAAAACTGAATATATTTGAAGCTATTGACTGTTGTCTGGGAGGAAATAACCTCGTTAGAGTCTTTTAACTCATCTTCTTTCGGACATAAAAAGTAGCATAATTTGATATGAATTTACTTTTTTAAACTAGATTTTTGTATGTGTGAAGGTTTCAGCTTTTACTAGTATTAATTTTTCTGTTTTGACTTGTCTAGATCTTATGTGTATTTCTCTTTTTCTGATGTAATACTTCAGGACTTACGCTTGGAAATGCTTTTATTTTGATTTCTTGGGTTTTTAAAATGTATTCATATAGACTGGGCAGGTAAAAAACTTGATTTGTATATGAATTTTAAAAATTATAATTGTGGTAAAATACACATAAAATTTCTATTGTAACTATTTTTAAGTGTTCAGTACTTTAGAGTGTGTTTAGTAGGAATTTGTCTTCTTTGTCAAAGTCAGTTGATTTTATTTGCCAGCCCAGGAGTGTGGAAGAAATGTATGTGGTGCGAAGCAGTATGTCACGACTTCCTCTTTAACTGTAGATCAGTAATTTACCAACACTTTCTAACACTTTTTCGCTTAAGCTCTTTTAAACATATATTCTTACCTTTCCTATTGTTTATTTCTGAAGACTTAATTGGAAAACTTAAAGTGAAGATTAGAGAATTTTTTTTTTAAATCCAACAACTTAAATCGTATTTTCTCACATTTGTTAAATTACCAAAGTAAAACATACCTAATAAAGATACTTCTAGCATCTGCTGCATAGCTTAAAGTGTTTTTTAAAAAATTCCTGTTAACATCTTTACTAAAATGGCCTTTTACTCCTGATTGTTGTGATGATCACATAATATGCCCTATGTAGTTCATGGTTATTAACATCACAAAGTTCTGAAGTGAAACTCACTCATGAGATACCAAGAAGTGTTTATTCCAGATGCTTGTTCAAAATTCTGAAGAGCAAATTTACTTTTACACTAATATCTGTGTATTTTCTTTTTTGCTCAAGGTATTGCACATCTATTACAAATTTCCTGGTTATGGGAGGATTCCAGCTTCTTGCTAAACCTGCCATGTAAGCAAATACGTAGTTTACAGTTATTCTAACAACCAAAGAACATGTTTTATAGCAGTCTGTGTTTTTGAGTGCCTAAGAAGAGCTAGTATTTCAGAGTCGAGTTCACAATAACATAAGTGAAAGCCTCTTGCTAGAGCATGGATGGGTAGAAAGCAATTAATGAACTCTGGGTGACTCTGAGCTGTGGCAGCAGATGTTAAATTTGGATTTGGGCAGCCTTTCCAAAGTGGTGGTTCATGAATCCCATGGTTTTACATAGTTAAAGGCAGTAATAACTTCTTTTTAAACTTCTGTTTAGAAGATCAGAATTTTAAGATATTCATTAAAAAAGAACCATTTGAGAATCCCTAGAACATACTAGTGGGCCCATAGGCCGGTAGTGACCCTGCCCACGTTTTTCTCACTCAGCTGGCTTATCACTTAGACATTCACCTCAGACTACCCTGGTAGTTTGATCTTCATAAAGTTGTTTTTTTTTTTAATATTGTAGTAAAATATACATAATATTTATCATTTTAAACATTCCTAAGGGTACAGTTTCTGTGGCATCAGGAACATTCACATGTTGTATAAGCCACTATCTACACACCAGACTTTTTATCATCCCCAACAAAAATTCTGTACCCATTAAAAATGACTTTGCCTCCTCCACCAGCCCCTGGTAACCTCTGTTCTATTTCCTGTCTCTCTGAATTTCCGTTCTAGGTACCTCACATAAGTGGAATCATACAGTAGTTGTCTTTCTGTGTCTGGCTTATCTCCCTAAGCATGATTTTTCAAAGTCCATCCATGTGATACCATATATCAAAATTTCATCTCATTGTGTGTCTGAATAATATTTCATTTTAGGAATATACCACATTTTTATTGTCCATTCATCTGTTGATGGACATTTGGGTTGTTTCTACCTTTAATATATTTATTTTTTGGGTAACAAGTGCAAACCTAGCCATATAAAGAAAGAGCAATATTGCCACTATTGGATTAAAAACTCCCAAGAGAAAATATGCTAAACAGAGTAGTTCAGGTTTTCTGAGAGCATACTAGGGCTCCTGTTGGGAAAATTTATAGGCAAGTACTTCAGTGAGTTCAGAAAAATAATAGGGTTTACAAGAGTTGGAATATTCCTGGTCTAGTACTGGGCATCTAGGAGAAATGTGGGGAGAGGGATTATGTGTTCACCATGTACCACCTCCATCTCTCAGGAGCTGGTAAAAGCAGAATACTTATGTAGGGTTAAGTGAATTTCCCCAGCAGGACATGGAGGAGTAAGTAGGACCATCCAACAAGCCAAATATAAACAAAAATCTGGGCCATGTTCCCTGCAGCACACTCTCCAAGATCTCTTAATTACATTATATACCAGTCCACTTTCTGCCATTGAAATTACAGGTTCCTAGAAATTATTACATAGTCCTCCATCTTTCAAGATAATATTTTATAATTTCTGAGTTAAACATTTCTTTATTCCATAGTTCTCTAAGGGATTATAAAATTACTCTTTTGTTTTGTAGCCTTGTGTGACATTGTTTTGTTTTTGAAGCCTTGTAGCTAAAAGTTATAGTATTGTGCTTACAAAGCAGTGAGGGCAGTACTTGGCACATAATTATTGTTCATTAAGTGGCAGATAATGATGATTATTCTGTTCCACTGACTCTTGAACTATACAGTCCATGCAGTTCTCCAGGCCAGAATACTGGAATGGGTGAAAGTGAAAGTGAAGTCACTCAGTTGTGTCTGGATCTTTGTGATCCCATGGACTGGAGCCTACCAGGCTCCTCTGTCCATGAGATTTTCCAGGAAAGGGTACTGAAGTGGGTTGCCATTTCCTTCTCCAGGGGATCTTCCCAACCCAGGGATTGAACCCAGCCTCCCGCATTGTAGGCAGATGCTTTACCGTCTGAGCTGCCTTTCGCTTCTCCAGGGGATCTTCCCAACCCAGGAATCGAACCCAGGTCTCCTGCATTGCAGGCAGATTCTTTACCAGCTGGGCCACAAGGGAAGCCCATATTCAATTATATATACATATATGTATAAGTTCAGGCTTCCCAGGTGGTGCTAGTGATAAAAAACCCTCCTGCTGATACAGTAGACTCAAAAGACGTGAGTTTGATCTCGGGATGGGGAAGATCCCCTGGAATAGGAAATGGCAACACGCTCTAGTATTCTTGCCTGGAAAACTCCATGGACAGAGGAGCCTGGTGGGTTACAGCCCATGGGGCCACAAAGAGTTGGAAACGACTGAGCAACTGAGCACACACATACATAAGTTCATGATTAAAATTTTACTGCAAATTTTAAGGCTGATCAGTAACCCATTGATATTATCCGCACCACACTAAAACACTTAAAAGATCTGTAAAGAAGTAAGAGGGCTTCCTTTGTGGCTCAGCTGGTAAAGAATCTGTCTGCAATGCAGGAGACCTGGGTTTGATCCCTGGGTTGGGAAGATCCCCTGGAGAAAGAAAAGGCTACCCACTCTAGTATTCTGGCCTGGAGAATTCCATGGACTGTATAGTCCATGGGGTCACAAAACGTCAGACACGACTGAATGACTTCACTACATAATTGAATATAAAAAGTAAATATTGGTTTCAGTTTGAAGTGTTTCTTCAGTGATCTCAGCATTAAAATCCACACATATAATTTGCTTTACTGTTCGCTGTTGATTGTAGTACTGACATCTGTACCTTTTAATATGCCTTTGCAATAAACTCTTACTAGATGATCACAAATTGAAAAAAAAAAAAAAGAAATTAGCAGTATTTAGTATGCCATGCCAGTCTTGTTAGAGCAAAGAACTTTGTTTTTCTTCCAGTATTTATGTTTAGCACAAGTGTTTAGAACAGTTGGTTTTGCCATTTATTGCTGTGACTTCCTACTTGGAAATTAACAGGTAACTGTGTCAGCTTGTCTGCAGTTATTCCCTGTAACTGTGGGATGTATGATTTATTTCCTAGAACTTTAGGCACAAGTCTGTGATGCACCATATCTATTACAGTGTTACTGTTGTTACCATTTACTACTTTTCATACTCAAAAATCCCATATTTATAGGCAGGGAAATTGTTTTAATTATATCATGTTTATTTCAGTGTATTAATCATCTGTTACTTGCTTTCATAGCACCTAAAAATGTATATTTTGAAGAAAGTAGGATGTGGTGAAATACTTCTGTTTAATATCATGTATATTATCATTATCAAAATGATTAACTGAATCCCTTTTTTTCTCTACCTTCAGTGATTTCCTAAATAAAAACCAGGAACTGTTGCAAGATTTATCAGAAGTGGATGATGAAAACACCCAGTTGATGGAAATTTTGAATACTCTGTTTTTCTTGCCAATCAGACGACTTCATAGTTATGCAAAAGTTTTGCTAAAACTTGCTACTTGTTTTGAAGTGGTAAGCTCACATATATACCTCTTGTGGACACTTGGGAAGCTAAGGATCATAGTTTTTTGTTTGAATTATTCTACCCCAAGATCTGGGACTCCACTAAATTTATTTTTCTTCAGGGAAATGAAAGAAGAAAATATGACTGTAGGTTTATCTAGTGTTCTTTGCTATGGATTCAATTTCCTTTCAGAGCCTTGACAAGATTAATTTTATTCATTTTATGTCAGTCTAAAGCTGAGACCCAGTTTTGGCTACTCATTCAGTAGTTGTCCAACTTTTGAGTACATCCTGAGTACAAGTTACAAGTTAAACAGAGTTGTTTAAAACCCTGCCTGTAATGACACACCCTTCTAAAGGCAGTATGGCATTAGCACCTGGCCTGGATTCATGGTAGATTTAATGCCAGGTATTTGGGTCACTTTGACAGATGCTGTGAAAAATCAACAGTGTTATAGGATTTTCTCAAATGGTAACTAGATCACTTTCTGTATAAAATTAGGTGGAGTCCTAGAAAATTAGCATCACTGTAGGATATGAGTGTATATTAAAGCTGGTCCTAAGACAGTCACTTTTGAAATTATACTAAACTGTGTTGTTTTAGTTTCCATTCTGAAGGGCTCTAGAGAAACCATAATGATTCTAAGGTTTCTTATAGTTTAGAATTTTTTATATCTTGGGGTCCTTATTTAGGACAGATCTTGTCTTCAGAATGATCTAGGAATTAATGTGGCCTTTTTGTTTGATCCTATCATGGTCTTATAGATCTTTTCTTTCATCTGGTTTTGATGTTATCCTGAACTGATCTGATTTCAGCTATATTTCCAACTGTATAAAGCAAGATTTTCTTCATTTGTTTGAACTAAACAATCTCAACAGATTAAATGCAGTGGCAGATATGAAAATCCAGCTGTCATCTTTTAACTCACATAATAAAGAGATTTGAATAAATGTGGAACAAGGCCACTTTTCATATGAAACATTTTTTTGTTTTGAAATTTTTAATTTTCATTAAAAATTGTTATATTTGAATTAATAAAGATTTAAAATTTTTTAAACTTTATTTTCCGGTGTGGTATATATCAAGAGATATAGCCCACCGATAGGGGGATCCTGAGACCAAAACCATTGATAATTCCTCTCCTATCCTGAGTTCTCTGCTTTTCTCCTTACTGATAACTGCCAGTGTTTGTTTCTTTTCCCTCTTGAGTTCTTCCCCTATTCCACATGTACCTGTGTGTGATACATGTGTAGCTGTATGTGGTATCTGTGTGTGGTAGAATTTTCTGGAGACAGTCTCCTTTTTCCTTAGTTCCCTTTAGTGTACCATGTCTTTTCTTAGGCTGGCTTCCTTCCCTAAATTTATTACTACATATCTAAGCCACAGTGAGTCTACAAATTCTGGACTATTGTAATATGTCCGTTCCCCTCCCCTTAATTGTTGACCTCTAGGCATCTCCAGAATACCAGAAGCTGCAGGATTCCAGCTCTTGTTATGAGTCACTTGCTCTCCATCTCGGCAGGAAAAGGAAGGAAGCAGAATACACACTGAGTTTCTGGAAGACCTTTCCTGGAAAAATGACGGTAAACCATGCCAATGGTCATTACCCCACAGACAGCAAGCACAGCTATAATAGCTGCCATAATGTTCTTGACTCCTCACTGGTTTATGGTAATGGTGCTATAGTGACCCCTTTTCTAAGGGTTATCTAAGGATCACGGCCATGGGAGGTCTGAGTATCAGCACCTGCCCTCATTTCTGGGAATCTTTTCTGAATATGTCTCTTCTTTAGTTTGTTCCTGGAAGTGAAAGTGAAAGTTAGTTGCATAGTCATGTCCAACTCTTTGCAATCCCATGACTGTAGCTTACCTGGCTCTCTTGTCTGTGAAATTCTCCAGGCAAGATTACTGGAGTGGGTTTGCCATTTCCTTCTCTAGAGGATGATCTTCCTGACCCAGGGATCGAACTCGGGTTTCCTGCATAGCAGGCAGATTTGCCAACTGAGACACTTTCCTGTCTTTTTTATTTTCCTTTGAGCTCTGCTTTTATGAAATGTTTGGGTCCCATCTGAATTTAAGTTTATTAACACCAAGCTAAGCTATGACCAACAAATTCTCCTAAATGTGATTTGTAACATTTTTTTCTTTTTCTCCTTGCATAAAATAATTTGATACTTTGATTTTGTATTTGTTTTCAATCCCAGGATTCCTTGCGGAAGCCCGAGCGTAGGCTGCTGTGTGAGAGCAGCAACCGAGCCCTGTGCCTGCAGCACGCTGGGAGGTTTTCTGTGAACTGGTTCATTCTCTTTAATGATGCCCTAGTCCATGCCCAGGTAGGTTAGATTCCTCACCTCAAGAGAGGCCACGGAAGGGGCAGTACTATGAGTATTTAATTAATCCTACCGTCAGTTTATTTTACAAACTGTTGTGATTTTACTGAAACACTGGAGTGAAAGAGAATGTTTAGCTTGCTTGGTGGCACAGGCTAGACTTCCAGGAGCTCTTTTAGTTTCCAAATTGAAAATGAGCGTGAAGGGGTCCATAGCCGCAAACATGGTGAGACCACTGGGGTTAGCTGCGTTGTGGGGATGTGGCTGAGGTGGACTTAACCACTTGAAAGGGGTCCTGCAGCAGCAACGTCAGGGCCCACATGAGCTTTCTCAGACGTGTCTCCATATTCTTTGTTTCAGTTCTCCACACACCATGTTTTCCCTTTGGCCACACTGTGGGCTGAGCCACTTTCTGAAGAAGCTGGTGGTGTGTAAGTGTCCCCCCTGCCTCATTCCCTTCTTGTGTTACTTACCCAGGTTGCTTCCTTAGACAAATAAAAGCTCAAGAGTGCTCACCATCGCAACACATAGACAGTAAGTGGACTAGTGGGAAGATCATGAAGAGCCAACATGATGAGTGTTGGAAGGGCTTCTCCACTGCTGACATCCCCATTGTTTAACCCAGAGCAAAGAAACTGTGTCCTTTTCCCACTATGGGAACCAAACCCAGGGCAAGACTGCATTTACGTCTAATTGACTTCTGATCCTCTTGAAATAAACAAGTTGCTTTTTATATTTGAGGATTGATGTTATAATGACAGGTTGTCATACCTACTGGCTTTTATCCTTGTGCACATTTTAGGAATGGCCTAAAGATAACTACACCCGAGGAGCAGTTCACTCTGATTTCATCAACACCCCAGGAAAAGGTTAGTCTTATGGTATTTTCTTTCCGTCTTTGGCCTGGCTGTTTCTGTCTCTTACGGTAGTGAGGAAGAAATACAAATCGTTCTTGCTTGCTTAATGATCCATAATTATGTCTGAAAAATCTTTAAACCAGATTTAATAGATTTTTGTTGTTTTAATGTAACAGTTTAAAACATAAAGCAGTGAATTTTAAGAGCCAATTGGTGTTACTCAATAAAGAGAGTGTTAGGAGTCAGATGAAATTTCCACACTAAGGAAAGCTATCAATATTTAAAGCAATGCTTGATGAGTTGTTGCCTTAAGCTTACTGGCATGTACTTTTTGCACTTAGACAAAGTGGCTCCGGGCTATAAGCCAAGCTGTGGATCAGGCTTTGAGGGGGATGTCTGATCTTCCACCTTATGGAAGTGGCAGCAGTATTCAGAGGCAGGAACCACCAATTTCACGCAGTGCCAAATACACTTTCTACAAGGATCCTCGCCTAAAGGATGCAACCTATGATGGACGCTGGCTTTCAGGGAAGCCTCATGGCAGGTTAGCATGTTCATGATTTGATTTATGTCTGGAGTCAGGATGGTAGTCTAACTACTGAAAAAGTACTGATTATCAGAAACTTTAATTGACAGGTATTATTCTTTGCTTATGTATTTCCAGAGGGGTTTTGAAGTGGCCAGATGGAAAGATGTATTCTGGCATGTTCAGGAATGGCTTGGAAGATGGGTAAGGACATTGTGAACATAAGTGTGTTAAAGTGTGTTATTTTGTGCTCAGAATTATTGTCAAGACAGTAGAATTTTGTTTTATGTTTTTGGAAATGGATTAGGACTTATCATGCACAGGTATGAACATGAGAGCTAGGAATCCAGGTGCAGCCTTGTTTTACCTAGAATGAATCATTTGCTTTGACAGTTGATGACCTTAAATTACACAGCTTCTATTTGACATAGGACTACTTTTTTCTATCCATTTCTCAGTTGTAAGGACTGAGAACCTTGGGTAATGTTGATGTTGAGACTGCTGAGATCGAGTGCCCCCTTTACACAAAGGACATAGAGAAATCTTCCCTTCAGTAATGTTAATTCATCTTTAATTTCTGTGATCTGTTGAAGGGGAAATCTTATAAATGATATTTATCTTAATGATATTCAAATGATGTTATTTTTATATAAATAAGTCATGTTTTCTAACACTGTAAATGTGTTTACATGATAAATGTATGGCAATGAAGTGTTTTGTTTCATGTTAGAGAACTAATTTATTTTACTATATAAAAAGATTATTATATAAATTGGGTAGGTGATTTTTGTGTGTGTGAAAATATAAATTTTGATGTCTTTTAATCTCTATTTCATAGAATTTCAGAATGAGAAGAGACTTGAGATACTCTTGATTTACCTGCCTTGTTACACAGATGAGGGAGCTGGGTACCTAGACTTACCCAAGGTGATGCAGCTAACTAGGGGCAAAAATAGGCCTATGACACAGATTTTCTGTTTTTCATTGGACTTGGGATAAAACACCTAATTACTCTGTAATGATGTTGATGTCCCATTCCTCTGCGGCTGCTGCTGCTGCTGCTAAGTCGCTTCAGTCGTGTCTGACTCTGTGCGACCCCATAGACGGCAGCCCACCAGGCTCCCCTGTCCCTGGGATTCTCCAGGCAAGAACTCTGGAGTGGGTTGCCGTTTCCTTCTCCAACGCATGAAAGTGAAAAGTGAAAGTGAAGTCGCTCAGTCGTGTCCGACTAGTAGCGACCCCATGGACTGCAGCCTACCAGGCCACTCTGTCCATGGGATTTTCCAGGCAAGAGTGCTGGAATGGGGTGCCATTGCCTTCTCTGCTCATTCCTCTAAGACTTGCCAAATAGCTTACGTAATAGAAAACCACATAAACCAATAACCCATTTACTCTTCTGGGTAGATCTTTTCTCTGTTCTTGTTATATTTACCAACATATTCATACCAAAAGTGAGTATGTCATATATGCATCTTAAAATGTTTTTATTTTCCTTGGCAGATACGGAGAATATAGAATCCCAAACAAAGCACTGAACAAAGAAGACCATTATGTGGGCCATTGGAAAGAAGGAAAAATGTGTGGTCAAGGAATCTATAGGTAATAGCATTGGAAAGGTTGCTGACTGGTTCCTCATGAGAAGTGGCTGTTTAACGCAGGGAGGTCAGAGCAGTACTCTGTGACAACCTAGAGGGGTGGGATGGGGTGGGAGGTGGGAAAGAGGATCAAGAGGGAGGGCACATATGTATACTTAGAGCTGGTTTACATTGTTGTATGGCAGAAGCCAGTACAATATCATGAAGCCATTATCTTCCAATTAAAAATAAAAGAAAAGTCATGTAAACCTGAATTTTCTGTTTGTAAGCAGTAAATTTTCCTTATCCTTAATGACTGAAAATGTGTTGACTCTTCTTTGAAATATCAGCCTCTCATCTATCACAGGATGAAGATATTAGTTTATTATTTAGTTCTTAAAACTGTAGAATCATTGTAAACCGTAACTTTCTCATAGAATCTCCTAGATATCTTGCTTGTGAATTTATCTAATATTTATTGCATAGCTCTAATATGGATAAAACCTGTCATTCTTCCAGAGGTCACTCATTATTTCATTTTCCCATAAGGGACACATTTTCCTCCATGTTGGCATAAAATTCCCCCCATACCATCTTCAACTTCTTAAACTCAGTCATTCAAAAATGAGATTTTTGATTGGTGAAAAATAGTCATATAAATAAACAAATACAGCTACCAGTGAGACATGAGTGTAATTTTGAATTTCCTAAACTTTGTAAAAATGAGCATCAGAATTCAGTACGCTTGTGATCTTTATCCATTCTTTCTAACCACAGTTACGCCTCTGGTGAAGTGTTTGAAGGCTGTTTTCAAGATAATATGCGTCATGGTCATGGTCTCCTGCGAAGCGGAAAGCTGACTTCCTCTTCTCCCAGTATGTTCATTGGCCAGTGGGTAATGGATAAGAAAGCAGGATATGGTGTCTTTGATGATATCACGAGGTACAGTATTCTGCTTCTACTCTCACAGTTTAGTTGAGAGGATAAGGTTCCTGTTCGTCTCTAAAAAAAGATGATTTTATGAAGGCTAAGTGTATTAATTGGAGAACATTTTTAATAAGAAAACAGAGATGTCAGGTGTCATTTTATTCATTCAGTAGTGAACCAGACAACAGGTTACTTCTATACAAGATCTGAATCATTCAGAATTAACATTGGTATGATTTTCCTTAAAGCTTCACCTATACAAAGCTTTTCGTGTCTCAAAGGGGCCACCAAATCTGTGACTATTATCCAAAGAGAAACCTTTAATGTGGTCTGTAGATAACAGGAATAAAAAGGTAGGAAGATCAGTGGAAATTCCCTTTTGGGGTTATGAAATAGTATCTAAACACCTTTCTATGTAGTTGTTCCTGTCAAGCCTCTGACTTATTACCATGCCAGCCATCCAGGAATCAAACTTGGTTAAATTCAGTGAACTAAACTTTGGGGAGGAATATAGTTCTTTTGCCTCTGTATCTGGTTTGGCCTGATTTGCTTTTAGACTGATATAATCTTCCCACATGTTATTGTCGGGGCTTCCCAGGTGTTGCTGGTGGTAAAGAACCCGCCTGCGAGTGCAGGAGACGTAAGAGATGTGGGTTTGATCTCTGGGCATGGCAATCCACTCCAGTATTCTTGTCTGGAGAATTCCATGGACAGAGGAGCCTGGTGAGCTGTAGTCCACAGGGTCGCACAGAGTCGGACACGACTGAAGCAACTTAGCACACACACGTTATTGTCCTAATGTGGGATTGAAAATTCTTTGCTGTAGTTACTAAAATCCACAGTTATTTAACAGGTAGTTTGTACTCATTTGATTTTTTTAGTGGAGATTAGTAAGATTTCTCTGAGTTTGAGTAGGTGGAAGAATGAGCCTTCTTTTTTGATAAACCCCATTTAAGTCAATAAACTTTGGATAAGAAAAATTGTGCATAGGTTTAAGTTCATCTCTTGAGTGACATTTCGAGTTGAATTCTGGCATTAATTAAATATTTTAAAATTATCAAGGAAGCCCTGAAAGTATATATAGATCTATGTCTGATAGTATGTGTATGTTAATCACTCAGTTGTGTCCGACTCTTTGCAACCCCATAGACTGTAGCCCACCATGCTCCTCTGTCTGTGGAGTTCTCCAGGCCAGAATACTGGAGTGGGTAGCCATTCCCTTCTCCAGGGGGTCTTCCCAGCCCAGGGTTTGAACCCAGATCTCCCGCATTGCAGGCGGATTCTTTATCATCTGAGCCACCAGTTCCTGAGGGGATAGTGCTCAGAGTGGGATGTGTTTTGCAGTCATGTTCTCCCATGTTGGAGGAGACAGCGTTAACACTTTAATTAGCGAAATGGGACAGATACTAACCTCGGGGTGATGCTTGATATCTTCCATGTGATCATTGTTTTTTCCCTTATCATCCTTATCATTGATTTTTAAATTTCATTTCACTTTTTAATTTCTATTTTTAATTTTTTTTTCTATTTCTCTGAAGAGGGGAGAAGTATATGGGACTGTGGCAAGATGATGTATGCCAAGGCAATGGTGTAGTAGTTACCCAGTTTGGTTTATACTATGAAGGCAACTTCCATCTTAATAAAATGATGGTGAGTGGAATGTTTTGCATATAGTTACAGTTGACTTTTTAAAACTCCTAGTCCTTAATTTTTAAGTCATCTTTTTATTAATGTTCCACCTTCCCTAATACGATTTTTCTTATCTTTTTTTTTTTTAAGATTATGTAAGGCTTTGGAGGATGTGGCTACAGATACCCTAAGTTATGTGTTACCTTAAGTTGCCCTGTGTTTTACATGTTGTGATTTTTGTTTTGTTTCTTCACATAGGGAAATGGGGTTTTACTGTCTGAAGATGATACTATCTATGAAGGGGAATTTTCAGATGACTGGACCCTCAGTGGAAAGGTTGGAAACTTTCTCTCTCTTAATAATCTTTTACTGATTTTTTTCTTGATCTTTAAAAAAGCTAACCTCCAACAAAATTTACCTGTTTCAAGTGTGCGTTTCAGCGACTTTTTAGTACATATGCAGAGTTGTACAACCATTCAGTTCAGTTCAGTTCAGTCGCTCAATTGTGTCCTACTCTTTGTGACCCATGAACAGCAGCACGCCAGGCCTCCCTGTCCATCACCAACTCCACCCAAACCCGTGTCCGTTGAGTCGGTGATGCCATCCAACCGTCTCATCGTCTATTGTCTCCTCCTCGTGCCCTCAATCTTTCCCAGCATCAGGATCTTTTCCAATGAGTCAGCTCTCACATCAGGTGGCCAAAGTATTGGAGTTTCAGCTTCAACATCAGCCCTTCCAGTGAACTCCCAGGACTGATCTCTTACCATGATCCAGTTTGAGATCATTTCTATCACCATCTCCTGCCCGCTTATAGTCATTCCCTTGTTCTACTTCCAGTCCCAGATGACCTCTGATGAACTTTATAGATTTGCCCTTTCAGGTCCTTCCATGTAGTTGGAATCATGCAACAAGGGTTTTCTTTTGTGTGGCTTCTCACACTTAGCATGTTTGTGAGATTTTTACATATTGTGGCATGTGCAATACTTTATTCCTTTTTATTGCTGAACAGCATCCCAAAACCACAGTTCGTTTGTCCCTTCACCAGTTGATGGGCTTTGGATTATTTTCAACTTTAGACTGTTTTCAACTTTAGGCTACTGTGTATAGTGAAGTTAACTACAACTTCTTTTCTTCTTTTTATAAATTGAAATATGATCGATCTATAAAATTGTGTTAGTTTCAGGTGTACAGCATGACTACTCAGTATTTTTGCAGATTTTGCCCCTATTATAGGTTATTGCAAGATAATGGGTATAATTCCCTGTGCTATACAGTATATCCTTGTTGCTTATCTACTGTGTACGTAGTACTTTGTGTCTGTTAATCCCATACCCCTAATCTGTCCATATCCTATCCATTCCCATTTGAATACCACAGGTTTGTTTTCTGTCTCTGAGTTTGTTTCTGTTTTCCATTTCCACCTAAAACTTCCTGTGTGAAGATGTGTTCTCATTTCTCTAGGGTGGACACCTAGGAGTACTGTTGCTGGGTTGTATGGAAAATTGATGTTTAACATATTAAGAAATGGCCAAACTATTTTCCACAGTGGCTGCATCATGTTACATTCCTATAGTCAATGTTTAAGGATTCTAATTTCTTCACACCTTTGCCAGTATTTTTTATTTTCTTTTTTTCCTCTTTGTCATTCTAGTGAATGTGAACTGAAACCTTATGGTTTTAATTAACATTTCCCTAGTGACTAATAATCTCACTATAGAGCATATCTTCAAGTATTTACCAGCAATTCATTTGTCTTCTTCGGTGAAATGTATATATTCAAATATTTTGACATTTTAAGAATTTACTTGTTTATAGCTTATTGAATGTTAATATCCTCTGTTTTTTGATTTTCTAATTTTATGTCTTCTCTTTCTTGATCAATCAAGTGTTGGTCTTTTTTTCTTAGTCAATCCAGTTAAATGTGTGTCAAGTTTTTGTGTCTTTTCAAAGAAGCAACTTTTGGTTTCATTGTTTTTTTATCTCTTATTTTCTTTCTCATTGATTTTTAATCTTTAGTATCTTCTTGCTTTGGGTTTAGTTTGCTTTTTTCTAATTTTGTGAGGTGGAATTTTAGATTATTTATTTCAGATCTTTTTTTTTTAAATAATATAGATGTTTACAGCTTTAAATTTGCCTCTGAGCACTGCCTTTGTAGCATTGCATCAATTTAGATAAGTTGTGTATTCATTTTATATAGGTCAAAGTATTTTAACAATTTTTCTTGTTATTTCTTTTTCTTTAATCCATGGGTTATTTTCATATACTCTTTTTGCACATACATGTACATACACTTGTTTTTAAGAATTAGGGACTAGTTAAAAGTGAAAATGCCAACCATGTAGTGCTTTTTCTTTTTTTTTACACACCCCCCCACCTTGATTTTTAAGACTGGAAATACTTCTTGTAATTCCACATTTTCTCTACCATTACCTAGGGAACACTGACTATGCCAAATGGAGATTACATTGAAGGTTATTTTAGTGGAGAATGGGGATCTGGGATCAAAATCACTGGAACATACTTCAAGCCTAGTCTGTATGAGAGTGATAAAGACAGACCTAAAGCTTTGTGAGTAATGAGTATTAATTATGGATTAATTATTGAATGTTTTGTGTTGACTTGCTTTTGTAAAAACTGGTTAATATTTCAAATGTAGAACAAGTTTTTAAAGTCTGTTTTTGTAAGCCGTGTATAACCCTGAATTGTAAACTGACACTGCTACAGATAGCTAAATCTATAGTCTTGTCTTAGATTATAGCCTCAGAGCATAAATGTTTAAACTGATGGAAGTTCTGTGTGCAGGAATAATCTTACTGTTAATGGTACAGGTATCCAAATTGATCAAAAGAGAACCTTTTAAAATGGAAGCCCTGCACAACTTGATTTTGAGAAGCCCTATAAATACAATAGTGGAATAATGTACGCTGCATATATGGGGAAAAATCAAAGTCTCTAAGTGTATTGTGTTCTTTCTCTAGGTTTTTGGCACATTTATTTTCCTTTACTGATTCCAGCTTCTGCTTTTTTGTTTTTGGTATTTTGATAGCATCTCAGATTCTTTGTTTTCATGGGAGCATGATATACTTTCTGTAGCATGTTTATTCTTAAAGAGTATTTTTAGAACCCACTGCATAATGTATTTTATAGTTGTCATTGTGAGATATGCAAGGCACAGAAACTTCTCTTTTTAGCAGGAATCAGTTTTTCAAAATCAATTCTGTAGAAATGGTGAAAGCAAAGGAGACAAGTCTGATGTGCTTCATACTTAATAGTTCATACACTTTACTATCTAATAAACACTAAGTAGCTAAAAACCATCCCTTTACACTTTTTATTCAGTCTTTAAACAACGGAGCCACTGTCAACTTAGGCAGCTTTTGTCACAGAAGTATTTATAGTTCGTATATTATTAGAAAGTTTCTGTTCCTTAGGATATTTGCACAAAAATAAATGATCAATAAAAGGTTGACATAACCTTATTAGCAGGAAGCTTGGAAACCTGGCGGTGCCGGCTGATGAGAAGTGGAAAGCCGTGTTTGATGAATGTTGGCATCAGCTCGGCTGTGAGAACCCAGGCCAAGGGGAAGTTTGGAAAGCGTGGGACAATATTGCTGTGGCTCTGACCACCAACCGGCGCCAACACAGAGACAGGTGCGTGGATGCTCTATGTCCAGCATAGAGCCTGGTGGAAGACGAAACCTAAAGCGAGTAGGTTGTTAAGGATTTCCACATTTAGGTTGTAAGTACAATTTAGAAGTCAGAGATGTACTTCTGGGTAAGGATGGATAAAACATACCTCTCTGTGTCTTCTACTGAACTCAACTGTTAATATAAAATGCAGGCAGAGTACATGGTGAGCTATTCAAAACTCTGAAGAGCACATGTCAGCAGATTATTGGGGGAGAACACCTGAATTCAAAGAGCCACCCAACCAGTGGAGAGTTTACAAGTTTTTTAACCTCCATGTTCCTCAGCTTGAACTCAGTATAACTTGAAACTAGAAGCACACAGTGTGGTGCAGGGATCCAGAAAAATCCCTCTATTTCTGGCTCAAGATGCCAGAGACTCCTAGAGCTCAGAAAGAGCGGAGGAGGAACACTGGGTTTTCTCTCTCTCCTTCTCCGCTTTCTCATGCCTCAGCCCACGTGCACTTCTGTGGCAGGACAGCGGTGCCGCAGCTGGAGCAGCCAGGAGTACGTGGGGGAGCCAGGGCTCTTGCGTGTGGACCCTTCTCCTGCGATGGAGCGTCAGGTCCAGGGGTCAGGGCCAAACCTTACTGCTCTGTTGGCTTCCCTCTCTGTCCTCCCACCACTTATGGAAGTGGGTAATTCAGGCTGGAGGACTTACCTACAGGGGGATCAGAAAATGCTGGGGAGGTCATGGAGAGAGAGGAGCTTTGGAAAGCAACCCTGATAAGTTGTTTATGAACTCCTGGACTTACCCCATACCTGTTCATGTGTGGATTTGATTCTAATTAGCTAAGCAGTCCACCTAGGTCCCAGGCTGACACTTGAGTGGAACAGACCCAGACGGGCCTGCATAGTCCGTGGGGAGTGGGCTAACACTGGAACCACAGCCCACAGACAGCAGAAACAAAAATACCAGCTGTTTGTGAGACTCCTAAGGTCACCTACACATTCAGTGATTAACTAGAGGGACTCATAATATAACTCAACATATAGTTGTATCACAGGTAAGAGTTGTTCCAGCAATACAGTAAGGCTCCACAGCCGATCATAAGGGAAGAAGACACAAGCAGAGTCTGGAGGAATCCATGTGCAAGCTTCCTGTGCTCTGCCTCTTCTCTGAGGGGTCACACACAGCACTCTCTCCCAGGCAGTAAAATGCAGCCACACAAACACAGTATTTCTGCTCAGTGAAGCCCATTAGAGATGAACTGCCCCCGGTTTTTATGGGGCCTTGGTCACATAGGCATCTTAAGCCTACCAGCTACCAAAATCCCACAGTCCCAGAAGGAAGCTGATGTTCACTGTAAATCACTTTGTTAATACAGTTTACGGGCAACGCCACAATATCCTTATGTTAGGAAATGCTTCATATTCGTATAGGGGATTTGTTCCCAGGTACCACCCAAGGGCCAGCTTCATAAGCAGGTCCTTGTAAAGACAACAGTTTCAGTTCTATGTTTACTATGTTTTGGATGTCAACATCCTCAATAGGATATAAACAGGACCCAGAATCTCATAGGGTAATACTCAAAATGTCCAGTAAATAAACCAGAATTGCTTGCCAATCGAAGAACTATGAAAATCTGAACTCATTCAGGGAAAGATAATCAACAGATATCCATGACCCCCTAATCTAGATTTTGGAATTATATGACAAGAACTTTAAAGGAGCTATTATAAAAGCATTCAGATGAGCAATTGTAAATATCCTTGAAACAAATGTTAAAATTGTAAGTACCTGAAAAGAAATAGAGGATATAAAGAAGAACCAAATCAAAATTTTTGAAATGAAAACTACAGTAAGCAAAATTTTAAAAATCACTGGGTGGACTCAGTAGCAGATAGGAAAAGACAGCAGAAGAGTCAGTAAACTGGAAAATAGACTAATAGAAATTATTTAAGCTGAACAACAGAGTGTGAAAAAAAAGTGAACAGAGCTCTAAGGACCTGAGAATCTAATATTTGTGTCCTTGGAATCCCAGAAGGAAAGGAGAAAAATTGCAGAGCTGAAAAATATTTGAATAAATAGTGATTGAAAACTCCCAAGTTTGATGAAAGGCCAACACATAAACCTGCACATTCAAGAAGCTGAACAAACTTCATCCTAGAAAAAACCAGATATCTGTGCACAGACATGTCATATTCAAATTGGAAGAAAAAATCTTGAAAGCAGCTACAGAAGAATTATGCATCGCATATATATGGCAATAGCAGTTCAAATGGCTGCATCTTTGTTGTCAGAAACCTTGGTGGCCAAAAGGAAGTGGGACAATGATTTGGAAGTGCTGAAAGAAAAATGACAGGTGTACTTTTCATTTCTTTCTTTTTCTTATTTTCTTCCTTTTTCTTTTTCCTGCTTTTCTTTTCCATCTGCCATTCTTCATATTTCTGTATGTAACTCAGCCAGTTACTTCCACAAGCACTGATTAGCATTTGAATCTAAAGAATTTGCTAATCCCTGCAGTATAGAAAGAAGGTTTTGTTTTGTTTTTTTCCTGTATTGGGGATCAGTGGGAATTGATTATGGTGTTTCATTAATAACGTTTATGATTTTTATCTCCTACTGTATCAGTGAAAGAAATGGAAACTCCCAGGATTGATAAAGCTGTGGATCTGTCCTTACGGGTTGTAGTTGGTCAGCCTTCGCTGATAGAGCCCTTGGGCCAAGACATTGAGACTTGAGTCCTCCAGTTAACCTTGGTTAACTTTTGTTGGGTATTTCCAAGATGTGAGAATGAATGAACTTTTGTATAAAACCACATTGCTGCCACAAAGATCTTATTTGTTCATTGATACTATTTGTGCACTGTTTCTAATTTCTCATTGATTGTAATCTAATGATAGAGTGCCAATACGAAAAATGTCAGTTGATGACTAGTGTGTGTTTTGTCTTTACCTCTTCACCTGAAGCTTCCCTTTACCCATTGTGTGTGTATCCCACCACCTGTTGTAGTGTCCATATTGAGCCCATTTCCATTTCATCCTTTGCCCTTTGATTTGTTCTCCTTCATTCTTTAGCTCTCCCTCTCCCCTTTATTCCATTTCTATCATCACTCACAAGTCTGTCACCGGTTTTCTCTTCAGACTATTACACATACTACATTACAGTATTTTACAGCAGTATTAACAGTGTTTTTCAACACCAGGATTTATATTGGCACATTTTCATTAATTAATTGTGGTTTGTGTAGAGTAACATTAAGTGCTATTTTGAATAACTTATATAAATCTAATACAGGACAATTACAAGTTATAAGCACATTTGCCTGAACACTGTGATGGTTGCTCCATTTCATCCTTAATAGAGCTTCATGTGCCTTTCAAATTATCTTGCTTTCTAAAAATATATGATAGGCTTTCTTTTCCCTTTTTGTAGTCCAGAGATACTAAGTCGTTCACAGACTCAGACACTAGAGAGTTTGGAATTCATTCCTCAGCATGTTGGTGCCTTCTCCGTGGAGAAATACGATGACATTAAGAAATATTTAATAAAGGTAAATGAGAATCGGAACAATACTGGTCTTGTTAATTAATGACACAACTAACACAGTATATCATTCAGATGTACTCACAACTTATTGTTACTCATATCCTGTTTTTGCTTTCTTAGTATGTCTTTTGTTAATTCTCTGACTGCTAAGAGCACATTTCCACCTAAAGATTGGCTGATTATGATGGTAGAGATTTGTAAGTTTTGTAAATGTTCAAGGGGATTCTGGACATCTAGGATCAGAGTTTAAAATGGCTTTCTGTTTGTAACATTAGCAAACTAAAAGTTATATAAAGAAGGCACTCCACCCTCACCCCATGGTTATGCTGTCTTTGCTTCCCACTCCAACCCTGTGGAATCAGACCACATTTAAAGTATGACATGCATTGATGTAAGGGTGCAGGAAGGACTATTAGGAGAAATCGAGGGGACTGAACAGTGACTGTTTCAACTCTCATTGTTCAGTTTTCTGCAAGGTAACATTTCATGTATTTTTTTTGACATTTAAGGTATGTTATCTTTCTTTTTTTTTCCTTTGGCTGGGCCACACGGCATGTGGGATCTCAATTTTCCAACCAGAGATTGAACTTATACAGTGCAAGTGCAGAGTCTTAACCACTGGACTGCCAGGGAATTCCCTTAGAACCTTTCTTTTAATGATGTTATTCTGTATCAGTATATCCAAAGCTATTTTTCCAAAATGTTAATAGGGTTCTTTGATTAAGGATTCTCCATATAATTTGGGTAGAATTAATGCTTTCAGAGAAGTTGAAGTATTTAAATATTCCTGGTCCAAAAAGTAGACTCTTGATGCTTTGAAAATTATTTACCATTTATGAAATTATTTTGATTAAATTTAGTAATAAATTTTATTTAAATTTATTTTGATTGTTTCCCCTGTTGGTGCACACTGACTGGCTGCATTGGTTCTCTTCCTGCTCAGGCCTGCGACACTCCGCTGCACCCGCTGGGCAGGCTTGTGGAGACTCTGGTTGCAGTGTATAGAATGACATATGTGGGTGTGGGAGCCAACCGCCGGCTACTGCAGGAGGCTGTGAAGGAGATTAAGTCCTACCTTAAGCGAATTTTCCAGCTGGTGAGGTGAGAGAGCTTTTCATGTCAGCAGGGTGTGGAAATACTAGTTTACACTCATGCTTGGGTGGCTTCACCCTGAATCTAGAGATTACAGCTTTGCGAGGAGCCATGAATGTTCCCCTTTACTGCAGAAATTATTAATCAGGAAAATGGTTTTATGCCACAGATCCTTCAGTAGATTAGTGAAAACACATTTTTACTTTGTGTTCATAGCCATTGTAACTTATTTCCTCTATGCCTTTCTTACTCATTAAGTATAATAAAAGGCTAAAAATAAGTTTTTAATACCAATTTTGGTGTGACGTATAGGAATCTTATTTGGAGTTAATCTCCAGGCAAAGTTGTGTCTCTAAAACATAGCCTAACCTAAAACCTGGAGAAAACAAAGTCTAATAGGAAGTTTTATCCCTGAGTATTTATGTTCTGTCAGGCTTCCCAAGTGGTGCAGTGATAAAGAATGTGCCTCTCAGTATAGGAGATGCAAGAGACGCAGGTTCAATCCCTGGGTTGGGCAGATCCCCTGGAGGAGGAATTGGCAACATACTCCAGTATTCTTGTCTGGAGAACCCCGTGGACAGAGGAGCCTGCAAGGCTGTAGTCTGTAGGGCCGCAAAGAGTGGGACAGGACTGAGCACACACACACATTCATTAGCTACATTGTTAATTTTATCCTGTAAAAAGCATTAAGACTTCCCTGCTGGCTGAGAGGTTAAAGTGTCTGCCTGGAATACAGGAGACCAGGGTTCGATCCCTGGGTCAGAAGATCCCCTGGAGAAGGAAATGGCAAACCCACTCCACTACTTTTGCCTGGAGAATCCCATGGAGGAGCCTGGTAGGCTGCAGTCCATGGGGTCGCAAAGAGTCGGACATGACTGAGCAACTTCACTTTCGCTTTCACTTTCAAGACACTTAAGGGTATCGGCATTTTCATTAATAATTGATATGAAGTTTGATTTAATTGGTCCTTAAGTGGATTAAATAATGGAAATGTGTTTTTACTCTTTTTATTCACTCTAGAGGTGTAACTGTATAATGATTTTTTTATTCTTCCTTAGGTTCTTATTTCCTGAGCTTCCTGAAGAGGGCAGCACAATTCCTCTCTCTGCCCCTCTGCCGACGGAAAGGAAATCCTTCTGCACTGGGAAGTCAGATTCCAGATCTGAGTCACCAGAGCCAGGGTGAGTAGAGCTGGGTGGAGATGGTGAAGAAAGACGATGGGAACCAAGTGATCTTATGCAAAGAATCCCAGGAAAAATTCTTTTCTCTAGATCTGTTTCCTTCTTTTTAAAATAGTTTGATTGGATTAGGTGATCTCTAAGGTTTCTTTTAGTTCTCAAGTTCTGTTAGCCAAATGCCATGAAGCTGTAACCACAGATGACTAGGCCCAAAGGCTGATGAGCAAAGTAGATCATTTTGCCCGAGTCCAACAGAGAAGTCAGCCTTAAAATGGAAACACCGGGCTTTCATTTANGTGCAGTCACCATCTGCAGTGATTTTGGAGCCCCAAAAAATAAAGTCTGACACTGTTTCCACTGTTTCCCCATCTATTTCCCATGAAGTGATGGGACCAGATGCCATGATCTTAGTTTTCTGAAGGTTGAGCTTTAAGCCTACTTTTTCACTCTCCTCTTTCACTTCCATCAAGAGGCTTTTTAGTTCCTCTTCACTTTCTGCCATAAGGGTGGTGTCATCTGCGTATCTGAGGTTATTGATATTTCTCCCGGCAATCTTGATTCCAGCTTGTGTTTCTTCCAGCCCAGCGTTTCTCATGATGTACTCTGCATAGAAGTTAAATAAGCAGGGTGACAATATACAGCCTTGACGTACTCCTTTTCCTATTTGGAACCAGTCTGTTGTTCCATGTCTAGTTCTAACTGTTGCTTCCTGACCTGCATACAGATTTCTCAAGAGGCAGGTTAGGTGGTCTGGTATTCCCATCTCTTTCAGAATTTTCCACAGTTTATTGTGATCCACACAGTCAAAGGCTTCGGCATAGTTAATAAAGCAGAAGTAGATGTTTTTCTGGAGCTTTCTTGCTTTTTCCATGATCCAGCAGATGTTGGCAATTTGATTAGCACCCAATAACTATAGATTTGTGCTATTAGAAAAAAGTGATTGAGCCTTAACTGGAAAGTAAATATTTTCAATGGACTGGTTCAATAGTAAAAACTAAGTAACTGAAATAGCTATTTTAAGTGGGGACAGGAAAGTCAATCTAGTCATTAACTGTTTTTATGGGGCTTAATCTACCATAAGACACAAACACATATTAACAACGTATGGATTTCATTGTAGGAAATTTTGGCCAGTGACCTTGTCAGTCCTTGGAGAGAGTAAAAAGGTATAGTAGATTTTGGTTTCCTTAGCAAATATGCTTTTGTTTGTTGTGGGGGATTAGAGGTAGCAAAAATATTTCCATTTTACTTTGATAGTATAGTATACAAGTGTAAGTTATTCACTTAAGACGTGCATTCTGTGATTGGTGTCATTTATGATTATTGTCACTGTCAAAGGCAGCTTTCTTCTTTGACCTTTATCAGTCCTTTTTTTTGCAGGTTTTGCCAACCACGAAAGATGCTTGTTTTGCCTCAGCTGTGGAATGTCTGCAACAGATCAGGTGATTTCTGCTTTGTTGAAAATTACGTAAATCAAAGGAGTGGTTAGTTTATTAAGATATTGATGAGATCTTATATTTACCTAAACTCTAGTGACCCCACACCCAACCCCCTAAGATGGTGTCAAACTCAGCCTGGATATCAGAAAGACTCTTGAGACATTTGGGTTACCTTTTACTCTACAAGGCCCTTGCATTTTCAGAAGTGGTGGAGAACCTACCCAGAAATTTACCTACATAATCATATCTTTAGCCAAAGGGAAATTAAGCTTCTTACTCAGAGAAGAGCATGTATTAGGACAATAAAGTTCCATGTGGGTAAAAGGAGGTGATCTATGACAGTGAATTGTTTCATGTGAACCATTCATAGTTGGAGGCTTCTTTCCTCAAAGAATCATAGGCTTACAGAGGTCATCCCTTCCAGTGACACCTTTTGCCTTATGTGTCCACCTTAAGGCACACGAGCCCTTAGAGTATATTGTCAAACAATGTCAAATGGCTCTACTAACAAAACAACCATAGGCTATATTTTGTCATTTATTTCTAGTTTTTAATTGTTTTTTTTGTTGTTTGTTTACAACAGCACAACGTTTACCCCATCAGACAAACTAAAAGTCATCCAGCAGACTTTTGAAGAGATCTCTCAGAGTGTCCTGGCATCACTTCAGGAGGACTTCCTGTGGTCCATGGATGACTTATTCCCTGTTTTCTTATATGTGGTGCTCCGGGCCAGGTGACCAATCTCTTCTGACTTAAATAGATTCAGAAGTAGGATGTACATATAAGCAGAAGTAACTCAATATCTCTTTCTCGTTGGGGCAGGATTAGGAATTTAGGCTCTGAAGTACACCTCATCGAGGATCTGATGGACCCATATCTTCAGCATGGAGAACAGGGTATAATGTTCACTACTTTGAAGGTAAAGTATAGATATTATTTAATATTATGTTAAAGTCTCTCCTTCATTTACCATATTGTGAATCTTTTATTAACCACCTTCTTTTATATAAAACTTTAATGCAAACATTAAGTGCCTTTAGAGCACATATTGTTAATATTTAAAATATATACTATATTAAAGAAAAGTAGAATCGGTCCGTCTCAAAATACTAAAGCAGGTTATCCAATCCTCTGACTCAGTAGGTCTGGAATGATGTTTAATCTCAGCCTGTGTGTTTATCAGACACGTTGGTGATTGTGATTACACTTGTTTGTGTACCTTATACTGATCATCAGCATATTCTAAATGTCCAGTTAGTAGTGGCTTAGCAAATTAAGATATTTCTGCTTAATGACAGATGTTAAACAGCTCGAAAAAAAATTTTTTTGTCTGTTTTAGAATCAGAATTTTACAAAGTTTTATTTCTACTAATTATAACTAGGCAAAGTAGACATGGGATTGGATAGGGGGACTGGAAGAAAACAGGGGAAAATATGAAAGCAGCTGATTTTGTTGAGCGCTCAGTATTCATAAAGGAGTTCCTTTTGTAGTCCTATGTGCATTGTTATGTTTATGTAATTTCTTTTAAAGTAAATTTTAAATGGTTTTGAACTTTTCTTTCAGGCATGTTACTATCAGATCCAGCGTGAGAAGCTTAACTAGGCTACATAACAGCTTGACAACTGGATTATCTATTCAGAGTGTTTCAGCACCATCTGGTGTCTTCCTGTAGCAGCAAAAAAGAACAGTGTTGAAATTTGGATGTTGTGTTATTTTGGTTGTTATTTCTGAGCCTTGCTAGTGATTGGAGCTCTGAGCCCAGAATAAAAGACTGTATGGTGGAAAGGGAGGACGGAAAAGGAGGTAGAAATCAGATCAGACCAATCCCTGGCCTGTGTTGTTTCCCAAGTATCATACATCTGCTGTTGGAAAAATGAGGCTATCCCTTCCTGTGGTAAAGAGTATACCAGCTCATGAACTTGTAAGATAAAATTCTCAGTGTGGCTTCTTACATTAAAGAGGTTGATGATATTTTTGAGTTTCTGGTTTGCCTGCAGTCACCCCAGACACCTTTGGAAGGAACACTTTGTACTTGAAACTATAGTAGCCACACTATGCCTTCCAAAATTCCTCGCAGTCATGTGTGCACCATGCTTCTTTGCTGAGGGAAGGGGAAAGAGGAACTTTTAAACTGCAATTTTAACTTTTTCTAAGCTTTTCCACCAGGGCATTTATTCGTGATGGAAAGGTTCTGTGAGGTTACTACTTCTGCACCCTGACCCCAAACATGGAGCACACCCAAATAGGAGTCTGCTGCCTCCCGATGAGAAAGAACATAGGAATTGTGTTCTTGGATTCCTTACAATGCTCCAGAGTGGATACACTGGAATTCAGACACTGGCTCTGAGCTGCTGTGGAACCTCGTTCATCCATGTGCAAACGCTGTGTTCCAGGACCTGTGAAAGCCTGAAAGGCTTTTACATGCAAGCTGTTTTTAAAAATAGGACTAGGGACTGGGAAATATGGAAGCAAAGAACTGCATCCATCCTTGACCTAGCGTTGTGGTTCTTCCCTGTACCTTGCACTGAACTCACAGAGGGGAAGGAAAAGGAAACTCACTTTGGCTTTTCCCATCTCAAAAGTATCGTGACACCTCAGCCTTTTATTGTTTTGCTTTTCACCATTTTAAAATGTCCTATTGTAAGTGGTTGGTTTACACTGTACAAATAACACTAGTAGCTATTCTGGATAACATAGGTGCTCTTCCCCATCTCATCTCCTCTGCACCAGGGTGAGCGTTCGGAGTGTCCTCCTCCTCCTTCATGTTAACATCTACAGATGTTAATCGATTTTGAAAAAGGATCATGGTTTCTGCTCTACTTTATAATCAAGACAAGTGTTTATTAAAATACTGTTTTGGAATGTTGGCTGTAATGTAACAGCAATTTTCATAATAAAAGACATTCATATTTATGAGGTTGTTTTATGATTATGAAAGAAATGACACTGGGTCACCTAAAAATTTAAAACAAATCCAAGTCTAATTATTTGGGGGTGGGGGCTTTGCCTGCTGTGTTGTAATCCATGCCTCTTTGTACAGGCCTCAGAGATCCCACGGAGTTTTAGAGCTCTCTTTCTTTAAAATAGATATAAACTTACAGCTGACAAAGAACAAGTTAAATTTCTGACCCTAATAAACTGAGGACAAGGGTCTTAAGAGAAATGGTACTATTATTTCTTTGAATAAGACATATTTTGATAGTTACAAGTTAAATTTTTTCCCTTCCTAAACAGATTCAGAGAAGGGAAAATGGAGGATTTAAAATTCTGGTTAAAAATATTAGGCATTAGTTAATTATATACCAATTGTAATGTCTTCTCGGGTGGCATTTACCAGGATGTGCCTCTCATTATTGGAAAGAGACCAAAACTTAAAGTTTATGTTAAGCACTTTATGTTTCCATTAACAATTGTTTCGATTTTGGGATAAAAACACACAAGTTTCACATTTGGCTTATAAAGACAAATTTACTGAATGACCCCTTTAGAGGCAGAGAGAGGGATGATTCTAGAAAATGACAGACTTGAAACCTGCTACTGAAGTTCTCAAATGATAGTAGGCTATCTTAATTTTAAGAGAAGAGTTACAATTCATTCTTTTATTGGAAGTCTTGAAAGCCAGTTATTCCATTACTTGACTCTGTTTTTATACTTTTCAGAAAGCATATTAAAACTTTAAATTTTCAGTTCCCTTGAGGGGAAAACCTCAAGGATAAGTCGCCAGGCCAATGCCTGCATGTAGAAATACCTAGCCTTGATGCAGCAGCTTATGTAGGTCTGACACACGCGTGCTATGTGCCCACAGCCCCGTGGGACAGGTGTTAACCCCTTGATCTTGTAGACAAGCACAGGCTGGAATTTTCTTACTATCAGAACTGGGACTCCAAACTGGAATTTCCCTACTCTTAATTCCAGTGCTATTTCCTACTGCAGGTGCCAGAGATGTTATTTCATAGCCGGGCTACTCCTAAGTAGAAAAACAGTTGCAAATTTTTAATAAAGTTAAGTGCTTTTGATAAAATACACTGTGCTCAAGCAGTCACAAATGTATCACATTCCTAGCTTGAGCTTCCATCTACAACAGAGAGTAAAGGAATGCCATCTGTCTAAATTAGGATGAGAGCGCTGGTAAACCTTTCAGTTCAGTTCAGTCACTCAGTCATGTCCGACTCTTTGTGACCCTGTGAATCGCAGCATGCCAGGCCTCCCTGTCCATCACCAACTCCTGGAGTTCACTCAAACTCACGTCCGTTGAATTGGTGATGCTATCTAGTCATCTCATCCTCTG
>SJYQ01094212.1:76569-139613 GCA_006410935.1 Redunca redunca | reverse complement strand
CTGGATGAAGCACAAGCTGGAATCAAGATATATGGGAGAAATATCAATAACCTCATATATGCAGATGACAACGCCCTTGTGGCAGAAAGTGAAGAAGAACTAAACAGCCTCTTGATGAAAGTGAAAGAGGAGAGTGAAAAAGTTGGCTTAGAAGTCAACCTTCAGAAAACTAAGATCATGGCATCTGGTTCCATCACTTCATGGCAAATGGGGAAATAATGGAAACAGTGAGAGACTATTTTTTGGGGCTCCAAAATCACTGCAGATGGTGACTGCAGCCATGAAATTAAAAGACCCTTGCTCCTTGGAAGAAAAGGACCAACCTAGATAGCATATTAAAAAGCAGAGGCATTACTTTGCCAACAAAGGTCTGTCTAGTCAAGTCTACGGTTTTTCCAGTAGTCATGTATGGATGTGAGAGCTGGACTATAAAGAAAGCTGAGTGCCAAAGAATTGATGCTTTTGAACTGTGGTGTTGGAGAAGACTCTTGAGAGTCCCTGGGACTACCATGAGATCAAACCAGTCACTCCTAAAGGAAATCAGCCCTGAATATTCATTGGAAGGACTGATGATGAAGCTGAAGCTCCAATACTTTTGGCCACCTGATTCAAAGAACTGACTTCTTGGAAAAGACCCTGATGCTGGGAGAGATTGAAGGCATGAGGAGAAGGGGACGACAGAGGATGAAATGGTTGGATAGCATCACTGACTCAATGGACATGAGTTTGAGCAGCTATAGGAATTGGTAATGGACAGGGAGACCTGGCGTGCTACAGTCCATGGGGTTGCAAAAAGTTGGAGTGACTGAACTGAACTTCCAGAAGGAAATCATCTATCAGTCTCATTATTACTGGATGAAGAGTCTTCCATTTTTTTCCTCACCATAATGTGAGAAGATTAATAAGGCAGCTTACTCTCAAGTATCAGTTTTTCCTTAGATTTCAATAAAGATGCTATTGTCTATCATGGGGTGTCTTTTCCTGAAATAGTCAACAAAAATATTCATCTTTTTTTGGTTAGCTATGTGCTGGCCATCAGAAAATACTAAAGTGAAGGTTTGAAAATGATATGTTGGACTTTTCGGTGCAAGAAACCAGTGCTCAGAACACGAAGGAAGATATGTAACAGGGGAGGCTTAAGAGTAATTTAGTGGTGAGGCGGGGTTAGGCTTCCATGGATTAGATCAAAGAGGATGCACCGAGGTTTTATCTAGAACAGTGAGGTGACTTTGGCACCTAATAGCCCACTGGTATTTCCTGCTAAAGCTTTTCTCTGCATAGGAGCAGCGTTACATGTTTGCAGTCTTGCAGGTAAGAGACCCAGCCAGATGACCCCCAGTTACCAGAGAGATCTATTAATACAAATGTCTGTCCTTCTGTCAATTTTTAAGAGCTAAAAATTCTGAGTAATAATTGAATGCTTTAGTTGCATCATACCCTAAAGTCTATGGAGAATTTTTTGATTTTGAAAGAGCAGGTTTTGCTTTAAGAAACCCTTTCTTAAGTATGGAATAATGAATTGCTGTGGAGACTAAGTAAAGATGAACATTTGTCTTAGTCCCAGTCAATAGCCTTTTGACCCAGAGGAAGCCAGCCATTTTTGTACAGGCCATTTCTCATAGTTAAGTTTCAAGCGTTTTTTTCAGCTTTGTCTAGTAGAAAGCATTGTTTTGAAAAATAAGCATAATATTGGTAAGGATTGTGGCATTTAATAATAATCACTGTATTTTTAAAAGTTCACATATATTGATTTTTAAAGTAACATTAGGGCGAATTTCTTAGGTGTCAATAACACTAATGCAGCTTCTAAGTTAATGATAAGAACTGGCCATGCTTCCTGTGTTACTTAGCTCAGGATTGCCTATGGTTGGCTATTACAGTCTCAATCAAGAATTCTCGTCCTCAAGACAGAAATAGATTAAGTCTCAGCTGATGGTCATAAAAAGGCAGGCAAGGAAAGGATATCACAGTCTTTTGCCAGGGACTAGAATCCCAGGGATGGTGGAGCCTGGTGGGCTGCCATCTCTGGGGTCGCACAGGGTTGGACACGACTGAAACGACTTAGCAGCAGCAGCCTGTTTCAGGACTAAATATGGGGGAAAAAAGGAGGAAAACATTTGTCTTTACTACTTGTGAAATCTACTGAATACCCCACTGAGCGTCAGATTCCTTATCTGTAAGATTGCATTTGTTTGCCTCAAGGATCTGTCAGCCTCAATCCAGGTCTTGACAAGGAATGAGGCTGAAGTCAATATTCTTGCAGGAAAAATCCCATGGACAGAGGAGCCAGGCAGACTGCAGTCCTTGGGGTTGCCAAGAGTCAGATGTGACTGAGTGACTGAGGACACACACACTTTAATAATTAGAACTCACTATAGAAACCTTCTAGAAAGGCTTCTCAGGTGGCTCAGTGGCAAAGAATCTGCCTGCCAATGCAAGAGGCATGAGTTTGAACCCTGGGTCAGGAAGATCCCCTGGAGAAGGAAATGGCAACCCACTCTAATATTCTTGTCTGGGAAATCCCATGAACAGAGGAGCCTGGTGGGCTACAGGCCATGGGGTCACAAAGGAGTCAGACATGACTTAGCAACTAAACAACAGTGTCAGAGAATGGGCTTCCCAGGTGGCACTAGTGGTAAAGAACCCGCCTGCCAATGTAGGGGACAAAAGAGACTCAGGTTCACCCCTGGGTCAGGAAGATCCCCCGGAGGAGGGCATGGCAACCCCTTCAGTATCCTTGCCTGGACAATCCCACGGACAGGGGAACCTGGTGGCCCACAGGCCATGGGGTTGCAAGGAGTCAGACATGACTGATGGGACTTGGCACACACACACAGAGAAACCACAGTCTGTCTGTAAGTTCCTCTCACGGTTTCATCTCAGGAGTCTCCAGTCTCCAGTGTCCCCATATGCTGCATGGATAGGCCTGGTTGGGCACACTGTCATCTGGGCATTAAATATGGAAGAACTATGGCTCGCCCACAATGCACACATAGCCTCACTGTCTAATTCATACTGCCTTACCAAGAACACACAGTTTGTAAAAAGCATTTTAAGAAGTTGCCCAAGTATGATGGCTTGGTGTTAAGACTCATCTCTTTGCTCTGAATTTTGTCTGGCAGGCACCCCATCTCCCTTTTCAAACCCTACCTTGGAAGTGCTCCCCTCCAGGGAGGAAGGTAAGTCATATAAGCAACTCTTGTGCTAAATGATTCAATAGAGGCTCAAAAATTGGAATGCAGGAACAAGGCAGGATTTAAACCGAATTGGGGCTGGGTAGGGCGGGTGGTGCTGGGCAAGGCAAAAGTTTATGATGTCAAGTTTTGGCAGAATCTAGCAAACTAGAAAACTTCAATGTGACTGGGCAAGAATGTGTATGGCAAGTCTGTCTAAGATTTCATAACAGCTTTCTGCTTTGCGCTTCTCACTGCCTTAGAATTGAGAGACTACGTGATGATCTGTCTTTTCCTAGACGTCCTCCCTGAGTCAACCCCACAGTCTGTCTAGATTCTAGACAGTGGTTCTCAGCTTCAACCAATTCAATACCCACGTCTTTAACAACTAATGTGAAATGCTCCTTTTAAAAAAAAATCCCAATTTATTCATTATTAGCCTCCTGTAACAAGTACTATCAGTGCCCTACCCTTATCCCTTTTGGTGCATTCTACATCTACACTCTCTGAACGCACACATGAAGAAGGCTGGAAGGCCCAGAAGTAACGTTTTCTGGGGAAAGCCCTCAACCAGTATCTGGCAGCATTGGGGTATAAATAACCCCACTCCCTGACCCTTGTCTCTCCATGGGTTAAGCACCATAGTACCCAGAGCAGCTTCTTGCTTGATAACACCTTTTACTGTCTTTCCCCCCTTGCCCTGTCTTAATACCCCACTCCCCTACTAATATTCTGGTTCACCTTCCAAGCAAATCACCTCACTAGAATCCTTGCTCGGTGTTTGATTCTGGAGGAACCCAGACTAATGCAGTTACTTACATGAAACAAACAAACAAACAAATCCTAGTAATAATGAGAAAGAGAAATTGAGTGAATGTGGCTGGTAAGATACTATTACAATGTATAAAATGGGATATCATTATACCAAAAGATATAATGAAGTAACACATGTTTGCATCTATAAAAGAATTCTCTAGGGAATCAGTGGCTTTGAATGCAGATAGCCTGGTGTGCTGTAGTGTGTGTTATATACTGTAAACAGCTTTACCATTAATGACACGGTTTTTCTGAAGTGATGGACTTGATAAAGTCCAAGCAAAACAAAGTAAATTCATCCTTCAGTTATGGTAGTAACATTCCAGAAAATTCAATGTACATTGAAACTGTGCAAAAATACTTTGTGTTTACACATAAAGAGAAGTTGAGTTTTGGTGTGTGTGTGCTAAGTCACTTCAGCTGTGTCTGACTCTTTGTGACCCTATGGACTGTAGCCTGCCAGGCTCCTCTGTCCATGGGATTCTCCAGGCAAGAGTACTGGAGTGGGTTGCCATTTCCTTCTCCAGGGGATCTTCCCGACCCAGGGATTGAACACAGGTCTCTTATGTCTCCTACATTTGTAGGTGGGTTCTTTACCACTAGCACCACCTGGGGTCAGATAATTATAAGTTTTCTGTTTTGTTTTTCTCAGCAACATGAGAGTCCAATAGGACATTTGAAAGTTTAGGGCCTGACGTGATTTCCCATCGTGTAGGGCAACTTCTCTCTGCCACACTGACTCAAAGAGCAAGGAGCATGTCTCCGTTGCCTTCGTTTTCTTGATCCTCGTCCTGCTGGTTGAAATGTAGGGGTGATGGCGGGAGCTCCAGCCACCATCTTAGAGCAGGAAGATAAGAATCACACTGCATCCTGAGGAGGCAGAGCAGCGGGCTGGAAGGAGCCTATTCCCTAACAATTTCGGGAGTGGGGCAGCCCTACCAGCCCTGCCTCTGGACTCTTACACGAGCAAGATATGAATTACTCTGTTCAGCCACTGTTGTTTGGGGTTTCTTTAAACCTACTTATAGCAATATATAAAATAAACTCTAATGGTATTTTCAGCAGCAATCCATAACTTTTGCAACTGTGGCCAGTGCCTTTGGTGCAGTGAGGGGGAACAGGGCCAGATGGAGGGGCCAGATGGAGTCAGGCCAGAGAAGGCCCTTCCAAGCTCAGGATGGTGGCAAAGTCAACAAGGCAAAGAGGTGGAAAATAAACAAATAGAACTTGGTCACTTGTTTAAAAAAAGAGGGGAACAGGGCCTTCCCTGGTGGTCCAGTGGCTAAGACTCCCTGCTCCCAAAGCAGGTGACGCAGGGTCAATCCCTGGTCAGGAAACTAGATCCCACATGCTGCAACTAAGACCCAGCACAGCCAAATAAATAAGTAAACACATTATAAAACAAAGTATCAAGTATTTATTTAAAAATAAATGAAAATTTAAAAAGAGGGGGTAGAAGGAATGCTTTGTGAGTTTTCTTGTCCACACAGCTGGTGGTGGTGAATTTAGAGAGGAAGTACCACTGGGCAGGATCATTTTATCTGATGTGGATCCTGGTGTGTATGTAGCACAGAGTCCAAGGGCTGTGGGGCCAGCGTGACTGAATGTGTGCTGTTTGTTGATCTGTTCCCTAGCTCTGAATCCCATCTGAAATCTTGGGCAAGGAGGATGATACAGTCAGACAAAGGATCAGATCTTGCAGATGAAAAAGACAAGAAGGACGAGAAGCTCTCTACGAGAACTAATCCGGAGAATGGTATGTGGTGCCAAGTTCCTTTTCTAGACCAGAAAGGCCTTTCAGTGTCACTCTAACAATGTGATCCAATTTAGGGGCAGAAATTCTGATAGGTTTATTCTGATTTCTATATGGAACTTGTTATACACTTTGAAGTGTCCTGTTGCATCTATTAGTGATATGTCCAAGCAATTTTTAAGGCAGAAAGGAAAGAAATCGATATAGTAGATTAGGAATCTCTTTTTTTTCCTATCCCATAATGTTTTACTTCTATTTAGAACTTTGCAACTTGTTCACATTCAGAATACCATTGCAACAAATAGGATTTCTATGAAAACAAGCATTTGCTAAAATCTGTCCAGTCCCTTTAATAGTGGAACCCTGAGGTTTGTATTAAAATCCTATTTATTGGGAGAGACTTCCCTGGTGCTACAGTGGCTAAGACTCGTCACTCCCGAAGCAGGAGGCCTAGGTTTGATGCCTGGTCAGGGAACTCTCACATGTTGCAGCTAAAGATTCTGCAAGCTGCAAATGGAAGAGCCTGCGTGTCACAACTAAGACCCAGTGCAGGCACATAGATGAGTAAATATTTTCTAAGAGCCTGTTGGGAGAGTTTTTCAATAAGAATTTTCATAAAGGGTAAATACAGATGACCGCATGTTTGAAGGATCCAGGAAACAACTAGATAATTTTGGAATAAACCAGAGGCTGTTAGGACTGGGGAGGGGAAAGTGATACAGCTCTCATAAAATTTTTCATCTGTATATTGTGATCTATTAGTTCATCTAATGTTAGCAAGAATTCTATAGCAAAGCAAACATACCCTCATTTTCTATAAGGAACTAGTTCCCAGAGAATTGGATGGTTTTCTGAAGCACACACAGTGATAACAGAGCCAGAAGGTAGATCTTTCGGCTTTAAATGCAGTGTCCACTCCTCTCCTTTTGAGCCCCTGGAGCCTCCTCATGGTCTGACTTGTCCTTCACGTTACACCTGCCCTTCTTTCCGCCCTCATCTGCCACCCCATCTCTGCCCTCTCCTGTTCCTAGGGATCTCGCACCTCCTGAGGCTCGTGCTACAGGAGCTGAACCTGTTCTATAGCCGAGACATGAACGGAGTGTGTCTCCTGTATGACCTCCTCCACTCCCCGTGGCTGCAGGCTCTGCTCAAGGTAAGCGCGCTGCTGCCCTGAAGCCCTGGCCTTGGGAGCGGCACCTGCTCATCCGGCAGTGTCGCCTGTCACATGGCAGGAAATCTCAACAGGGAAAAAGTTCAACGAAGACCTACACAACCCCAAGTTCAGGAAGGAAGTTACTTGAGTGGAAAAGAATACAGCAGCTCCTCTCTTTTCTGCCCCCACCTTCCTCTCTTCCAGGGGCCCCAGGGTCACAAAGCAGCCACTGAAAATGGCCATCGGCAACCCCATAAGCAGCTGTCCATGACCTTTTGTCCTTGAGGTCAACTCAGGACAAATAAAAAGGCTTTAAAATATCATTCCTCTTTGTTTTTAAAAATTTGGAAATGAAATGTCCACAGTTGTGTTTAGGTATCTTAAGTTTTTCTTACTCTGAGGCTCTCTTTTATAAGTTGGCTGAAATTTCACACTATACAACAGTGTCTACTATCTGACTATAATTTTGTTCTTCTAAACAAATGTTATTATCAAGAAAGATCCTTTTGAAGTTATCTATGGGGGATGTGTTTCCTTCACTTAGGTGTGAAATGTGGTCAGCCTTATGGTGCATATTAATATTATATTTTTAAAAGAGGTGTCAATGTATTTAGTGTGAACACAGAAGTACTCCTCATAGTGCTGGCTTTAAAATACCTGATTTCTTTATCCATTGTTGGACACAGATTTTTTTTCCCCCATGTTTTGGCTTTTGTGTACTTGCTAAATCATACAGTTATGTCCAACTCTTTGCGACCCCATGGGCTGCAGCCTGCCAGGCTCCTCTATCCATGGGATTCTTCAGGCAAGAATCCTGGAGTGGGTTGCCATTTCCTTTTCCAGGGCATCTTCCCAACCCAGGGATCAAACCCAGGTCTCTTATATCTCCTGCATTGGCAGGTGAGTTCTTTACCACTAGTGCCACTTGGGAAGCCCTTGACTATTATGAATAAAGCCTGAATGAACATGGGGTGCAGATATGTTTTTGAGATAGTGATTTCATTTTACTATATCCTCAGAAATGGGACGTCCAATGGAATATTATTCACCCATAAAAGGAGGATTTCCTCCTTTTTGGGGACAGCATGGGTGGATCTCAAGGCATTATGTTAAGTGAAATAAGTCAGAGAAAGACAAATACCATGTCATCTCACTTGTATGTGGAATCTAAAAATGTGGAGCTCATAGAAACAGAGAGATTAGTGGTTGCCGGGAGCTGGGGGATGGAGGAAATGGGGAGATGTTGGTCAAAAGGTACAAGCTTCTAATTATAAGGTGAAAAAGTTCTGACAACCTAACAAACCTTATTAAAGGCTGGCACACAGGCTGCCCATCTGCTGGCACCATTGCCCAGGCTGCTTCTCCCCTTGGCAAGCCTTTGCTCAGTACATCATTCTCTCCTTGCTGCCCCTCTGCAGGTTTATGACAGCCTCCAGGAATTCAAAGAGAAGAAGCTCGTTCCAGCCACACCCCATGCACAGGCGTTATCCTGCGAGGTGAGGTGCTTTTTTTCATCCAGAGAATAGTAGTTTTAACATGATGCCATTTTACTCATAGTGCTAGTTTAAATGCTCTAAATGTTTAATTGGTGACTATGCATCTAATCCTTGCTTCTAATTGAGCTTTAAAAGAAGAAAGACAATTGGCCTCCTGCCTCCCCAAATTAAAACAAAACACATTCCTAGAGAAATGTGTCCGTTTCTCTCTTTTTCCCTAAAACTTTTACTCAGTTATGCTATGAAAACAGGGTAATGTTTTTCTACTAATGATCTCCAATTTTACTTCTCTAGTCTGGACTTCTCCGATAAATTATACTCTTATATCCACTGTCTCCTGCCCATTTTACTGTTTAATGGTCCCCTCTAATTTAACAGGTCCTAAACTGAGCTCCTGATCTTCCCCACCCCAAAGCTACTCCTCCTCCAGCTTTTTCTATCTATTTTTGTTCTTGCATGGGCTTCCTGGGTGGCACTAGTGGTAAAGAAGCCTCCTGCCAATGCAGGAGGCACAAAGTTGTAGGTTCGATCCCTGGTTGGGAAGATCCTCTGGAGTAGGAAATGCAACCCTTTCCAGTATTCTTGCCTGGAAACATTCCATCGACAGAGAAGCCTGGTGGTCTGCAGTCCATGGGGTTGCAAAGAGTCAGACATGACTGAGCACGATTTTGTTTTTATGGTGCTTAAACCAACATCTTCGGGATCATTTTTGACTTTCTCTTTCTCTCATACCCACACCCAGTCCTTCAGCTCTGGTTTCAAAATATGATGAAATACCTCTGCTGTGTCACTGCATATAGCCATCCTTTTCCCTTACATGGATAATTGCAACGCAGCATCCTGCCTGGTTGTCTCCTTCTACTCTTGCTCCCTAACTATCTATTCCTGTCATGGCAGCCATTAAGACATTCTGAATTAAAGATGAGTCAAAATGTGTCACTTCCCTGCTCAAACTCTTCCTACAATTTCTCATCTCAGAGTAAACATCAAAGTCATTATAGAGGCAAGCATAGCGTTACCTCTCTTTGGTGTTGACTTACCACCCTCTCCCTTATTCACTCTGCTTCAGCCTCATGAACCACTTGTGGATGTTTGAATCAGACATGTTCCTGCCGCAGGCCCTTTGCATTTGCTATTCCCTACATCAGTAATGCTCTTGCCTGTATGTCCACATGATATGCTTCTTCAACTCCTTCCAGTTTCCACTGAAATGTCAGCTTCTCACAGAGACTTTCTCTGGTCACCCCATCTAAAATTGCAATCCCCTCATAGCACTCCCTATCCACCTTCCTTGTTTTTTCTTCTTAATTCTTTTCATCATCAAATAAAACTATTTTTTTTTTTACTTACACATTTTGCTTATTATCTGTGGCTCCTAACAAAAATGTAAATTCTATGAGTGTGAGGGTTTGTGTCTGCCTATTCACAGCTGTATTTGCATCACTTAAATCAGTGTCTAGGGACTTCCCTGGTGGTCCAGTGGCTAAGACTCTGCCCTCCCAATGCAGGGGACTAGGGTTCGATTTCTGGTCAGGGAACTAGATCCTGCATGTCAGAAAAATATCAAAGATTTCGAGTGCTACGACTGAGACCCAGCACAACCAAGTAAATAAGTGAAAGTGAAAGTGAAGTCGCTCAGTCGTGTCCGACTCTTTGCGACCGTATGGACTGTAGCCTACCAGGCTCCTCTGTCCATGGGATTTTCCAGGCAAGAGTACTGGAGTGGATTGCCATTTCCTTCTCCAGGGGATCTTCCCGACCCAGGGATCGAACCCAGGTCTCCCACATTGTAGACAGATGCTTTACCGTCTGAGCCACTAGGGAAGTCCAAAGTAAATAAATACATACATATTTAAAAACAAACAAAAAACAATACCTAGCACATAGTAAATGTTCAATACATATTTGCTGAAAAATGAAAGTCACTCAGTCATGTCTGACTCTTTGCAACCCCATGTACCATAGCCCGCCTGGCTCCTGTGTTCATGGGGATTTTCCAGGCAAGAATACTGGAGTTGCCATGCCCTCCTCCAGGGGGACCTTCCCCACCCAGGGATCAGACGCAGGTCTCCCACCTTGCAAGTGGATTCTTTACCATCTGAGCCACCAGGGAAGCCCAATATTTGGATGTATAAATATAATCCGTTTTACTTGTATTTATTGTCCAAACCACATTAATAGAAACTTTTAAAAAGAAAAAAAAATAAAGCCTTACAGCCGAAACTCCAGTAATCAACAATTCAAATTGTCCTTAGCTATCCATGGGGAAACACACGCATGTGATTTTATCCAACCAGTCCATTCTGAAGGAGATCAGCCCTGGGATTTCTTTGGAAGGAACGATGCTGAAGCTGAGACTCCAGTACTTTGGCCACCTTATGCGAAGAGTTGACTCATTGGAAAAGACTCTGATACTGGGAGGGATTGGGGGCAGGAGGAGAAGGGGACGACAGAGGATGAGATGGCTGGATGGCATCCCTGACTTGATGGACTCGAGTCTGAGTGAACTCCGGGAGTTGGTGATGGACAGGGAGGCCTGGCGTGCTGTGATTCATGGAGTCACAAAGAGTCGGACACGACTGAGCGACTGAACTGAACTGAACCCTAGTGAGTGGAGGTGAAGTTTGCTAAACCTCTTGTTTTCATTTGACTGGATGTGATGTTGCTTGACTGGTGAGCATTTACAGAGTTCAATTCTTGAAAGCTCTTATGTTCTATCAGAAGCCAGGTCTACACTTAAACCAAAGCAAAGGGATCAGAATTTATTGTAACACTTTTTTTTTTGTTGCAACAAACATTAAAATTACTAATCAAATAAAAGCCTTAAAATACAAATTACCATTTCATTTTTTAGTTGAAAAATGGAACATCCCATGGGATTAAAGCTACTTGATTTTCCAAGTAACTGAGCCTGTATCTGGAGAACTCAGATACCTTAACTTGCCCATAAAGCATTCACATGAGCAAACAGTCACTTCAGAGGCACTGAGGGACACTGCCTTGGTACATAAGATCTTACAAAATTAAGTTAGTCCTTCTTCCAAGTCTGTGAGGTGCCAGGACAAGGGCACTGTGGTTTAGATTTATCCCCAGTCTTGGATTCTATCTGCTGTAATGAAGTTTAGTGAATAAGGAAAAAATGCTAATTTCACCTGACTTGAAAGGTGAAGAAGAAGGCTTTAGTAACAGCTTTTCTTAGGTAAATATCATGTCAATATGCCCATTATCCAACCTGGGTGATGTTAACTAGGTGATAAAGATTATTAAAAATTCACATGTATGTTTTCCCACCAACCAGGTAGTGAAGATACTGCGCGAAACCCCCAAGTCCCCTGAGATCCAAGAGCTAAGACAGATCCTCCAGGGTCCACACTTTAAGGCAAGTGCTTGCTAAAATTGACAAGGTATAACCATCCAGCACATTGACAGAATTGGGAAGAAGAAGTAAAGATGTATTCTCTGAATAGATGTTCTTTTACTGTATGTGGGTAACCAATAGATTATACCGAAAGATATGGGACTCAGATGTGACTGATGGGCGACTTAATCTCATTGGTCATGGAGCCAAGCCGGCTCTATTTATACGGAGGCATTCAGGACTTCCCATGGCATCTTGTTTACCCCTGAAAAGCCACCATTCCTCTAAAATTCTGGGGGACAATTAAGGCAGCATACATCTTTTCCAACTGGGAAATATTTTAAGTTTCAGAGATAAAGTGTATGAAGGTATTTGGAAAAAACAGTATAATAATGAATAGCTCTATGAGGAGGTATATAAAGAACATTTGTTTGCAGAACAGAACCCTACCTTACAGGTTTTGAGACCAATTTATCAACAAATTAGAACGTTAGGAGAATCTCTGCATCTGGAGCAATGTAATTTTTGAGTCAAAAAGCTTTATTTCACAAAATAAACCTACAGAATTTTCTCTGAGTTCCAACAGAGTTCTGTCCACCAGTCTCAGGCAGAGTTGTAGAATGACTACTTCCCCACCCCATGAAATGAAATTTTAACATACCAGAACTATTTGATGGTACCCTAAACCAGGGGACTGCTTTTTCTCATCCTGTTTCACATGGGATCTTGGGTGTTATTGACAAATTAAACCGGCAAGATGTTTTGATTACTGCCTCTCATTCTACCTTGCCTGGGGACACTATTACAATAATTATTTTGTAGTTCAAGTCTGCAGGAGCATCATGGATTACATGAGTTTCCAGGAAATGAGAACATGACAGAATACATTTTATCAGAAATGAAAGAATGAATTGTGTGTTGCTTACCCTCTCTGCGCCTTGTCTCCTTATCTGTAACATGGGGACAATAAATATACTTGCCTCATGAGGATGTGTAGAAAAGGAAACCCTGGTGAATTAATGCAGCCCCTGTGGAAAACTGTACGGAGGTTTTTCATAAAACTAAAAATGGCACTACCATCTGACTCAGCAGTTCCACTCCTGGGTATATACCGGCCCCAAACACTAATTTGAAAAAAATCCATGCACTCCAACATACATAGCAGCACTATTTACAGTTGCCAAGGTATGAAAGCAACTAAGTGTCCATCAACAGACGAGTGGGTAAAGATGTGATACACACACACACAGTGGCATACCATTCAGCCATAAAGGTGAATGAGAATTCGCTATTTACAGCAACACGGATGGACACTTTGAAAGAGTTATGCTAAATGAAACAAGTCAGACAGAGAAAGACATACTGTATGATAGCACTTATATGGGGAACCTAACAAATACAACAATCTAATATAACAAAAAATGAGCAAACTCACAGATACAGAGAACAAGCTAGGAGTTACCAGGAGAGTGCGAGTGGGGAGGACCAATACAGGAGTGAGGGAGAGGGAAGTATGAACTACTGTGTGTAAGACAGGCTACAGGGATGTATGGTACGAACAGGGAATATAGCCATTATTTTGTAATAACTGAAAATGGAAAGTAAATTTTAAAATTATATAAAAATAAATTTTAAAAGTTAAAAATATATGTGTACCTGCCTTGGAATTACTGTGACGATTGAGTTAATCCACATAAACACTTAGAACTGTGCCTGGCACGCACGTGTTGGTTGTCGTTGTGCCTCACACAGTACTGAGTCAGCATCTTCTAGGTGGGTACATCCTATACGTGAGGTTCCTTTGCCTTTTCCTTCTCTGTTTCCAGGCCTTGCTCAGCGCCCACGACACGGTAGCTCAGAAGGACTTTGAGCCCCTTCTTCCCCCACTGCCAGACAACATCCCTGAGAGTGAGGAAGCAATGAGGATTGTTTGCTTGGTGAAGAACCAGCAGCCCCTGGTAAGGAAATCTTCTTACTACTATCTTCTCATTTAGGATTACACCAGGGTTAATTGGGAGCTAAGTTATCTCTAGTAGTTACTTGGGCTAAGTTTTTTTTAATAAAAATTTTCTTTAATTTAAAATAAGCAAAATATTTCAAAGGCCATACACAGAACCACTAGCAGTTTTCCTTATGCATGTGTTATTTAAACTAATAATTTCTCTTTATTCAACTATTAACTTCCCCCACCCAATCAAGGATATACTTGAGCTACAGATTATTCTGCCTTTTGGTGAGGGTTATGTGTTTCCCCTTTTCTGCTGATTTGCTGATTACCTACCTGGCTTTCTGACTTTATCATAGCAATCCTAATCCCAGCTAAGCATGGTTGTTGACAGAATTTTGTAATGCTTGTCTGTTCTGTTTCTTCAGTCGGCCAGAGGAAAGCAGTCAAAATCAGTGCTGTTGTACTTTCTCCTCATATGATTCTAGCAGAGATCAGAGCTTCATCTTAGAATTCTTGAAATTTAGTGTGGTAGGCAGCTTGAAATAACTGTTGGGCAATATTCTTGTCTATGGTCACCTATAGTGTGAGGCACTTAGGCAACATGAAGGAATCCATGTTAATAACGGCTAAAATATATCTTAATCAATTTTGCCTGTGATTTTAAACACTTTACAGGTTGTAATGTGTTCACCAGGAAAGATTTCTGCTTAGTGTTTTTCTTTTTTAACAGCTATGAGAAAAAAGAAATTATTTTATTATTTGGCTCTGTGACATGTATATATATTTCACCTAGTTCTAATGTATTTGCCTAAGTTTTTTCCTCTGTTAAGGGGAAGCTAAGTCATGCATTGGAGAAGGAAATGGCAACCCACTCCAGTGTTCTTGCCTGGAGAATCTCAGGGATGGCGGAGCCTGGTGGGCTGCCATCTATGGGGTTGCACAGTCGGACACGACTGAAGCGACTTAGCAGCAGCAGCCAGTAAGGCATTAATTTGATTTTCGAAGTGTATTTCCTTTGATTAGGTTGGAATCATGGAAGTTCTGTTTATCTCTGGAAGGATCTCAATATTATTTGATGTCTATGTGGTTGGATAGAGACTTTGGCAGACCTGAGCGAAATGGCCTTTCCTTTTGATGACATGGTATACATATGGCCCTAAGTGTGAGTGAGTGATAGTCACTCAGTTGTGTCTGACTCTTTGAGGCCCTATGGACTGTAGCCCGCCTGTAGGCACCTCTGTCCACAGAATTCTCCAGGCAAGAATACTGGAGCGGGTTGTCATTTCCTTCTCCATGTATGACCCTGGTTGGTATGAAATCCCTTGTTTGAAAGACCAGAACGACATTGAGGGAAGCCCCCAGGGAAGTGGTCATGTTAGGTAAAAAATGGGTTCCACTGTATTCTCTTCCTAGGGAGCTACCATCAAGCGCCACGAGATGACAGGGGACATCCTGGTGGCCAGAGTCATCCATGGTGGGCTGGCCGAGAGGAGTGGTAAGCTGGAGCAGCGGCCTGCAAGCATGGCCAGGGAGACAGGGGACCCTGTCTCCTGTGTGAGGGCGAGCCTTTAATCAGTTCCATGGCTTGGTTACTAAGAAGGAAGACAGAAATATTCCAGAGAAACCAACCCCATTGCCCTTCCTCACCGAGTCCCTCCAATCTATCCATTAAATTAATTTTCTTTCACTTTACATTCCCACATAAACCTAACAAGCTGAGTATCATCATGCTACTGTATAGATGAGGAGACTGAAGCTCACAAAGCTTAACCACCTAACTTGCTTGAGGTTTCACAGTCTGAGTTAGGGTTCAAGTCTAGGCCTGCCTCTCTCTCTATTGCCTACTTTCACTCTCCACTTGGTCCTTCTGCTTTCTGAAAGGCACAGCTCTTCCACATCTTCAGACCATCGTTGCTTGCCTTTTCTATCTGGGAACTGAATTTCCTTCTTTTCATTGCTGCGCTTCTGAAACCAGCAGTTCTGTGCTTGCTGTCCCTTGTCCTCACTGCTCATGACCCCGGAGACCTGGTGTAGAATTCATACACCAACATTCTTAGAGAAATTACCCAGAGACTTCCTAGTTGCTAAGTCCACTGGCCCTCCCTTCAGCCTCAGTTCTATACCCACTCCAGTGTTCTTGCCTGGAGAATCCCAGGGACAGGGGAGCCTGGTGGGCTGCCGTCTATGGGGTCGCACAGAGTCGGACATGACTGAAGCGACTTAGCAGCAGCAGCAGCAGCACATTTGATGTTGTTGAAGATAGCTTTCTTGAAATTTTCAAGATGCTTCTTGTCTCCACTGTCTTACCTCATAATTCTCAAGGCTTAATCTTAACCCCCAAGTTTCTCTACACTTTCTCTTTTGAAGAATACCCCCACCCCATTTCCTTTTCATTTAACATTTACTCGCAACCGTGACATCTTTATTTTTATTTTTTAAATTTAAGTGGTGCTGGGAAAACTGGACAGCTACCTGTAAAAGAATGAAATTAGAACACTTCCTCATACCATACACAAAGATAAACTCAAAATGGATTAAAGAACTAAATGTAAGACCAGAAACTATAAAACTCTTAGAGGAAAACACAGGTAGAACACTTGATGACATAAATCACAGCAATATCTTCTGTGACCCACCTTCTAGAGTAATGGAAATAAAAAAATAAATAAGTGAGACCTAATTAAACTTAAAAGCTTTTGCACAGCAAAGGAAATTATAGACATCTTTATTTTAGTGTTATCTTCTTACCAATGTTCCAGTTCCATTTTACAACATCAGATTAGCGAAAATAAAAATATCACCTATAGTTAATGCCCAGTGTTGGTGAAAAGGTAGAAAAATGCAATTCTCATGTACTTTGATGGTGGTGTAAATTCAACTAACCAGTTTGCTTTATTATTACAATTATTTCACAGTAAAATTCAAGATGTCAGAGCATGCTTAGGTTAGTGAGTTTGTTAAGCAGTGTTGGGATGGCTACCGCCCTTTTTGCGAGTTATTTGGCATCCCTCTTTGTTTTGTGTTCCGGTTTGCCTAGGGCTGTTATACGCCGGAGACAAACTGGTGGAAGTGAATGGAGTTTCAGTTGAAGGACTGGACCCTGAGCAAGTGATCCACATTCTGGTAACAGTCTCCTCCTCGCCTTATCCATGACTCACTGCCATGTTGCCTCCAGCCCCTGGCATGTGTGCCGTAACTGGAGGGGGATTCGAGTCCCTCCCGGAAGCCTACTCTCTCCAGGCCCTAGAACTTGTCTGCTTCTATGCACCTTGTTCCCCTCACCTGCTCCCTTTCCCCAGTTGATCTGGACTCTGCTGGAGATGTCCCTTCTCAAGCTGCTCTTTCAGCCTCTGGAAGACAGCCCAGGTCCTCATCACCTGGGTTGCTCTGCTGGAAACTGACCCCAGGGTGGGTAGAGTGAGACTGTGGAGGAGAGTCTGAACTTGAGCAAACCACCCCTTGCTCCCCTAACATTTTTATGCAGTTTCTTTGAGGCAGCTTTGAGGTAGAAAAGAAGTCCCCAGAGGGCAGCATATGGGGAGGGGGACATCTTTGCTGGCCCTGCCAGTCCTTGTGGTTGAGATGGGGATTTATGACCTGATTATATGAGCTTTTGGTTTCTTTTCAGTTCTCATTCCCATCCTTCAAACCATTGCCCGGGTCACTGTTCAGCTGTCAATATAGCCATAGTGTCATGTCCTGCCCACCTCTCCCCATGCACACCCCCACTGTGGGGCCTGAGGTCGATTATTATATATTACATGCACTAGTGGTTCTCACACTGGGTTCTTGTGGGAACTCTAGGTTTTCATAGATGTGCCTTAGGGACTGAGATGAGAAGTGGTATAATAAAGAGTATGTGTCACTTCAGTCATGTCCGACTCTGTGCAACCCTATGGACTGTAACCCACCAGGCTCCTCTGTCCATGGAGATTTTCCAGGTAAAAATACTGGAATGGACTACCATTTCCTTCTCCCAGGGGATCTTCCCAACCCAAGGATTGAACCTGAGTCTCTTGCATCCCCTGCATTGGCAGGTGGGTTCTTTACTACTAGCGCTACCTGGGAAGCCCCCAGTAAGGAGTATATCAAGCACCTAAATATTTTGCAAAGGGCTCAGATGATAAAGTGTCTGTCTACAATGTGGGAGACCCGGGTTCGATCCCTGGGTTGGGGAGATCCCCTGGAGAAGGAAACGGCAATAATAAAGCAAACTCCAGTACTATTGCCTGGAAAATCCCATGGACAGAGAAGCCTGGTAGGCTACAGTCCATGGGGTCACAAAGAGTCGGACATGACTGAGTGACTTCACTCACTCAGTCATGCAAGATTCTTTGTGGCTTAAAATGTACTGCCAAAAAAGCTTAAAGGACTGTCAATCACAGATACACATGTGTCCACCACAGTCCTTTTGGTACCAGCTGTGGAGTTACCACGACAGTGGGATCATGAGATTCCTGAGTGAGAATGAGATCTTTCTTGTTCATCTCTGGATCTCCAGTGTGTGTCATGCTGTGTGTCTCAAGGCGGGGGTGGGGGGGTGCTGAGGGGGGTGTTCCTACCTCCCTTATCAAGCTAGGAGGTTCTCTGTCTCCTCCACTATTAGTTTAGAGGCTTGTCAGTACCCCCGAGAAGACTTGGGAGCCCCTTATCTTCTTCCCTATCAGATGAGACTGCCTGATACAGAAACAAGTGTTCAGGAGAGACTTCCTGACAGAGACATGAGGAGTGAAAGTCAGATCAAGAGCTCCTCTCCCTCCTCATGCCCTGGGGGAAAAAAAAGCTTGCTGAGTGTGGTGTCCTGATGAAAGCAAGGTGGAGGGTACTAGGAGAGTCCAGCCTCAGGACCCTGGACCCCCACAGCAGGACAGAAATGAAGCTAAAGTTCTTCCAGTGTCCATTTCTGGGTGGTGATGTTTAGCTGTTGAGTCCTTGTAAAAGCCCCTGGGGGAGATGTCACCATTTGACCTGCACCCATTGTTTTTGACTTTCACCTGCCAAACCCTGACAACCCAGTAAAGTCTGAGATCTGCCATTCTCTCCTCTGACATTTTCTAGGCCATGTCTCGTGGCACAATCATGTTCAAGGTGGTTCCAGTTTCTGACCCTCCTGTTAACAGCCAGAAGACGGTAAGAATAAACTGAACCTTCAGACGCACACACAGTAAATCCTCCGCAATAACAGCAAAAAAAACCCAACAAACTTTATATTTTACTACTATCCTCTGTAATGTGTTGATCATTTGTTCAATATTGTATTGCATATTTTTCAACACTGATGACATGAGATGCAAATCAGTAAATGAACACTAAGAGGAGATGGGGTATTGAGAAGTTCAGAAGTAACGTCAGGAATGGTGAACATTTGAGCAGAGACTTCTCAGAGCTAAAAGATTTTATTCCCAAAGTCACTTTTTTTCATGGCTCTTAGACTCAGTTCAAGAAGGGATTTCTTCTTCTTGGTGAAGATGGAGAGGAAAGATAGCACCAGCAGGTAGAAGAGTGAGAGAGATGATTTTAAGTCTTAACAACCTGGAGGTAAGGATTCTTCTGATGATGTTGTCGTGTGCCTACCATCAGGTGTATGTTCGTGCCATGATTGAGTACTGGCCCCAGGAGGACCCCACCATCCCTTGCATGGATGCCGGGCTGCCTTTCCAGAAGGGAGACATCCTCCAGATTGTGGACCAGAATGATGCTCTCTGGTGGCAGGCCCGGAAAATCTCTGACCTTGGTACCTGTGCTGGGCTAATCCCTTCTAACCAACTTCTGAAGAGGTAAGAAAAGTCATCATTCCGGACCCAAGACAAGTCATCAGGAAATAAAACATTTCTCTGATTTTTGCAGTTAAGGGAGATAAGCAGTGTTACTGCAGTTAAGAGGAGAGGAGAGACAAGCAGATAGATGAACACACACTGGTCTGTAAACCCAAATGTCAACTTGTCAATATGCCCTAAATATCTTAAATACTAAAGGGACCAGGATAATCATATCAACTAGAAAAAAGAGAATAGTACTTGGGAAACTAAAGTTTAAAAGGTAGTTCTGACTCCCTCTATTAATCTTTCAAGGCTGAGTTGAAAGCTCAGTTACTGAATCTCAACTCATTACCATCGTCTTGGTGCTACTGAGGTCCAAGGTAGTGATTAGAGATAGAAAGAAGATAGAATAAGAGGCCCAAGACTCAGCCAATGTTAAGAGATCACAAAGAAGAAAATGGAGCCACAAAAGAGACTGAGAAGGAATCGCCAATGAGACAGGATGAAAATCGAGATGGTAGAGTGTCCTGATCAACTATGTTCACCACTGCTGTGGAGACTGAGAATTGACCACTGGATTTAGCAAAGGAGGTCATTGGTGATCTTGATAAAAGCAATTTCAGTGGAGGGGTGGGACAAAATCTGAGTAAAAGGGGATTTGAAGACGCTGACACCTGAGCACGGAAAAGTCTTTGCAACATTTTGTATAAGGCAGAGCAGAGCAGTGGAGAAATAGCTAGAGGAGAAAGCAGAGTGGTGTGAGAGTTTTTAGGTGGGGTAGATAATGCTAATGGGGGAAATCCAGTGAGAGGGAAACCTTTCTGATACAGCAGAAAGAGGAGAGAATTGCTGCTGTTATCAGTCCTTGAGGAGGCAGATGGAGAGGTGATGAAGCCTCTAAGTAGAGGGGCTGGCCTTGTACAGGATTCTGAAGAGTTTACCCACAGTAATCGCAGCAGTAGAGAAGGCAGAGTGTGGGCACAGCTGAGGGTGAGGGATATGGTGTGAGCTTATGCAAAGTCTCTTCCATCTGCTCTTGTTTTCTTATCAATCAGTGTCATAGCTGAGAGTAAAGTGGGTGGAAGGCTTTGGGAAGGAAAGAGGAGAAAGCTTGGAAAGTTTCTGTGAGAACTAGAGAGACATTGATTGAGTAAATACAGTATCATCAGCATTAAGGCCCCACTTAGGCTTCAAGTTCATAAATTTACAGTCAAATTTACATAAATTTGGTCAGCTTCCTGGGAGGACAGGTCCAGACTAGACAGAGAGTCAGACTTAACAGTAAATCAAGAGAGGGAGAAGAGAGTATTTTCGTGAAGGATCATGACATTTATGTTAAGAAGGGAGGTGACAGTGTAGGATCAGTGGAAAGGAAGTCAGGTCAGTGGATTGTAGGTTCCTGTGAGGTTGATAGATTATTGGAGTGGGAAGACAGAAGTTGCTGGTAGAAGAAAGGGATGCTAGAAATCAAAATTATAGAGATTGCAGTTTTTGGAACTGAAAGGTCTAGGGGATGACAGTGGGAGGCAGTAGCTAAGGTCATTGGAAGAGAGGAGATCAAGGAACCAACAGGCCAGGGTGTTGGAAGAGGCATTAATGTGCCAAATAAAATCATCATGAATTATGATGGAGCAGTGTTAAGAGTATGGGAGTGAGCAGGAATCATCTGAGAATGGCTTCCAGAAGAGTCAGGAGGAGGGTATTCAAAGTGAGAGCCTTTTCTAGGGAAGAGGGAGAGTGGTCTGGAGATGGTAGGGCAGAGACCCCCCACCTCCAGACCCTGTGGGTTGAGGGCCTCATGGTATGCTGGAGCCCGCCCTCAGAGCCCATGTGCACCCTTCCTCATGGTCAGTGACATCAGGGGTGGCAGATGGAAATCAGTCACAGTGGGAATGTTGACATGACCGAAGTCAGCTAAGTTGCGCATCAGGATTCCCCTCCACCTCGAGTCTGGGCTGGTTTACCCACACACACCTGGGAGCAGGAGACGAAAGGGGAGCAGGGACCTCCAGGGGACCTGGGTTTAGTGAGGGCAAGAAGGTGGAAAGTGAAAGTGCAAGTATTAGTCACTCAGTCATGTCTGACTTTTTGAGACCCCATGGACTATAGCCCGCCAGGCTCCTCTGTCCATGGAATTCTCCAGGTAAGAATACTGGAGTGGGTTGTCATTCCCTTCTCCAGGGAATCTTCCTGACCCAGGGATTGAACCCAGGTCTCCTGCATTGCAGGCAGATTCTTTACCATCTGAGCCACCAGGGAAGCTCCAAGAAGGTAAAGTGTTGTGAGAGGCTTCATTAAAGATTTGCTACCAGTTCCAGAGGGTGTGTGAAAGGGTGTCAGGGAGTGGTGGGTGGTAGATGGAAGAGGGATTAAAGTGCAGAGGATAAGGAATGACCCAAATTTGGGGGCTGAGGACACACACAGGGATAAAGGCCTAATGAGATTAGTTCTCATGGTCTCAGAGCAGGGAGTGGTGTGGAGGCTTTGGTGGGGGTCTTGCAAGGAGCACACAGAAATGACAGGATTATTGGATTAGTGCAAAAATAAAGGGCAACAGAAGGAGCTGAAATTCATGTGGCTCTAAAGGGACTGTGGAGAGCCTCACAGCTTGGGAGGGAAACCAGAACATGCGGTGAATATTCTGAGACCTGCTGGAGCAGGCTAACACACCGGAGACAGGGGTGCCAGGGCTCATGCCCTGAAGCCCTGGGCATGTGAACTAGGGTCATGGGCTAGGTGTTAACTCTAACTCTGTTTGGCTCTGAGAAGATGCTATGAGGCAGGACAAAATAAGACTGTACATTTGGAGAACATATTTGACAATGTGTGTGGAGGCTTCCCTGGTGGCTCAGATGGTGAAGAATCTGCCTGCAATGCAAGAGACCTAGGTTCAACCTCTGGGTCAGGAAGGTCCCCTGGAGAAGGGAATGGCTATCCACTCCAGTATTCTTGTCTGGAGAATTGCATGGACAGAGGAGCCTGGCGGGTTACAGTCCATGGGGTCGAAAAGAGTCGGACTTGACTGAGCAACTGACACTTTGGAGGTGGAATCTTGTTCACTTGGTTGGAGGCAACAGAATTCTAGAAAACTTTCTGTCCTGGGTCTGTCTCACCTGGGTTAACCTGGCTTCTTTTTTCTTTTCTTTCTCACGGTGTCTTTGTTTTCGCACAGGAAGCAACGGGAGTTCTGGTGGTCTCAGCCGTACCAGCCTTACAAACACCTCAGATCCGCCGTCTGTGAGTATATGCTGACACCTCAGGTCCAGCGTGTGCCTCACGGGGAAGCCAGCTCTGTCTCTCCCAGGACTGGCTTCCTGCCTAACGGAGGATCTTTAAACGTCCCCATGCCCCAGTGGCCTCCTGGCAGCCGTCTGAAATCCTACCGTAAACATTCATTCCTTGGGATTTAGAAGACTTCAGTTTTCAGTTTGTGAAAATGCAAATGTTCTTGTGTCGTGACACTCTCAGGGTTCACTCCCCAGCTTGAAGTCCCCTGAGATGTCTATGGCTAGTCCATGCATTGTACATCTACTGGCAAGCAAGGCTGCGTGGTGGCGTAGTGCGTGTGCCTTTGACAAGTAAACATGGGACTGAATTACTATTCAATGAGTGTAGCTTGTTCATTACACAGTATTTTCAGATGGCAGTGGGGCAATGGTCAGCAAAGGCATCCACGGTGGCAAATGCTTGTGAACAACTTACTGCCTTAATGAGGGATGTTAGCTTGTAGAGTGCAGCTAGAACCTCCTGATCAAGGCCCTTCTGATATGCTCTCTGGCAGCAGTTACAGAAGGGGAAGAGGCACCCCGAGGAGGGAGAGGGGCATGGACATAGATTTGCCCATAGACAGTTCTCACCCACTTTATTTCTTAGTTCTCTAAGCCAAAAATTCCTATTTTTTTTCCTCTTGAAAACATGACAACTATAAAGACATTTTTTGGGAAATAAATTCTTAGAATTCCTTTACACTGGCAATATTTTCATACTACCTTCCAGTTATGGAACCACATTTGACATGGTTATAGTAACAGCTGTACTACTACCTTTTATCTTTTTTCTCTAATGTAACGTTTTATCAGAAACATTTGTCATAATATCATCTTCATGGTGATATTCTAGTTATTTCCCCTGTGCTTTGAAAAAAAGTTTGTTTACCAAACCAGATTGAAGGACTTCTTTAACTCATTTTCCTATTTTGTTTATCAAAGGCATATGAAAATTCTAGCTCAGCTTTAATCAGTATCTGATAACCAGTAGGAACACTTGTTCACATTTAATTTGCTTGCACCAGCTATGTGCCATTTCTATTAGACTTTTGCAAAGTCCGTCTTGAAAAGAGTTTGCAGCTCTGTATTATTATCCTCACATATTTCTGAGTCTAAGAACCCCAGTTATGGAACCCACTGACTTAAAGGATCATTTCTCACAGAGATGTTTTTGACGGAGGACATCATTATCTGAACTGTCAAGTCATTTCTTTTTAGTTTTTGGAGATGATGTTACAAATAAATATTTGTAAATATAAATGAAATATTATTTCATATCATTCTGTTCTGCTTGAAAGTTACTATTGGAAAAAAAAATCTCAGGAAAGGATAATGATTCAGAAGGTGTACACAACTTTATTACTCAAGAGTTATTGAAAAATTCCAAGCATATGTTAGTTTATAGACAGTTACTAAAGAGTTATTTCTGAAGACACACTGTAGTTGTCATCTCTTCCCCTCCCTTTCTCTCTCTTCCTTCCATCGTTTCTTCCTCTTTCTCTGTTCCTTTCTCTTTCTTTCTTCTTTTCATTCAAGGTTTGAGTTCTAAAAACATAATGAATGAATAATAAGTGCCTTAATTCAAAATGGGTAAATGCAACTCTTGCAGAGTTTATTAGGATAGAAGGGAATAGGATTTGCCAGAAACAAACAGATTCCATTTCCAGCAAGGCTCACGAATGTATTGGTTTCTATAGGATATTCACTTAGCATTTTGTTACTAAGTCTCCACTGAATTTTTAGAGAATAATTTTGGCACTTCACTTTTATTAATGTAGGTAAATTCATCTGATAAAATATAGCATAACATATTGTGCTTTCTCTCTTCTCCCCCCTGCTTCAATCATCTGTACCCAGCGATTTCTATGGAAGAAGGTATTTGTGGGGAAAAAAGCTTCATTTCCAAAGCCACCTAGAAATTTCCTGTAGCTTTCTTAATTCACTTCATTTCAATTCAGCTATTTAATAAGCTCTTTCTATGTGCCTAATAGTGTACTAATCACTAATACCCTAATTTATAAAAAGATGTCAGTCAAAAGAAAACATATAGAGGGTTTGGGTTACACTGTAAAGAGTTTTGAGTTGAACAATTTTTAAAGTTATATTCTTTTATTCTCTCATATATATATATATATATCCCAACTAAAGGTAAAAATAGTTAATCTTATTGAGCACTTACCATGTGTATGAGCTTTTCCTGCATTATCTCAATCTTATCCTATACAGTATGCATTGTTACTACCCTCATTTATAGATAGAAAATAGAGGTAAACTCATTTGTCCAGCATTCAAAAGCCTATGCTTTTATAATTTTAACCATGTGATGTCCTGTAGCCTCCCATAATATATATTTCCATTTAGTACAATAGAGTCCTTTTTATCTGTCCGAGTGAGTGATTGTTGTTAAGAATAACATGATATACGATGGTCTGAGTTTCATGGCCATAAGCCTATACATAGGGGATTTTTGTTGTGATAGTAACACATTTTAATTTCATTTTTTCCTTCTCTATGCTCTTTTATAGATGATGACATGAAGATTGATGAGAAATGTGTGGAAGCAGGTAGCATTTCTTGGTAGATTTACTACTAGGAGAGATACAAAGCAGCTCAAGTGTAGATTTTCTAAAGCAGTCAGTCAAAGGATCCATGGGCCTTTTTCTCTGGAAGAAATGTATAAATAAAATAAGTCCCCACCCCAGCATTTTTCTGTGGTTCTGACACTCAGAAGGGAAGCACAACTGGAAGGATGTCTCCATGCTCCAGACCAACATTTTAGAAAGTGTTCTAGAAAGCAGTATTTTGGAAATAATCACAGAAACACACAGTAGTGCTCTAGTGTTACATTCAGTACCATTCAGGAGAAATATCTAGAACCCACATGCTCTTTGTGAAATACTGTGGAATACTGAGATATCAAAATTTTAAAAAGCAAAATATCTAGTTATTGTTTGATATCATCTTCTGGTAGATTCTAGTACAGATCAATAGTCATGGGTTCCAAATTTCTGAGAGATATAGTAAAACTTTTCACATTTCTATCCTTACACTTTTTGGAAATTGGGAAAAGATGTTTCAAATTTACTGGCAAAACTAAGATTGACTCAAGAATCACTAGGATTTTGTTAGTCTGATAAGTGAATGTGTCTTGGCTTTACAGGTTAATCTAGTTTTAGAAATTAAAAGAATGACATGAAATGTTTAAATACTGAGTATTTCAAAGATTTACATATATTTCCCAGAACAACGACAGAATAATGTTGACATTATATTTATTCTAAATACACATCCTGGGTGTGTGTTTTTAAACTAGCAGTAATATTCATTTCCTTTCTATAATTTTAATGAAAAGTTTTTATTAGGTTAACCAGTCACATCTTTCAAATTCAAAAAACTGCAAAAGTATATTCAGTAAAATTCCCTCTCTCTTCCTGTTTCCCTACTCAGTTTTCTTTCTTGAGGCAATAAATACTCTGTTTCTTTGACATCCTTCCAGACATATTCTGTGCAATGATGTACATTTTTTCCTCCTCTCCCGTTTCTTCCACCTCATTCTCACCTCTTTTTAAAGCACAAATGCATGTACTCTTTGATGGTATGCTATATACACTGTTCTGTTTTGTTTTTTTTTTTTACTTAAAATTGTATCTTTGGAGATGATTCCATCATAATATGTAAAAAGCCTCCTCATATTTTTTTAAACAGCTTATTGATTAAGTAGGTTGTTGTGCATTTATATAATCACTTACTGGTAGACATTTGAATTATGTCCAATCTTTTCTGTTATGAACAACTTCACACATGAGTAGACCTTAGATGTAGCATCACCAGATTCAAGGATGTATTAGTAATATTGCTGTATATTTCAAATTGCTCTGTATATAAATTCTAGCTTCTTAATGTTTAATGTCTCTTTAAAACCCTAACAATAATCATTTTAACTGATGAGGCATTTGCTTTATCTCGGGTATTTTTCAGTCACCTAAACAACCCTAACCTGTCAAGCTATCTGTATACTTCTTCCCCTCATCCTGCTCCCCTTGCTTAAGGACCTCCAAAGCTTCCGGCAAGCCTCTAGCAGCAGAGCTGTATAATATCCAACCAGATAATGGAGTTTACCATGACATTCCACCTTTCCCTTCCCTCTGAGTCTCTTTTTAATCTTATTTATCCTTTTCTATTTTACGATTTTATTTATTTTAAGCTCCTGCTTGTATCCCTTCTTATCACAGCCCAGCTGCTTATATACCTCATTTAAGACTTTATTGCCACAGACACACCCCTCAGTTGGCCTTGGTTTAGGAAAAGCATTTTAAAAGTGTTGTGTGTGCAGAAACATAGGGTCAGGGAATTAGACTGTTGAACTATAGACTTGCTATGGATAGTAACATAACTACACTTTTGTTTTGCCTCCATGGAAAAATGACAGATGAAGAAACATTTGAATCTGGTAAGTAAGATGTGAATATTTGATACTGGTTTATAAATGTATTATCCAAATTTTGGTATACGTTAAACACTTTTTAGGGATGTGAATAAATACATCAACGGTATGGTTGTGAGATATTTTAAACTTCACCTTAAGAGGCGCTTCTCATTAGGGACATTTTGGAACCCTCTGGGATCACTGTTTTGGTTTTCATGTTGATTGGGGGCACTACTGGCCTTCAGCTGCTGGGAGTTGGGGATGCCAGGTGAGCTGCCAAGTGTGAGACCATCCTGCACCATCTCCTGAATGTCCTGCTGGACAAAACTCATTACAAATCTGAGTAAGTAATTCTTTAATACACAATAAGGTTTCACAAGATGTAACATGAAAAGCTCATTGGTTTAGAAGAGTGTCATTATGGAGAGAGATATTTAAACAGAATAAAGACATTGCCTTGAAAGTGTTGAATAATTTATTCCACACATGCTGTCTAATCTATACTGATAGGAAATAAACTGGAAAACTATATTAAATCAATTATTTTCTTTAACATGTTATTGTCATTATTGATGACACGTGGTTTCATCCAGTATCTGGTCCTCAAAGTACTGTTGACCTTGTTAGTAAAACAAAATAAATCCCACAGAGTATTTAGGCATTGGCAACCTTTGGGAGCGTGTTAACCTTACTCACCCTCTTCTAGTGTATGATGTCTCATTTTCTTCCCTTCATCAGTCTATAATTACTTTGGCATACATTACATCTACTTCACTTATGTCAAGTTCCCCCTTTCCCATGTATACAAATAAATCTAATCTGTTACTGTTTATCAGAACATGTTTTTTTCTAGTGTCCACTTATGACTTTGCTCCATTTTTCTCTACTGCATAGTAGGACTATTTTCTGATCTTCTTACTTCCTTTAAAGCCATGCTTCTTCAGTATAGGCAGGTATAAGCATCATAAGCGTACTGGAGTGGGTTGCCATTTCCTTCTCCAGGGAATCTTCCCTACCCAGGGATCAAACCCGGGTCTCCTGCATTGCAGGCAGATTCTTTACCAAGTGAGCCACTAGGGAAGCCCTCAACGTAGGTAGGTATAGGCATCTAATAGTTTCTCATGTCTAATAGAGAAGTCATTCCCAAAGATTTATATTTTGAAATACTTTTTAAAAATACAGACTTTTAAAATATAAATCACTTCCTTTTACTTTCTTTATATTCCAGTTCGAGCATTGCACAACCTACTCCAGTATTCTTGCCTGGAGAACCCCACGGACAGAGGAGCCTGGCAGGCTACGGTCCTTAGGATCTCAAAGAGTCGAACACGGCTGCAGTGACACAACACACACGTGCAGAGCATTGCACTGGTTTTAAAAGCTATATGCGTCAGATTCTGTCTATGGATTTCACTTTATAAGAGGAGAGAGACTGCTGTATATATATTAGTTATAAAAGAGATAGCATTGAGGCAGATGGAGCTGGGAAACTCCTCACCTAAATTATTTACCATTTATGTTCTTTCTGACTTTCCTGTTTTCAATTAGATAATTGGCCTGTTAGGGGTGATTTAATGATCTCCACTTGGTTCAGTGTTTGGGTTTGGTTTAGTGTTTAATTCCTCTGGATTATAGTCATCCTTCTTTGTTCTGTTCAACTCGTCATTTTGCTGGAGACACTCTGCATGCCAAAGTTGCAGCTGAGGCTTAGAGGTACTTAAGACATCTGTGAAAGGAAAGGCAGCGTTGCAGTGGTCAAAGCCATGGACTGGAGGCAGAATGTCCAAGCATGAATTCTGGCCCATTACTCGCTAACTGGGGGGCTCCTCTGTCACTTAACCTCTCTGCCCTTCAGGTTATTGTTGTTATAGTTCAGTAGCTGAGTCTTGTCCAACTCTTTGCAACCCCATGGACTGTAGCATGTCAGGCTCCTCTGTCCTCCACTATCTCCCAAAGTTTGCTCAGATTCATGTCCATTGAGTTGGTGATGTCATCTAACTATCTCATCCTCTGTTGCCCTCTTCTCCTTTTGCCTTCCATCTTTCCAGGCATCAAGGTCTTTTCTAATGAGATGGCTCTTCGCATGAAGTGGCCAAAGTATTGGAGTTTCAGCTTTGGCAACAGTCCTTCCAATGAATATTCAGGACTGATTTCCTTTAGGATTGACTGATTTGATCTCCTTTCAATCCAAGGGACTCTCAAGAGTCTTCTCCAAAGCATTAATTCTTTGGCACTCAGCCTTCTTTATGGTCCAGCTCTCACATCTGTACATGACTACTGAAAAACCATAGTTTTGACTAGACGGACCTTTGTCAGTAATGTCTCTGCTTTTTAATATGCTGTCTAGTTTGGTCATAGTTTTTCTTCCAAGGAGCAAGCGTCTTTTAATTTCAAGGCTGCAGTCACTGTCTGCAGTGATTTTGCAGCCCAAGAAAATAAAATCTGTCACTGCTTACACTTTTCCCCTTTCTATTTGCCATGAAGTGATGGGACTGGATGCCATGATCTGTTTTTTAAATGTTGAGTTCTAAGCTAGTTTTTCACTCTCCACTTTCACCCTCATCAAGAAGCTCTTTAGTTTTTCTTCATTTTCTGGCATTAGAGTGGTATCATCTGCATATTTGAGGTTGTTGATATTTCTCCCAGCAATCTTGATTCCAGCTTGTGATTCATCCAGCCCAGCATTTCACATGATGTACTCTGCATATAAGTTAAATAAGCAGGGTGACAATATATAGCTTTGACATACTCCTTTCCCAATTTTGAACCAGTCCATTGCTCCATGTCTGGTTCTAACTTGCTTCTTGACCCACATATAGGTTTCTCAAGAGACAGGTAAGGTGATCTGGTATTCCCATCTCTTTAAGAATTTTCCACAGTTTATCCTTCAGGTGCCCCCATGTCTAAAGTGGGAAAAATTGAACATAAGTGCATGAAGGTTAGCCAGCATTATTACAAAGAAATATAGGGGCAGTCAGCAGTTAGTTCTCTGATAGAACTGCAGAGGAAAGCATGCAGCTGCCCTTTGTTACAGTAGAGCACTCCTTCTGGACTCCTCTTGGTTGAAAGAGTGAGAACTCTCAAGTACATTCTGAATCCTCCTCACTTAGGAGCTCAATTAAGGAACAATTGGCTCCAGGCTGGCATTTTTTTCTAAGACACTTAATTCTGTTCCTTGAGCACTTAAGGGGCAGTTAAGTTTCTTAAGTTTTGTCCCCAACTTGTCTCTGAATGAAGTATCATGTGACCTCTTTGATTACCTTTGGATAGTATAGTCTAATTAGGAATTCAATACACACACACACACACACACACACACTCTCTCTCTCTCTCTCTCTCTCTCTCTCCCCTGCCCAAAACAAAAAAACAGAGATGATAGATGTTTCAAGATGTCTAGAAAACAAAAGAGTATGCTCTGTGTTTAGTCACACCTGTCTTCAAGGGGCCAACTGGAGGTGGAATATGAAACTGGGCCTGGGATGGGTAAGGAAAGAGGACGGTGTGGCTCAAGGCTGCCAGTGCCCCTTCCACCACTTCCTCCACATCACAGGGTTGCAGGCAGATGGCCTCTGGCAGAGAAAGGGAGAGAAGGCTCACATCAGTTGAGTTCCTATAGTTTCTCTCTTTCAGTCCCCATCTGTTCCAGCCAGGTGGAGCGAAGTCTGCATGGATAGAGGGCCTTCGAGGAGAGTTTACATAGCAGTTTTCAGGAAGTTAGAGTCTGCTGGGCAGCAGACACAGGTCCAGTGAGTTTCTGAGTCTAGTCTGTGTGCTGGTCATCTTGCCCAGCTTACAACTTTCTCTAAGGGTAACACGAATGCCTCACTTGCGTCATTTGTTTGTTATTTGTTTTAGTTTGCCAACTTGATCTCCTCAAAGGCTTAACTTTTTCATGTCTGTTTCTTAACTCACCGAAACATCCAGAGGAACTTTCAGAAGGTAACTATTCATTTCTATGTCCTTGGTACGCCAAATAGAGCTATGTTTGAGATCTTTCAAACATGCCTCAACATGAATACTTCACTGGAAATGTCTTAAGATATGATATTTTAAGGATGAAAGCAATGATGAGATAATCAATGTCATAGAAAATATATTTAAATGAACAATGAAAGTAGTTAGTTTTATGACTATATCCCTAAGTAAACATTTTCTTTCAAACTTATTGCCAATTTTAAGTTAGGAAAATGTGCTTACTTACCAGAAGATGGAATTGATACTTGTGTGTTTTCTTTATATTCTAAAATGTGTGTTTAAACACCAAAGTTAAGAAAGATCTATGTCATTTCATTCTATGAATAAATGCTCTTTCTATATTATTTCAATGATCAGAACAGAGTTGTATAAGTGAAAAGGAATACGTTAGTAAGAAGTAATTTCAAATGACAGTTTTATAATTTTTCCCCATAGTTTTGGATAATTTTTCTGAGACCCCAGTGGAAGCAGAGACAGAAGTTTAAACTAGCTCTAGATGTTACTAACACGCACAGTTTCCCACTCTTTTGTCTCTCAGAGTCAGAAAGAATTTGCATCTATAAAGCAAATACTAATTTTCTACAGAATGAACCATTTCATAAGGGAAAAAATAGCCCATTTCTAACAAAGTAATTGATTATTGGGCCTACAGAACACCATATTTATGAGTTAAAGCCAAAACCAGTTTATATATTTCCTTTTTAAAAAATCAGTTTTCCTTGGGAATATTTAAAAATATATACCCAAATATATGTTTTCACTATGACTCAGTACTTCTTACAATTTTAAAGAAGCCTATAATAGATTTTTGTTCCAACTAGACAGAATATATCCAGTGTGTTGCTAAGTTTCTGGAGCGTGTCTCTATATAGTTTAGTGCATGTGATAAAATGGAAAGTGTTTAGGACAGTTTTCACTACTGAAATAGTGTCGCTTGAAGATTTAAAGATTTACTTCATGTACCCCTTCTAAGTAAACTTCTCTTTCTCCTTTACATATTCTGTTCCTGCTGTTTGCTATGTTCCAGACAAGGAGGAATTTGTTGGCTCTGGTCAGAAGTTCTACATTGGTAGGTAATGATTAATAAAAGGTGGTTCTTTGTCACTTGCTAAGTTATATTCATACCATTATGGATAAGCCTGGCTCTTCTGAAAGCTTCTTTTGCTGATGGGTGTTCTCAAACTGGTTTCTCTCTCTGGTTTTTTTTATTAGTCAGTGGCCCCATTTTTTTTTTTTTTTTAATTTTTAAAGCTCCCAGATGATTCCAGTATGCATCCAGGCCTGGGGACCAACATTCTGCTTTCCAGACCCTGCAGCCTTTCTATTGCTTCCTATCTTCTACCTTCAGACACACATATGTCAACTCTTTCCAGGACTTCCCTGGAGGTCCCTCTGTTAAGACTCTGCCCTTCCTCTGCAGGGAGGCATGTGTTCCATCCCTGCTCGGAGAACTAAGGTCTCACGTAAAAAAATAAAACGAACTGTTTAGAATCACAGTCACTGCCTGTTTCTCCAGCGGGAGGCAGGAAGCGAGTTCCCCTGCCCTGGATCTCACTGTCCCTCCGTTTCCACCCTGGCAGCGGGTTTCCGCCGCAGCATGCGCTTGTGCCGCCGCAGGGCCCACCGGAGCCAGCTGCGCGCCCCGGGATGCGGCGCCAGCAGCTGCGCCGGCGCCGTGGGCGCCCCGTACGAGGAGGTGGTGAGATACCAGCGACGCCCCACCGACAAGCACCGCCTCATCGTGCTCGTGGGTATGTCCCGAGGGCAGTCTCCCAATCCGTGGCGAGGTTCCCCTGCCTTCAGTAGTCTTGCATTGGGCGTAGTAGTAAAAGTAGGACACTGTGGGCCTGCATATTGTTTTTTAAAAAGACGAAACCGTTTTTTAGTGTGTTTATAAATAGAACATTATTAATTATACTTTTAATGTCTACAGTTGAATGCGGTATGCCACGGTGTATATGAACCTGTGTAACAACAAGGTGTGATATGATGAGGTTATAACTAAGATTTTTTTTTTGTCCTGTTTAGAATTTCTTTTAGAAGCATGGATGAGATGTTTTCCACCCCCCACCCGCCATCATTAGTCTATATTAGGAACAAAAATGCTTAAGATCCATTTCTATAAGAAGTGTGTAATGTCTCCTTTAGGAGAGTTTCTAAAAAGCTTCTGGACTGTATCTTTGGTGCTAAAGAACAGGGCAAATGTAGCGCTGGGATGACCTGCGGTGTGACCCAGATGTCTACAAAGCTGGTCCCTGCTGTAGTAGCTGTTGTTCAGCCACTCAGCTGTGTCACTCTCTTTGCGACCCCATGGACTGCAGCACACCAGGCTTCCCTGTCCCTCACCATCTCCTGGAGCTTGCTCCAACTCAGGTTCATTGAATCAGTGACGCCCTCCAACCATCTCTTCCCCTCTGGCCCCCTTCTCCCGCCTTCAGCAGTAGTAACTTGCCTCTTCCTGCTATCTTCTCTGTGTATCCCAGTTGTGATGAAGGCAGGCTCCTTTGAAGCAGAACAACATACCTCACAGCCAGAACCAGCTACAGAATTTTCAGGACACAGAGCAAAATAAAAATCCAAAAGCCCCTTATTCAAAAATGAAGACTATATGTGTGGCAAAAGAAGAGCATTAAGCCAAGTGCAGCAGCCTAATTGTGGGCTTGTGGCTTGCACAGTTCTCTGCCCATGAAGCCAGCCCTGCCTTCACTTGCACATGGGGGTGTTGACTTCTCCACTTGTGGTCAGGGAGGTGTCTCTGAATTCTATCATTGTGGAAGCCGATTTCTGGGTTGTGCTGTGATAGGAACTTCATGGGAAGAGGAAAGGCAGCTTGTCTCAAATGATCTGACATGAGGCTAGAGACTTCTCAGAGTAGCCAACATTATGCAAAGTGTTCCTGGGTGACACGTTCCTGCAGTTCCCTACTTCTTTTCTGAAAGTGTGGGTTACTCCACAGGTCATCAGGTGGAGAAGTGTGGGTTACTCCACAGGTCATCAGGAAAATTCCCAAGAATTTACCGGGGTTATTTCGATTCATGGGGATGGAGTTATGTTATTTTCCCTGCAAAAACATGTGCTCTCACATGTCTTCAGCAGAAGGATCAAAGTGGTGGTTTCACCACGTACCTCTGCTTATCCACTTCTAATCATTTCCATGTGTGATGCTTTGTTTAGGACCTTCTGGTGTTGGAGTAAATGAACTGAGGAGACAACTTATTGAACTTAATCCTAACCGTTTTCAAAGTGCCGTGCCACGTACGTTTACTTTTTCTTTCATAGGGGTTCATACTGGAGTAAGATTTTCTTTTTACAGATGCAAAAAGATCTGCAGATGTACTGATCTCAACTATTTTATACCATCTTTGTTGTAAGAATGTAAGACACAGATAGTCCTCAGTATTTCTAACTAAACTTATTTTAATAGAGGAAATTGACTTACTAGCACGTAGCTAGCTAGCTAGGCTTTTGAAAAGTGACTCTTTTTTTCCATTGCTTAGCAATCATATACATAACCTTTTAGGAAAACTAAATATTTAATAATAATGGCTAGCATTCATTCAATATTTACAATCCTCCTAAGCAGTGTGCTTGCCTCTTTGAATGCTTTATCATCTTTTAATTTTAATATATGCACATATAATTTTAAATCAACTATAGACAGGCAAGCCTGGTGTGCTGCTGTTCATGGGGTCGCAGAGTTGGACACGACTTAGCGACTGAACAACAAGAACAATAACTATTATCCCATCCAAGGTGAAGGAGCCTGTGGATGTGGGTGCTTCCCCTTTACCTCAGGGTAAGAGAGAAGAAGTTAGGAAAACCACTTACAGAGCTTAATATGTGTTTCATGCTTTTGGGGAGACACAGAAGGTTGGAATCAGAATTATATCTGAAATATCTAAAGCATGAGAGTTTAGAAGAAGTGGCCAAAGGCTGTTTGGGGGAGGTACCTGCCATTTTAGAGTCTGTCACTGCAAAAGAGTTGTGATTTTTTTTTTCCCCAAAGACCAGATCTGGGTGGATAATGTGGAAGAAAGTCTGCCTGGGGTTGTCTTGGTTCCTGCCCAACAGGAAGCGTCAATGAAAGGAGACCAAACGTGAAGCCCCGGGTACCTGAGGGTGTGGAAGAAATAACAAATGACTAGGTGGAATAGAGATGGATTTGAGATACCCAGTAGTGGTGGTAGAGGGGTAGGTTTTGCAAAATAGCCACTGAATCCTCTGGGAGATTAAGAGCCAGATTTAAACATCTGCTAAGTCTAAAAGGAGCCATGAGAAGCCAGCATCAGCATCAATTAAGTAAGAGTTTTCCTGCCCCGCTTGCTCCTCCTCTCTGCGCTTAGGCTTGGAGTGTTATAAAACTGGAAGAGGAGCAGTAGGAATGCAATGAAAGGGAAAAGAAGAGAATCAAGCTCCCTTTCCTCATTTCTGACTTCTCTGATGTCAGGCTTCCCTTGGGGTAGCAAGTCTGACCCAGCTGTGGGGAGAAGAAGCCTGAAATATAAATAAAGTTCATAATTTTGAGTATTACATGGAAACAGAGTTTTACTTATTGAGACTGAGTTTCAGGCATAAATGATATTGAACCTTTCTTAAAAAACAAACAAACAAACCTAAGAGTAATCAGAAGAATCTGAGAATTCTATCCAGAGCCAAACAAATGAAGTTGTTTTATGATCACATCCCATAGTTTGTGCTTTCCAAGTACTGTTTACCTATGTAAGAATGGGCACTACAAAGCAAAAACTAATAAAGAAATCACCACTTGCAATAATCTTGATAAAAATAAAATGCTCACAGAATGTAGAATTGTATGTTGTCTGGATAACCATCATTCAAAATGGGAATATGCTGCCCATATTTTGCTCTTTAAATTGAGTGAACAGTTTTAAGCTCAGAATAAATGCATAACTGTAGGAACTCTGAGGATCTAAAGAGAGGCTTGAATAAATAAAAAAAATTTGCTTTTTGAGCTTCTTGAAATGTTCAGTTTATTCAGTTCAGTAGCTCAGTCGTGTCCGACTCTGCAACCCCATGGACTGCAGCACGCCAAACCTCCTTGTCCATTGCCAACTCCCAGAGTTTACTCAAATTGATGTCTATTGAGTTGGTGATGCCATCCAACCATCTCATCCTCTGTCGTCCCCTTCTCTTCCTGCCTTCAATGTTTCTCAGAATCAGAGTCTTTTCAAATGAGTCAGTTCTTCGCATCAGGTGGCCAAAGTATTGTATCTTGAAATGCTGGGAACTCCTTTCATCATTTAGGGTCTATTTCAAGTTCCTTTTTGGTCATTTCCATGTGTTGGTATCATCAGATGTTGATCTATTTCATCTTTAAACTTTATCAAATGTAAATACACATTTTTTATGAATAAGGAGAATTTATTGTAATGCAGGTTAAGGGACTAGCAGCTTTATAGTTTATACAGGTCACACAGCTGGAACCATGTCTTATTCATCTTTGTGTTCTAAGAAATTAATATGATATCTGGAATATAGGCACTCAGTATATGTTAGTTAAACAAATGGGTAAGCAGACAAGAATCACTTTTAGGTAGTTAGTGAACTCCTGTGTTCTATATCAGGTATTATTTAGGTTGAAGAATCTATGAAGAAAGTGGTCGTATCAAAGAATCAGATTGAATCTAGACTCTACCAGTCTTTTCTTTCTGGAGATCCCTAAAACTGATCACCAGCTTACTTGGATGTTAGTGCATCTGAGCAAGACTACAGAGAGTCAGGGGCTTTATTTCAAATCTGACCCAATCTGCTGTGGTAGAAGAGATTAGTTTGGGAGGAGTCAGAACACCTAGGTGCTTGTTTACAACTTTGTTTTTCATGAGTTTATTCACATGAGCAAGTTAGTTACTCTCTGAAATCTTTAGTTACTTACCAGCAAGCTACAGATAACAGCATTTCACCTAGCTAGGAATATGAAGGATGAAATGAGATCTTGGGAGATGCACTATCTAAACGTAAGATATTGCTGGTTTTGCCACCTGAGGGCCTTTAGGCACCTTGTGTGTGCATGCTCAGTCGCTAAGTCATGTCTGACTCTGTGACTCCATGGACAATAGCCCACCAGGCTTTCCTGTCCATGGGATAGTCCAGTCAAGAATACTGGAGTAGGTCGACATTTCCTCTTCCGGGGATCTTCCCAACTCAGGGACTGAGCCCACGCCTCCTGTGTCTCCTGCACTGCAGGTGCATTCTTTACCATTGAGCCACCTGGGAAGCCCTTAGGCACCATGGGGCTCACAAATAACTTACCACTTCCTGTCCTGACGTAAGAGCAAGAGTTCCTTTAGAGCCTCTTTATCTTGGCTTAAATACGGTACTTTCTGGTCTAGTCTACACCACAAACACTTAACAAAGGTTTATGATTAGCTCATTTTGATATGGGAACTTCTACTTTCTTATCACCAATCAGGCTCCCTTTTTTGTTCTAGCATTTTATTTATCTGCTTATGTATTAATATATTTATTTTGATCATCTTTATCCAAATGCATATGGGTAATAAGTCCAAACATTTTGTAGATTCTAAAATCTTAAAAATTCCCTATGTTGACAGATACTACTCGTTCCAAAAAGAGTTATGAAATGGATGGTCGTGAGTATCACTATGTGTCAAAGGAAACATTTGAAAGCCTCATGTACAGTCACAGGTAAGCTAGACATTCAGAATCTGATTCTCCCCTCTCATTGTTTTATACTTAAAATAGATCTCTTATTTTCATGCTTTGTTCCAAACTTCTGGGATACATTTTTTTTATTCTGAAAAATTAAGTAAGAAAATGTATATTGATTTACTAGTACACTAACTCATTGAGTTTGGAGAAGGAGCTGAACTGAGTTGCAAATTTCTGAGAATTTGGAGTAGTTAACTCTTAGATCTCCTAATATATATTTTCCTGTTGAATATCCACTAATTCATTTATCAATATCCACACATTTTACTCTCTTCTGTTGGAATTTATCTCTATGTTATTGCTAATAACAACTTTACCTGTACAAACAGTTCTTGTTTTCTTTATCTCACCCTTGCAGAATGCTCGAGTATGGTGAGTACAAAGGCCACTTGTATGGCACGAGTGTGGATGCTGTTCAAGCAGTCCTTGATGATGGAAAGATCTGTGTTATGGACCTAGAGCCTCAGGTGGGTCTGTGGTGGAATATTTCCCATCTCCCCAAAGTAGCTGTAGTTGAGACACTTTATTCTGTTAGGATAAGACTACTTCCCATATATAAGGACCAGGATCTTACTTGAAAAATCAATTGTCATTATCTTGTCTTTTTAGTTGGGGGGAAAAAAATCTAGTTTCTCAGACCTGCCCCCCCCACCCCGCAAAAAAAGAACAGCAACAACAGAAAATAAAATTAAAAAAAAAAAAAGTGAAAAACCCTCAGAAATGAGCAGACAACCGTAAAGAAAACTGAGGATCTTTTTTTTTTTTTAAAAAAAAAACCCAAACCGAGAATCTTGCTTTGCCTTTGATTACAAAGGCATCAAGGTAACTTCTTGTGGAGGGAATAAAATGTTGCTTTATGCAAGGAGATGAGGTTCCTATGTTATCATATCAATAGCTGTCTCCCTGAGACCATATGTGGAATAAAGCAGGAGTGAATGGGTTAAGGTGAGATAAAGAACATACAATGTGTTGTCAAAATTTTTATAAACTTTGTGTTTACTTTATGTTTTCTCTAGTCATGTAAAAATAATACCTTGTATGCTAATCAGAGGACAAGAGAGTTGTTCTTGCTTGGATTGAAGCTGTGGTCAGCATGAAGATGTCAGTATGATCTGTTATGAGACAATGGCAAGAGGAAAGGGAAGTGAGGGACCTGATTGGCCTTGAGAGTCGAGTCTGTCTTATCTTTTGCCTATGAGATCATGTGTAGAATCCTATTCTCAGGTTTCAATAAGGGTGTCATGGCTAGTAAGAGGAAGAGCCATGATTTGAACTTAATTTTGATTCCAGAATTCCATCTCTTAATTATTAAAATGTTTTTTAGGGTTGAGGACTTGGGAGCACATGAGAATATACTCTGGCTAAAAATAACTGCTAATTTATGGTCTTAGAAATTTTGAGAACATTCATGTTGACTCTAGAAAATTAGGACTTACATTTTTAGATCCACAGTTTAATATTCTCTTGAGATATTTCAGCTACTAGGGCTTCTTTTTTTCTCTTTTTTTTCTTCATTATTGTTTTCCCCAAACTTTACTTCTTATTTTGTACTGGGATAGAGCTGATTAACAATGTTGTGGTAGTTTCAGATGGACAACAAAGGCACTCAGCCATACATATATATGTAAGGACTTCTGTTTTAAATGTGTATTTAATTTTTCTGTGTAGGGTATTCAAGTGGCTCGAACCCAAGAACTGAAGCCCTATGTCATATTTATAAAGCCATCTAACATGAGTTGCATGAAGCGATCTCGGAAAAATGCCAAGATTATTACAGACTACTTTGTGGACATGAAGTTCAAGGTAAGATACAGAGGAGATAGATGAGTATATTGCTTTTTTCCCCAGTCAAAAACTTACTGTATTATTCCACAGTATCCCTATATTAAGGAATGTAATTTTTGTTTCTAATGAATATTACCCTTATGAGTTATCCTTATTGAATATCATTTATAGATATTAAAATAAAGTTTAAAAACTACTCTTATTTTTCTCCTCTTTTTGGGTCTAGCTTTAAAAGAAAAGGCCCTCAAGTCACAGTTTGCAAAACCACACAGAAATTGGGTGTGTATACTTAGAATGGATTATTTATTTTGCAAAGTATTTGAATTTACTTTAAAATACATACAGATGGCTAACAAACACATGAAAAGATGCTCAACATCACTCATTATTAGAGAAATGCAAATCAAAACCACAATGAGGTACCATTTCACGCCAGTTAGAATGGCTGCTATCCAAAAGTCTACAAACAATAAATGCTGGAGAGGGTGTGGAGAAAAGGGAACCCTCTTACACTGTTGGTGGGAATGCAAACTAGTACAGCCACTATGGAGAAGAGTGTGGAGATTCCTTAAAAACCTGGAAATAGAACTGCCATATGACCCAGCAATCCCACTGCTGGGCATACACACCAAGGAAACCAGAATTGAAAGAGACACATGTACCCCAATGTTCATCGCAACACTGTTTATAATAGTCAGGACATGGAAGCAACCTAGATGTCCATCAGCAGACGAATGGATAAGAAAGCTGTGGTACATATACAGGATGGAACATTACTCAGCCATTAAAAAGAATACATTTGAATCAGTTCTAATGAGGTGGATGAAACTGTAGCCAATTATGCAGAGTGAAGTAAACCAGAAAGAAAAACACCAATACAGTATACTAACGCATATATATGGAATTTAGAAAGATGGTAATGATAATCCTATATATGAGACAGCAAAAGAGACACTGATGTATAGAATAGTCTTTTGGACTCTGTGGGAGAGGGCGAGGGTGGGATGATTTGGGAGAATAGCATTGAAACGTGTATATTATCATATGTGAAACAGATCGCCAGTCCAGGTTTGATGCATGAGACAGGGTGCTCAGGGGTGGCGCACTGGGATGACCCAAAGGGATGGGATGGGGAGGGAGGTGGGAGGGGAGTTCACAATGGGGAACACATGTACCCCCATGGCAGATTCATGTCAATGTATGGCAAAACCACTAGAATATTGTAAAGTAATTAGCCTACAATTAAAATAAATTTATATTTAAAAAAGTAAATCTGAAAAAATAAAATAATTGATTATATCATATATTATATGAGATCTCTTTATAAATATATTAAAACATAAAAGATGTTTATTAATAATTATAGTAATAATAGAGGGGCCAGGCCAGGTGGGATTAATCAGTGATTTTCCCATATATATGTATAGTTTTAATTAAATATACTTTAAATATTTTAAGTCATAACATACATTCAGTAAGGTGTATAAATCTTAAATGTACAGTTCAAAGAATCTTTTACAGTGTCTATGCACCCAGGTAACCATCATCTAGATCAAGACATTATATCCACTTAGGTGTGCATGCGCACGTGTGTGTGTGTGTGTGTGTGGTGTGGTAAAAAGCATATAACATAAAACAAGACTTACCATCTTGCTCATTTTAAGTGTACAGTTAAGTAATGTTAATTCTGTTCATATTGTGAGGCAGATCTCCAGAACTTGTTAATCTTGTAAAACAAGTTAAATATATGGATTACTTCATGAATTTGCATGTCATCCTTGCAAGGGGCCATGCTAATCTTCTACATCACTCCAATTTTAGTATATGTGTTGCTGAAGTGAGCATGAGTTATCTTTGTATTATCCTTTACCTCTCATTATTTTTATCTTCATTATTTTTTCAAAGGCTACTATATGGAAGTTTGATTCTCTAGTTTGCATTTCAAACAGTGGAGTCTATGGATATGTTCTCTGAGTCTTAATTAAATTCTGTCCTCAGTTTTATGGCAATCTGAAAAGTTAACAAGATTGTTTCTAGGTCTCTGTATGGTCACCTTGTAAAGGAGTACTGCCACAAGATCTCAGTGCCCATATTTATGTTTGTATTTATGACAAATTGTACTAATGACAAATAAGAAAATAATAGCAATGAATTTAATGTATTAGTGCCAAGTGAAGGCCAAATGATCTTGACTAAATGATCTTTTCACAGCAGTAGAAATAGACAATATTATAGGTAAAGTCAGTCATCATGGAGAGTAATTTAGAAATGCCTCATTTGAAGAACCATGTTGTACCATCATGTTCAAAGTGGCCATTTGTGCCTGCAAAATAATGTCTTTCTTATCATATTAATGTTCATTTGAAATTTATGTTTAATTTTTATTTATATTTAACTGATAAAATTTCTTTGGTTTTATGTTGTATGTGGTTTGAGAGCTCCAAGTCTTTAGATAATAGAATAAGATAATTTAAGTCCAAATAGGGAGTTGAGAGGATTGGTTGTCTACAAACTATTAACTTAACTTTATGAAAACTTGGTCTGGGAGACATTTAGTTCAGTTCAGTTCAGTCGCTCAGTCATGTCTGACTCCTTGTGACCCCATGAATCGCAGCACGCCAGGCTTCCCTGTCCATCACCAACTCCCGGAGTTCATTCAGACTCGCGTCCATAGAGTCAGTGATGCCATCCAGCCATCTCATCCTCTGTCATCCCCTTTTTCTCCTGCCCCCAATCCCTCCCAGCATCAGAGTCTTTTCCAATGAGTCAACTCTTCACATGAGGTGGCCAAAGTACTGGAGTTTCAGCTTTAGCATCATTCCTTCCAAAGAAATCCCAGGGCTGATCTCCTTCAGAATGGACTGGTTGGATCTCCTTGCAGTCCAAGGGACTCTCAAGAATCTTCTCCAATACCACAGTTCNACTCGCTCTTCCTGCCTTTATATATGTTCACCTTCTGGATCACTCCCTGGTTGTTCAGTCACTCAGTCATGTGGACCCCACGGACAGCCAGGTTCCCCTGTCCTTCACTATCTCCTGGAATTTCCTCAAACTCTTGTCCACTGAGCCGGTAATGCCATCCAACCATTACATCCTCTGTGGCCCCCTTCTCCTGCCTTCAGTCTTTCCCAGGGTCTTTTCCAACGAGTCTGCCCTTGTCATCAGGTGGCCAAAGTATTGGAGCTTCCACTTCAGCATCAGTCCTTCCAATGAATTGATTTACTTTAGGACTGACTGGTTTGAGCTCCTTGAAGCCCAAGTGACTCTCAAGAGTCTTCTCCAACATCACAGTTCAAAACCATCAATTCTTTGGCGCTCAGCCTTCTTTTATGGTCCAGCTCTCACATCCATACAGGACTACCGGATCATTCCCTAACTTTTCCTATATCCGTGCCATCCATCTGCTCTTCCTTAACTATTGAGCAAACTGAGGGTATGCTTCAAAATATCTGTAGTTTTTTATTTAAAGTGACCAAGCATTATTTTTCTCAGAAACCCAACCAAACAAAACGAAGAAAACTGTCATTTTTTAACACTTATGTGAGCCCAGATTTTGTGTCGTGCGTCTTTGGACGGAGGGTAAGCAACTGGAGAAAATCTGAGAATTGCCTGTTTCAACACACACTCACTCATACCCGAACCTAAACATTAGGTCTGGTGGCTAAACGCCTGCGTCTCAACCCCGAAGCCTCGGAACGCGAAGGCTGCCAAAGCGGAGGCGGGCGGAGACGTGGCCCGGGGGCGGCGGCCTAGTCCTGCACCGCAGAGCGCCCGCCTCCCGCTGGTCCCGAAGGCTGCAGCGTTGCGGGGAACCAGGCTCCCGCCGGCAGCAGTTGCGCCGAGGGAGCCCAGGCGGGCACAGCGCCATGAGGGCCGACTCCAGGCTCGGGGTGGAAGAGGACCATCGGGTGAGCGGTGAGGGGCGTGTCGGCCGCTACCTCTGGGGCAGGACCGACGCCGATCTGCTGGGGACAAGAAGGGGCGAACCCCAGTCTGGAAGCTCGCGCATCCGCCCCTTCGGCGCTCACAGGATAGGGTTTGGGAGCGGGGCCTAGAAGTTCTTCCCAGGGCCGGACCCGAATTCCAAAATCCGGGCGGAGAGCCAGGCGTGAAGTTTCCGGGGGGCTGAGTGAGGGTGTTGCCATGACGACGCCTAACTCACTCCGACCCCGCCCCTGCGGGTACGGGGGCTGCCGGCGAGGCCCTTTTTATCGACTCCTAGAGAGCATTTTAGCTGCCTAGGAAAATTTGTTTGCCAGCAGGGACTTTTAATCCTGGTCTTCTCTCACTTCTCTAGAACAAATCACTGCAACCACTTGGGAAACCATGGGAAAAATCGTGATTGCTACCCCGCATCCGCTGGAGTCTCCCCTCCCGGGGCTCCGACTCCATCGCCCACTTTCCCGCAAGAGTAGCCCGGAAAAGCCACAACCGAGTCTCCATGCTCCTACTCACTCCCACCTCCCACCCTGCTGCGTGGAGGCTGGGGGTCTGAACGGCCTGTGCGGCGCAGCTTGATGACGCATTGCGTCTGCGCGCGCGGCCCACTGGGAGGGTGTGAACCCCGGAGGGGTGTGAGTTACCCGCTCCCGAGAGCCGGCGGCTGCCGGAGAGCCCGGCTTTAGACGCAATGGGGAAGAAGCAGGTGGTAAGCGAGCCTTAGTTACTTTCAGTTCAGTTGAGCCGTTCTACTTTTGAGGAACGTAGAGGTTGAGTTTTGGATGAACGACACGTCATTTTTGCGGGACTTTTGAAATGAAGAGTTGTCGTCTGAACTGAATCTTTGGTTAGAATACGGTCTATAGCATCTTTAGAACAATACTATTTGTAGACTGATGGAACAGTACCTATCCTTTGCCAGTTCATTTTTGGCTACTGGATAGTGCTAAGATAGCCGGCGATGTCTTAATCTTGTAGCGTTTTTATTAACACACATTTTGAACGAATGGATAGCTAAATGGGACAGTTGTGGAACAAGCAATGAGTTGTTTAAAATTTAACCCTTCAAAATCAATGTCTTCTGCTAGCAGCTTGAGATACTTGGAATATTAGACTGATTACTAGACATATTTGTTAGTATTTTATTTTGAAAGATTCCAGAGTGCTGCTTAACTGTAATTTCTGTAACCTACAAGCACTTCTTAAAAAACGTGTTATTTTATATTGGCCTATAGCCAGGTAATGTTCTGAACACTTTTCTTGTTCATGTAAAGTAGAAAATTTATAGTACATTTAGAATTTTTTTCTTTCTGCCCTAAATTGGGTGTTTCACATTGTATTCAGAGTATACTTTTAAAAAGGTTACTATGTTGTGTTAGTAACATTTTAAAAACGTTACCATATAAATGTTAGTATTTTACTCTGTGACTTAAAACCTCCATTGGCTTCCCATTGAATTAAAGCAAAATCTAAGTTCTTTCTGTTGGTCTTCCTAATTAATTTGCCCATGCCTTGATAACCATGCTTCACCTTTATTGGCCTTCTTTTATCTGAAACTCTCCAAGTCCAATCTCCAGTAAAAGATTTTGTATTTGCTCCCCTTTGGCTCCTTTCTTATTCAGGTCTCAGTTCAAATACCTCAGAGAGACTTTTCCTAACTAAAGCAGCATTCTTCATTCATATATATATAAATATATATGCTTAATGTTATCTTCTAATATTTAACCATTAGGATGTACTTTGCATAAAGCAAGGATCCCTCAGTTCTGTTTATTAATGAATGTATCCCTAATGCTTAGTGCAGTGCCTGGCCTGAAGATAGTGAGGAATATAGGAAGGAAGGGATTTTATGTGAAATTTAGAAGTGATAGAAAAAATTAAAATTGCCCATCTGATTCTCATCTGTATCTCTTGGGTTTCATTTGATGAACAGGGTTATCAAAAATTTGAAATACGTGAAGTAAAGATGCTCCCAGGCCTTTACTTACAAGCAGTTTTCTGTCTTTTTCCCATAGCGTCCTCCACGAGCCCTTCCACCTGTGCCAAGGTAAAAATAATTTACAGTAATTTTATTACCTGGTTTAAAAAATGCAAAATGAATAAAGTGAAAAAATTTGACTCGTACCATTGCACAATTATAATAATTCAGAAAAGACTTCCTCAAGTTTAAAGATGAAAAATCCTTGAATCATTAAGATAACAGTTGTAATTAAACATTCTGTTTCAAAGACTGAATGTCCACATATTATTATACTGGGTCTGTTCTGAATGTTTTAATGACTTGATCAGAATTCTGATCCTCTTTTGTTTGCAGAATAGTTTCCTCAGAGTTTAAGCTGATTTTAATCAGTGACAACTTAAGAGTTCTTAATCTGTTTAATCCACTTTATTAATAGACAGGGAGTATGTATATGTAGGTTCAGAAAATATTGGGGTTATTTTGTTAGTCTTATTAACAGCTTATTACTTATAAATAATAAGCTAGTTTGTAAACTAGCTGATTTTTTGTGAAAGCTAATTTTATTTTAAATTTGTAATGATATAAGTCAATTTACAGTCTGACAGTTTAATAGATTTCTAATTAAAAGAGTTTCTCTTTTTGTCTCTGTCCTGATTAAATTTGTTGGTGTCATGTAAAGTGCTATTCAAGGTGAGTTAGTTTTCTGTTAATGTAAAATTTTCTAAATACAGTATTTGATGTTTGAAAGTTAGTTTTTCCCCCCTTAATTTTCCCTTAAACTTGAATCTGAATAGTATACTTTATAATGTCACAATTTTTTTTATCATATTAATCTCCTATGACTGCCATTTTTAAAGGATGGCTGATACTATGTGACACTAGTTATATGGTTGATATTTGACCTTAGAAGTTAAAAAGCATTCATCCTTGAATGGAGTCACCTAGAATATAACTGTTGTCTTGCATATAGTTCTGTGATAGGGACTACATCTTCTTTTGTCTCATTTCATCAGGATAGACTGGGTTATGTCACACTAACCCCCAAATCTCAGTTACTTAATATCATAAGGGGTTTTTCTGGTTAATGCAAAGTCCATCGTAGGAACAATCCAGGACAGTTACCTTCCTCTCCCTCTTCACTAATGATGCAGTGATCTCAGCTACTTCCATGCTGCAGTTCTGCCATCTTAACGTGAGGCCCCCTCAGTTGCCACAGCAAGGGATGGGGAAGCTGGAGGGTTACTCACTGGCTCTTTCAACATCTTGGCCCCCAAATGAGCACAGAACACTTCTGCTCGCAGCCTCTTGGTCAGAACCAGTCATAGAGCCCCAGTGCAAAGGGGCTGGGAAATGTAGGGGATCAGATGAATATTTGATGAGCCCACTTTCTGTCACAGTTTATAACTTTACTGACCAGCCATGAGCTACTTGTATTACACTATGGGCTTCCTTTAACTTTGTCAGTTTCTCACCTTCTTCCCCTAATGTATAGAAGTTGACTGGACCCAGGGAAGAGAAGGGAAAGGTCTTCCCCACGAAAAGTTCCCTTTTCACTCTTCCTTGCATTGACTTTTAGGCAGTCTTTTCTGGTGTTCCTTCTCTTTTATAGATGATATTCCACTTAGTCGTCCAAAGAAAAAGAAGCCCAGATCGAAAACCTCGCTTGGTAAGAAGTTGTTCTTTGTTGTGTGGGATCACAAGTTTTTCCAGGACCTCGGACATGATAAACATCACAGATCAGGAAGAGGCAAGCCCCTAACAGTCCTAAGTCCCTGCTGTGTTAAAAATAGGATCAAGTTCACTCTGAAGCAGTGGGATTCTTGATGGTAATGAGGGATAAGGCAATGGGCAGGCTGAGGAGTATCTAGAAACATTTGTGGAATAAAGGGTAGTGCTGCCCCAAATCTTAACTTCCACAACTTTCTTGGACTCTTTGAGGTCTTTTATCCCCAGATAACATAAGTTGTCTTAAGCTGTGATCAGTTCCAGACCCTTGAACAGGATACTGGATTTAGAAACACAAGGTTCTTGTATCCCTCATTCCAGTCAGAGAATCTACATTAGAATTTGAGTCTAAAGTCAGGGCCATATCATTTGGCGGGCAGATTCTTTACCACTGAGCCACCGGGGAAGTCCAAGTTTTACTCCTTACTTACTTTACTTTTTTACTTACAAGGTTTGTTCATGGACGCCCCTGCTCTCCCAGGGACTAGGGCTGGAAACCTCAGAGGCACCTTTGAATTTTTCATTTTCACCCTACTTTCTGCCTCTCACAGATCTGCTGCTGCTTTTTTGGCTCTGCTGGGTTTTGTTGCTGTGCATGGACTGTCTCTCATTGCCGTGAGCAGGGGCTACTCTTCATTGCAGCGCGTGGGCTTCTCATTGCAGTGGCTTGTCTTGTTTCGGAGCACAGGCTTTAGGTGCACAGGCTTCAGTAATTGCAGCACATGGGCTCACTGATTGCAGCTTGTGGGTTCTAGAGCGCTGGCTCAGTAGTTGTGGTCCATGGTCTTAGTTGCTCCACAGCATGTAGGATCTTCCTGGACCAGGGATTGAACCCATGTTCCCTGCATTGCAAAGTAGGTTCTTAACCACTAGACCACCAGGGAAGCTCAATCTTGCTTCTTATATAGTAGCTTTAATGTATTTTTCCTGCTGTCATTTCCACTGCCACAACTATGGTTAGTCTAGCACCTTTCTTTCTCTCACCTGAAGTATTGGGGTTGCCTCCAACATTGCTCTGTACTTCTAGCTTCCTTTCACCCTACTTTGTCCTGTCCACCACTGCTGGATGAATGTCCTAAAGCTCACAGCCGGTCCTACGTTATGCCTGGTCGGAAACTTATATTAGCTTATCATTGCCTAATAAGTGGAGTAATAGATGGTGAGTGTAAGAAAAGAGAAAAATGGAGATGGATGTGTACAGAAAGATTCAGACATGGAACAAAAAGGAAAGAGAGGCAGAGAGACTTAGATTCACAAAGATACTCGCTGAAATGCTAGGCTCTAAAAGTGTACTCACAATTAAGTACAGACATGTCTTACCTATGGACTTAAAAAGGTCACTGGTGAAGAATGCAATAAAGACTGAGTTGTGGGAACAGAGGTACAGCTCTATCCCAGCTACCAACTATTTTTCTTGTAAAAAAGAAAAAAAAAGTCAGTGCTCTCGACCAAGGGGATATATTGCTGGCTTTTATTAAAATTGTTGTTCAATTAGGTTATTTAAAATTTTTCACTCCAACAATTTGCAGTTCTTCTACATAAAATAGTGGATGATGGGGTAGAAGAGATATTTCTATAAGATGGATTGCTAGCAGTGAAACTGATGAAAGGACCTGTGCCTTATTAACGCAAGTTTCTACTAAATTGCCTTTAACAGAACTTTAGTTATCTTTGTACCAGCAACAGAGTTTGAGTGTCACATTTGNTGGACTTAAAAAGGTCACTGGTGAAGAATGCAATAAAGACTGAGTTGTGGGAACAGAGGTACAGCTCTATCCCAGCTACCAACTATTTTTCTTGTAAAAAAGAAAAAAAAAGTCAGTGCTCTCGACCAAGGGGATATATTGCTGGCTTTTATTAAAATTGTTGTTCAATTAGGTTATTTAAAATTTTTCACTCCAACAATTTGCAGTTCTTCTACATAAAATAGTGGATGATGGGGTAGAAGAGATATTTCTATAAGATGGATTGCTAGCAGTGAAACTGATGAAAAGACCTGTGCCTTATTAACACAAGTTTCTACTAAATTGCCTTTAACAGAACTTTACTTATCTTTGTACCAGCAACAGAGTTTGAGTGTCACATTTGCTAAGTCCTTGAGAACGCTGGAAAATATCAACTTAAAAATTTTGTTTTGTTAACCTAGTGGACAAAAAGTAGCTTTAGTGTTTCCATTTTGCTAAACACTATGGATAATACTAATATACTAATACATCTGTTCATTTGTTCACTCATTTGTATTCTTTTGTGAAGAAACTGGCAAGGGAATGTATGAAGCAGAATTCAGATCTGCCAAAATGTGTCAAAATCTGTTCAAAGATTTAATGAGGGGAGAGATTTATAAGCTCTCTGTTAACTCCAGTTATCCATGATGACTTTATCATGTGTTAATTTATAAATGAAGGACTAAACTTGATATTTAGAGGCTGGTAATCCTCAAGGCGTAAGAGAGTTCCCTATGGTGATGGTTTCTATCATGTTTTCACTTTTTTGACAGTCAGAAGCAGTTTTCCTCCTCTCCATCTTTTGTTCTTCTTACTGGTCCCAGGTTTCTTTCTTCCTCAGTGTTCCTTGTTCCCTCATTTCTTTGTTTTTTCAACTTGAAGCCCAAAGTTACAGGTAAGGGGAGGAAATCAAGACTTGGGGCACAATTAGTTCTGTGAAAGAAGAGGATATTAGATAGGAAACGTTCCAGTTCCCCTTTCCCCATGTTTTTGAGAGTTAGTAGTCTCTGCTCAAGTTATCCCCATTTCCCCCTACTCTGTCTCTCTGTAGCCAGTGCTCCTTCGGAAGGTCTTGTTCAGACTGCTGTTGACAGGCCACCTGAGGGCAGCGAGCCACCCACCAAAGGCTCCATAGAACATCAAGAAGCTCCTGTTCAACGGAGGCAGAAGAAAGCAAGGGTACCTCTTGGTATGTAAAGAAACCAAGGTTAGGTTTGACAACGGTTGTGGTTTGAGGGATATGATTAAAAACCTGTCTGTTTCTATTTTTCCCACTCATATCCAGTTTTTTGGTTTTTTTTTGCTTAAAATTTTTATTGCTAGGGTAACTCCAGAGGGTTAACTCAGGAATATTTTAGAGGATCTCTTTGGATCATGAAGTAAAGTGAAGTGAAGGTCGCTCAGTGGTGTCCGACTCCTTGTGACCCCATGGACTACACAGTCCATGGAATTCTGCAGGCCAAATACTGGAGTGGGTAGCCTATCCCTTCTCCAGGGGATCTTCCCAACCCAGGTATCGAACTGGGGTCTTCTGCATTGCAGGCAGATTCTTTACCAACTGAGCTGAAAAGTGAAAGTGAAGTCACTCAGTCTTGTCCGACTCTTTGAGACCCCATGGACTATAGCCTATCAGGCTTCTCCGTCCATGGGATTTTCCAGGCAAGAGTACTAGAGTTGTTTGCCATTTCCTTCTCCAGGGGATCTTCCTGACCCAGGGATCGAAGCTGGGTCTCTCATATTGCAGGCAGTTGCTTTTACCCTCTGAGCCATCAAGGAAACCGCCACCAACTGAGCTATGAGGGAATATATGTACAGATTATGAGAGAAGGGATGCAATTTCAGAAGCAAAATAGAAAGTTTAGATCTCAGCGTGCCTTCTGATGGACAATGGACATTTAGTCTCTTGACAGTTCTGGAGGCTAGAAGTCTAAAGTCAAGGTGTCCACAGGGCCATGTTTCCTCTAAAGTTTGTAGGAAAGAATCCACCCTAGCCTCTTCCAGATTCTGGTGGTTGTTTGTAGTTCTTGGCATTCTTTAGCTTGTAACAGCATAACTCCATTCTGTGCCCCCATCTTCACTTTTTCCCTGTGTTTCTGTGTCCAAACTTGTCTTTTCTTATAAGGACACCAGCCATTGAATTTAGGGCCCATCCTCATCCAGCATGACCTCATATTAACTTGATCACATCTGCAAAGACCCTATTTCTAAAGTCTCATTCACAGCTATTGGGGATTAGGACTTGCGTATATCTTTTTCAGGAGACACAATTCAATCCAGAACAAATGTACATAGACACACATACAGTAAAAAGAATGGAAGGATATAGCAAAGTGTCAACAGTGGTAGGATTTTTAGAAGGCAGAATTAGAAATGATTAAAAAAAATTTTCTTTCTTTATGTTTACTAAATTTTCATATATTGTAGCTTTTATAATAATTAGAAAATGACAATAGATTTTATTTGAGTAAAAACAGGAAGGACCAAAGATTGTAAGATTAGCTTTCTCCCATTAACATTAGCCCCAATGAATGGTTTATTACAAAATAGTTCCCAAGACTATTTCTTTGTTTTCTTAGAAAACAATAGATTCTTATTAGATGAAGAGATTACAGGAGTAGAGAGCAGGAAAAGAAAAGTCAGGAGAATGGAACACAGTTTTGAGAGGGAAGTCGAAGTGGGATACCACAGTGCTGAGGGGCAGTAAGAGGAGAAGTAGAGGGCAGAAGAGGGGAAAAGAGACAGAAATGATCCTCAGACAGTTTTACCAACAGTTTATTTCCTTTAATTTAATTCAAGGATAGTTGAATTAAAACTACTCTCTCAGTAATTCAGTTAGGGTACAGTTGAAAATCAAGATGGATACCAAAATACCTAGTTTTATAATTCAGGAGAAAATTTATTTATAGAAGTGATAGTTTTTAGAAAATTAAGATCCCAACTAAGTCCTGGAGCAAAGAGTACCTTTACTTCCATTCTAGAATGCACCTGCCACTACAGGCCTAGCTTCCTACATGTTTGTTTCATTTTTGTTTTGTCCAGCACATCTGTGGTTGGCTGTACTGCTTCTATTTCCAGCTCAGGCTATAAGTGCTTTGAAAAATAGATTTCTAAGGTCTTTGTGGGCATTCCAGGGAGCCATTTCCTGTATTTCCAGATAGGAAGAGTTGCTAGTGGATTAGAAGGCTCCATTGACTTGCCTGAATTTAATGCTTTGTGTTTAGAAAAGAGTTAACTCAGCAGGACTGGATAGGCCTACTTGCTGTAGGGCTGCTTGACTGGAACTGGGAACTTGGCAAGTAAACAGTTTTCTCAGTTCGGTTCGGTTCAGTTCAGTTGCTCAGTCGTGTCTGACTCTTTGAAACCTGATGGACTGCAGCATGCCAGGCTTCCCTGTCCATCTCCAAGTCCCAGAGCTTACTCAGACTCATGTCCATCAAGTCAGTGATGCCATCCAACCGTCTCATCCTGTCATCCCTTTCTCCTCCAGCATCAGGGCCTTCCATCTTTCCCAGCGTCAGGGTCTTTTCCAATGAGTCAGTTCTTCGCATCAGGTGGCCAAAGTATTGGAGTATCAGCTTCAGCATCAGTCCTTCCAATGAATATTCAGGACTGATTTCCTTTAGGATGGACTGGTTGGATCTCCTTTCAGTTCAAGCGACTCTCAAGAGTCTTCTCCAACACCACAGTTCAAAACCATCGATTCTTTGGTGCTCAGCTTTCTTTATAGTTCAATTCTTACATCCATACATGACTACTGGAAAAATCATAGCTTTGAGTAGATGAACTTTTGTTGGCAAAGTAATGTCTCTGCTTTTTAACAGGCTGTCTAGGTTGGTCATAACTTTTCTCCCAAGGAGCAAGTGTCTTTTAATTTCACGGCTGCAGTCACCATCTGCAGTGATTTTGGAGCCCCCCAAAAATTGTTTCCATTATTTCCACATTTGCCGTGAAGTGATGGGACCGGTTGCCATGATCTTAGTTTTCTGACTGTTGAGCTTTAAGCCAAGCTTTTCACTCTCCTCTTTCACTTAAATCAAGAAGCTCCTTAGTTCTTCTTCAGTTTCTGCCACAAGGATAGTGTCATCTGCATATCTGAGGTTATTGATATTTCTCCCGGCAATCTTGATTCCAGCTTGTGCTTCATCTAGCCTGGCATTTCTCATGATGTGCTCTGCATATGAGTTAAATAAGCAGGGTGACAGTATGCAGACTTGACATACCCCTTGCTCATTTTGGAACCAGTCTGTTGTTCCATGTCCAGTTCTAACTGTTGCTTCTTGACCTGCGTATAGGTTTCTCAAGAGGCAGGTCAGGTGGTCTGGTATTCCCATCTCTTTAAGAATTTTCCATAGTTTGTTGTGATCCACACAGTCAAAGGCTTTGGCATAAAGCAGAATTAGATGTTTTTCTGGAACTCTCTTGCTTTTTTGATGATCCAGTGGATGTTGGCAATTTGATCTCTGGTTCCTCTGCCTTTTCTAAATCCAGCTTGAACATCTGGAAGTTCATGGTTCACGTACTGTTGAAGCTTGGCTTGGAGAATTTTGAGCATTACTTTACTAGCGTGTGAGATGAGTGCAGTTGTGTGGTACTTTGAACATTGTTTGGTGGGGATTTGAATGAAAACTAACCTTTTCCAGTCCTGTGGCCCCTGCTGAGTTTTCCAAATTTGCTGGCGTATTGAGTACAGCCCTTTCATAGCATCATCTTTCAGGATTTGAAATGGCTCAACTGGAATTCCATCACCTACTAGCTTTGTTCGTTGCGATGCTTCCTAAGGCCCACTTGACTTCACATTCCAGGATGTCGGGCTCTAGGTGAGTGATCACACCATTGTGGTTATCTGGATCATGAAGATCTTTTTTGTATAGTTCTTCAGTGTATTCTTGCCACGTCTTCTTAATATCTTCTGCTTCTGTTAGGTGCGTACCATTTCTGTCCTTTATTGTGCCCATCGTTGCATGAAATGTTCCCTCGGTATGTCTTACTTTTCTTGAAGAGATCTCTAGTCTTTCCCATTCTATTGTTTTCCTCTATTCTTTGCATTGATAACTGAGAAAGGCTTTCTTATCTCTCCTTGCTATTCTTTGGAACTCTACATTCAGATGCTTATATCTTTTTCTCCTTTGCCTTTAGCTTCTCTTCTTTTCTCAGCTATTTGTAAGCCCTCCTCAGACAACCATTTTGCCTTTTTGCATTTCTTTTTCTTGGAGATTGTCTTGATCAGTGCCTCCTGTACAATGTCACGAACCTCAGTCTGTAGTTCTTTAGGCACTCTATCAGATCTGTTCCCTTGAATCTATTTTTCACTTCCACTGTGTAATCGTAAGGGATTTGATTTAGGTCATACCTGAATGGTCTAGTTGTTTTCCCTACTTTCTTCAATTTAAGTCTGAATTCGGCAATGGGGAGTTCATGATCTGAGCCACAGTCAGCTCCTGGTCTTGTTTTTGCTGACTGTATAGAGCTTTTCCATCTTTGGCTGCAAAGAATATAATCAGTCTGATTTTGCTATTGACCATCTGGTCATGTCCATGTGTAGAGTCTTCTCCTGTGTTGTTGGAAGAGGGTGTTGGCTATGACCAGTGTGTTTTCTTGGCGAAACTCTGTTAGCCTTTGACCTGCTTCGTTTTGTACTCCAAGGCCAAATTTGCCTGTTACTCCAGGTATTTCTTGACTTCCTGCTTTTGCATTTCAGTCCCCTATAATGAAGAGGACATCTCTTTTGTGTGTTAGTTCTAAAAGGTCTTGTAGATCTTCATAGAACTGTTCAACTTCAGCTTCTTCAGCATTACTGGTTGGGGCATAGACTTGAATTACTGTGATATTGAATGATTTGCCTTGGAAATGAACAGAGATCATTCTGTCGTTTTTGAGATTGCATCCAAGTACTGCATTTTGGACTCTCTTGTTGACTGTGAGGGCTACTCCATTTCTTTTAAGAGATTCTTGTCCACAGTAGGAAATATAATGGTCATCTGAGTTAAATTCACCCATTCCAGTCCATTTTAAATCACAATTCCTAAAATGTCAATGTTCACTCTTGCCATCTCCTGTTTGACCACTTCCAATTTACCTTGATTCATGGACATAACATTCCAGCTTCTTATGCAACAGTTGTCTACACTGATACAAAGCTTTCTCTATAAACTGTCAGGGTGTCTCACTGTGCACTTATGCACACAGTGAGATTTATGCTCAGCACCTGCTTTTCTTCTGGGAGTCTAGAATTTTGGTATGTGTTTGGCACGAGGTGCCTCTGTGATCACTCCACAGTAAAATTCCTGGCTGCTAAGTGACTGATGAGCTTCCCTGGAAGAGAAAGGAACACATATGCCGTCACAACTTGTTGCTGGAAGAATTAGCACATCCTGTGTGACTTCACTGACAGAGGACCCTTGGAAACTTGGACTTAATTTCTTTGGGACTTTGTTCCATGAGCTTTTTCCTTCTTCTGATTTTGTTTTGTGCCTTTTTCCTGTAATAAACTGTAATTGTGAGTGTAAATGTCTTGTGAGTCCATTGAGTGATTCATAGAACTTGGAGGTAATCTTGGAGCTCTGACACACCCTCGATGTTGGATGACTTAATTTTTCTTTTTTCATGTTGTTTGGCATCATGATTTCAAATTGTCTGTTGAGTGTTTAGAGGTGTAAAATTTTAAAAATTAAAGATTAATAAGATGGTGAAAAAAATTGGGGGCCAATTGGAATTCGTAAAGTTCTTTTGTCTTACAGAAGTCTTACATGCTACTTTTCTTTTTTGCATCATAGTTATTTAAAAACTTAATCTGCTTTATTTTCAGAATTGGAGACTGCCTTTACCCAGAAGAAGACAGCTAGTCCATCTTTATTACCAAATGAAAATGGTATCAATGTGGAGCCAGATGAGGAGCCAGTTATTCAGAAACCTCGAAGGAAGACAAAGTAAGGATTTATTTGTCCTTCTAAATATTCTGCAGAGATACCCTGATGCTTAATTTGGAGCTCCCAAACAGCAGCTTCTAAGTCTTATTAAATACTTGTAGTTGTGTATCTCTAGGATAAATAGTACTACAAAGGTATTAGTTAAACTAATCTAAGGATAACTTTGAAAAGAGTAAGCCCACTGAGAAAAGTAAAATATTATATTTAAATAAATAAAATATTTTAGGAGCTGTATCTAAAGAAGAGGNACGCTGTTGTTCATATTTGGAAATGACCCTACACATAGTGATCAGTATCTATATAGAATCATATAATTTTAAGTCTATAAAGAATCTTTCAAATCTAGTTCAGTTACTTCATTTTCCAGATGAGAAAACTGAAGCCCACAGAAATGTAAGTGACTTGCTGTACATAACAGTTAATAACTGATCCATTGGAGTAAAAACTAAATTTTCTGACTCCAAATCCAGGGTTCTTTCCATTAGACTCGCAAGAACCTCCTTATTTGGGTCTATAAAAGGTCAGAAATCATCCATTTTTCTTACATTCTCCTTGATTACAGGAAAACCCAGCCAGCGGAATTACATTATGCCAATGAACTAGGAGTTGAAGATGAAGACATAATTACTGACGAGCAAAGTAGTCCAGAACAACAATCTGTATTCACTGCACCCACGGGCATTAGCCAGCCTGTAGGCAAAGTGTTTGTGGAAAAAAGCAGTAAGTAGGTCCTTATTTTGGAACATGAACCCTTTAAGAATTATACAAGGATATCCTTTGACCTAGGAATTATACTTTTGGAAATCTGAATTAAAGAAATAAGTAAAAATACGGATAAAAATTTATACATAAAGCTAATCATCATAGTGTTATTAATGAGAGCAAAAAACTGGAAAAAACCTAAATGTGAAACAGAAGGGGAGTGATTTCAGACAGTTTATGGCATATCTATAGAATGAAATCTTCTGCACCACTAAAAATAATGCCTAGGGAGAATTTTTCACTTCATGTTAAGATGCTAATGAAAAGTAAATATACATACTTGTAGTTAGATTTGAACTATAGAGAAATGCATAGGACAAAAGACTAGAAGAAAATATGCTAAAATGTTAATGCTTGTTGTTTCTAGGTTATGAGATGATTGGTAATTTTAAAAACCTCCCTCTCCCCCCACCCATTTCTTTATTCTCTGCTGAACTTTTACCAGTTTTCTGCAATTGGTGGTGATATTCGTGGTGGAGCAAGTAATGATATAAATTCTATCATTAAAAATAAATAAGAGAAAATACAGGATAGTATTGCCATATTAAATGAGAAATACAACATTATAGCTATGTTTTCTTTTAGAAAAATAGTTCTGACATTGTATATAGCACATTGTATGTAGTGTTGGTTATAACACTACATTCGTGGTATTTAAGAAAAACCTACTGAAAGCATGATAATAACCATATGTTAGTCCCTTGGATATGTTGTGAACATGCTGCCTAAAGAACTCATCTAAAACATAAAGGTTAACCCTTAAAATTTACAACTTAGATTTTGCGTGAATTGTTTTAGAATTCTGATTCCTTAAGAGCCCACTTTAGGGATCTTGGCGTTGTTGGCCAGTGAGAAACCTGTGACCCAGAGAGGCGGATTCACCCGGGGTCTCACAGTTGATAGTACAGAACTGGGACTTGGACCAAAGTTTCATGACTTTTAGTTAAGGGCTGTTAGAGGAGGCTGGCCGGCCCCAGTCCACGGGGTTGCCTAGTCAGACATGACAGCATGCACGCAGCAAGCGGCAGGACTAGTACACCAGGTGGCCATTTAATTTGCTTCAGTCTATGTTCAAGCATTGGAGGGTCTGATACTGAAGCTGAAACTCCAGTACTTTGGCCACCTGATGTGGAGAGCTGACTCATTTGAAAAGACCCTGATGCTGGGAAAGACTGAGGGCAGGAGGAGAAGGGGATGACAGGATGAGATGGTTGGATGGCATCACCAACACAATGGACATGGGTTTGGATAGACTCCGGGAGTTGGTGATGGGCAGGGAAGCCTGGCATGCTGCGGTTCATGGGGTCGCAAAGATTCGGACATGACTGAGTGACTGAACTGAACTGATTTTCAAGCAATATCACTCAATCCTCATTTTTATTCTTGCTCCCTGTAGCACAGAAACTTCCCTTAGTAAAGTAACTGACCATGGAACGTACCAGTGACTTGCCCAGCAGTTGCTTTTTCTTTGGGAACATTAGGTATACCACTTCTGTCTTTCCTTCTCCAAAGTGCCTGGCAGCCAGGTTTGGCAAAGATAATGGAAGCTTTCCAGTTTCCTGAGGTCCATTTGTGGATTGGCTGATGAATGAGAAGGAGCCTCCTTGTCTACAGTGGAAGCATAAAGCTCTGCTCACAGTATTGAGTTCTGACTCTTGAACTGACGGTTTCCATGGGACTCTTCTTAAGACCAGTGTATGAAACAATCCTTTTCTTTTCTGTGATCACAGAATGCCATACTACATACGCTGGCATCTTTTCCTGAGAAATTTGAAATGTTTTCAAATATTGACTTAACCTTTATAGTAGTAGGATTTATACTTTAATACTTGTAAAATTCTCTACATTAGAATATTTTAGACTATATCAAGTTAAAGGTTTCCAGACTTCATTCTGAATTACAAGTTCATTGTTGTATTTCACTAAATAAATTGATTTCCAAGACTGCTACTTTAACATCTATTTTGGGTTGAGAAGAAAGTACGTGGACATCATTTATTTCTCTTCAAGATTAAAACATTGTATGTTTTTAGCAACTGAGAGAAAAGAGACTTCTGAAATAGGAGCCGAATCAGGGAGAATTTTTAGACAAGAAAACAGTAAAATTTCAGTCTCAACATGAGGGTTCTTAAATGTGGAATAACAAGAAAGATCACCAGGGTTCTCTGCTGTGAGTTGTCTGTAATTGTGTGTTGTGTTCTTAGGGCGATTCCAGGCTGCTGATCGTTCAGAGTTGATTAAGACCACAGAAAAGATCGATGTGTCAGTGGACATGAAACCTTCCTGGACGACCAGAGATGTTGCACTGTCGGTGCATCGGGCTTTCCGGTGACTGATTTTGTTGGACTTTTCTAAAGACAAATGTTCCACAATTTTTTAAGTATTGGTTGTTCAATACTGTTAAAAAATTGACAACTTAAAATGGTGGGTGCATATATTTTTCAAACATTCAATTAGAGTTAAATGATCTGCCTATTAGTATAGAGAAAAGAAAAGCTTGTTTTTACTGTTTGTGAAATGTTGAACTTTATTCTTACACGTGAAGAGATTCGAAGAATGAGCTTTTTGCTTTAGTCTTTCGTGTATGTTAACAAAACCGTTTTCCATTCAGGATGATTGGTGTCTTCTCCCATGGCTTCCTGGCCGGCTGTGCTGTGTGGAACATTGTTGTGATCTATGTTCTGGCAGGAGATGAGCTTTCTGACCTCTCAAACCTTCTGCAACAATACAAGACATTAGCATATCCATTCCAGAGTCTTCTCTACTTGCTTTTGGCTCTGAGTACAGTTTCAGCCTTTGACAGGTAAGACTGTTGTGACCGTAGGCCCCTCTAACTTTCTTCAGAAGGAAGTGTTGAGCAAAATGTGTCCCTGAAAAACTATGACATTTTCAAAATAGAATTACAGGATATTAATATTATTTTGACTTTTTAAAGAGCCATTCTGTTTCTGTTCTTTTTGAGGGGAGGAGATGGAACTATTGTGAGCAAAAACAGACCCCAAAGTTAACCCGTTCAGCATCAACTCTAAATCCAAAATTTCATCCAAATATAATCAACTCAAAAAGTCCCAGACATACACACTGCTGTATCTGTAACCAAAAGGGACCTATTGTATAGACCATGGGACTCTGCACAGTGTTATGTGGCAGCCTGGATGGGAGGGGGGTTTGGGGGAGAATGGATACATGTATATGTATGGCTGGGTCCCTTCTCTATTCACCTGAAACTATCACAACATTGTTAATTGGCTATACTGCAATACAAAATAAAAAGTTAATTTTAAAAAAAGACCCAAACATCTTCCAATACACTGTATCAGGTATAGTCAAGACTCTGGGTATTGTATCAGTTTCCTAGGGCTGCTGTTAACAAAAGTACCACAAACTGGGTGGCTTGAAACAACAGGAATGTGTTCTCTCACAGTTTTGGAATCTGAAAGTCTAAAACCAAGGTGTTGGCAAGGTTGGTTCCATTTTAGAGGGATCCATGGAGAGTCTATTCCTGCCTGTTTCTTAGCTTCCAGTGGTTTCTGGCAGTCCTTGGTGTTCCTTGGCTTGTAGATGCATTACTCCAGCCTCCCCCTCAGTTATCAGATGACAGTCTTACCTGTGTGTCCATGGATCTGTGTCTCTTCTTATGAAGACACCAGTCTTACTGGATTAGGGCCCCTTGTAATGGCCTCATCTTAAGTTGACTGCATCAGTAAAGATTCTGTTTCCAAAGAGGGTCACATTCACAGGTTCCAGGGTTTAGAAGTTCAGTATGTCTTTTTAGGAACACAATTTAACCCACTAAGAAAACAACAGCTTATCACTCAATAATATGAGTAATAAAAGGAAGTAGAAGCTAATAAAATGGCTGATCAAGTTTGTTTCTTCCTAATGCTAAAGGAATGACGACTAAAATAGTCTTTAGTTAAATGTTTTGTGTGGCCTTTGTAGATAAGATTTTTTCATGTGTGTTAAGTGTAAACTGTAGCTACTTAAAGCTTCATAATAATGTGGTAGCATTAAAATAGAGAAGAAACTGTTGTCTAGAGACTACAGTTTTGTACAGTTTTGTAAGAAGTTTACAACTACACTGTGACAAGAGGCTTTTGTATTTTCTAGGATTGACTTTGCTAAAACGTCAGTAGCAATCCGAAATTTTCTTGCTCTGGATCCAAGAGCTTTAGCATCTTTCTGTAAGTAAATAATTTGATAACTGTAAATTTGAATCAGAAAAAAAGTATACTTTTATTTTTAAAATGATTTTATATTACTACTACCTAAAACAATTCATATCAATATTCAGTGGAATTTGTAATTAAACTATGGTAGGTATAATTTTGATAGAATTATTTTTCAGTGGAGGTTTAGAATTATTTTTCAGTGGAGGTTTATAATTATTTTTCAGTAGAGGTTATCTAACTTTGTAAAGTTTATTGTTCTGTATTACTTAATATTTAACTTTTGTGTTTTCTACTTGACATTAAACAAATAGGGCTGATAGGGCATTTTAGTAACAAATACTATTTTTTTTTTACCTTTTTGGTAATTTGGAGTAAATTTTGTTCTAATTATGAGAATATTAATAAAAGTAATTTTAGAACCTTGAATCATTTAATTTCTTAAATGATCTTCTAGATTATTGTCAGTCTAATGATAAAATAGTGAGTATCTAAAGCCCCTTCTCTACCTGTATTGAAAAATAATGTAGGACTATCCAGCCTATTGAAATTGACCAAATGAAAATTTTTTATGTCATCATTTCCCAAAGCTCAGATTATTTTTGACCTTAAAGTTATTTATAAATTCCAAACAAACTGGGTTTTAAAAATACATTATTGGTAATTTATTTGTCTTTTCTCAGTGTACTTTACTGCTCTTATATTATCTCTGAGTCAACAAATGACAAGTGACAGAATCCACCTTTACACACCTTCTTCTGTTAATGGTAGCCTCTGGTAAGAATTCATAGTAGCACTAGTAATTGTTGATCGTAATAATAGCAACAGTGGGAGGAATGGTGCTCTTCTTATTTTTTCACTCTTTTACTTGTTTTCACCTATAAATAGTAATAAGGGCCTTGTTTTTGTTTCTAAAATTGTGGCCAAAAAAAACCCCCTATTCCATTGGTTAATGGATAACTATTGTTATATACTCTTGCATTTTTAATGAAATGTTTTGTAAACAATGTTTTAAATCTTTTAAGGTATGGTTTTAAAATTCTCATGATATATATATAGTGTATTTCATAGGGAAGTTATATTTTATGCTTGTTATTTCTCTAGATAAGGATGGCTAATTTTTTTTTAAGTTTATAAAATAGATATATCTGGATATATGGATCACAATGAAGACATTTCTGATGAGTATTTCTGTACCTCTAGGGCAGAAGGAATTGAGGAGCAGGTTCTTCAGCCATGGATTGTGGTGAATCTGGTGGTGGCCATTCTGGTTGGGTTATCGTGGCTTTTTTTGTCTTACAGGCCAGGCATGGATCTTAGTGAAGGTATTAAAGAAAAAAATAGTATAAATACATCATAAAATCTTCTATAATGACTTCATAAATCTTCTTTTAATGGATATAGAATTATGTCATTTATACTTGATAGTATTATAACATTTCAATAACAAAAATGCATTTAAAATAACCCAAGAAGTATAACAAAGTGGTGAAACTGAATGCTGCAAAAAAACGGAGGAGTGTGTAGGAGAGCTGGAGTCTTGGAGCACTTAATGAGGGTTTCCACATATTTTGGAGATATTTCTTTTCTTGGACCCTTTCAGGTATTGTATAGAAAGTCTTTGCTCTTCCTTTCTCTTAGTCTCTTTCTGATCAAAGTATCTCTTGCTACTCAGTCGCTAAGTCGTGTCTGACCTTTTGCGAACCTATAGACTGTAGCCCTCCAGTCTCCTCTGTCCATGGGCTTTTCCCAGCAAGAGTACTGGAGTGGGTTGCCATTTCCTCCTCCAGGGGATCTTCCCGACCCAGGGATTGAACCTGCAGCTCCTGCTGTGCTTCCTGCATTGCAGGCAGATTCTTTACCACTGAGCCTCTCGGGAAGCCCATAAATTTGACATAAATGATACGCTTCATCTGTTAGCCTCTGCTAGATACATATTCAAGTGAATTTACTCTTACCTCCTCCTCTACCTGGCACAAATTCTTAACCCTTCATTGTCTAATGAAGTGTTTAGCAATCTTTAGTGTGCCCAGAGTAAAGTGAGATTTACTAATCTGTAGTCCTCAGACCCCTTTTGGAACACCTGAAGAAGAATCACATTTGCAAACTGCCAGTCTTTCAGCATTGCTCTGAGAACAGCTTAGTATTTGTATTGTAAGTTATGTTTCCTGGTGGATGTTCCACAGTTTCACCCTTGAATCTATTTGCTGTTTTCTGGACTTTGGCTATTATTTTATTCTT
>SJYQ01094212.1:64101-75468 GCA_006410935.1 Redunca redunca | reverse complement strand
AAAGAATTATAATTCTATTATATAATATGTCAATATTTTAAGACTGTTCATTAGTAAGTTATAAAACTCTTTGAGTTGCTGGGAAATCATTTTAAGTATGATTTGTTCATTTTCTCTCTCAGAGTTGATGTTCTCTTCAGATGTGGAAGAATATCCTGATAAAGGAGTTAAAGCCTCTTCATAGTGCCAACTCACCTTCTGAGTAACGACCTAGTATTTAGAATTTTTCCCATTCTTGTTTTTAAATGTATTTTTATATATGTACAGATGTATTTGGAATTAATTTTTTATTATATAATACTGGAAAATTTCTCAGGATTATGGAAAATGTTAAAATTGTGCAATTTATACCCAAACAGTAATTTCTATAGCATTATCATCTTTATGATGAAGAAGATAATGAACTAGAAACCAACAGGTGAAAGTGTTTATTTCCTGTTTTTTTCAGATTAGTTGCATTTATAATCATTATCTTTAAAAGCAGTAATACAGTGCTTTTAAAAAAGCCATAACTTTAGTGTTACAAAATATCTATCAAGTTTAAACATAAATTTAGAGAATAGAGAAGAAGGGGAGGAAAAGGACCTTCATTATTTATTTTTCATGTTTCCTGACTGAATAAATTGAAATATGAATTTTGTCATTTTTGAAACTGGTTCAGTGGTTGTGTATCATGTAATAAGTAAAATGTAATTTAGCTCAAAAGATGGCTAATAAAAAGGAAATGTAACTTTCATTTGAGAAGTTATATAATTGTAAAAGTTCATTTTTTTAAAGACCTATACCAGTAGTTCCCATATCTGGTTGCACATCAGAATCATTTAGGGAGCTTTAAGAAACATATACAGCAAAAGAGAAGCCAAGCTGGCCAAGAGTTCGGGAGAGTAAAGGAGAGGCCTGTGCACTTATTAAGTTAACACTCATTTGACCCCTGCAGACCTTTTCCCCTGCCTCTCTTTTTAAATGACAAGAAGTATGAGTAGAAACTCACCATACCTGTTCCCAAGTTCTTTGTCAGAGAGATCTTTGACCTTCACGGAAATCCCACTCTTCAGGTGGGTCCTGCACTGGAAGAGATCTCTTCAGAGCTGTATCTATTGGTGCCTCAACTGATACGAGACTTAGAGCTCAAGACATTAAGGCTTACTGTGGGAAAAGATGTCTTAGAGTCTCTTGAGCACCTCAGTAAAACTGAACCTGCCCTGATTAGCAACCCACTGAATGTTGTGGAACAGAAGAGGATTGATAAGTTGATGATGGAGTTGGATGGTGCTGAGAATAGGTCTAAATTTGATATACATGCCATACCAGGAACATCTTGCTTGTCTATAAGGTATTCTCTAGCTGCCAGGAGCTGCTGAAAAGGGAATCCCCTTACTGTTACATGTGTGTGTATGTCTGTATATATTAAGTTCTATACAGTTTTATCAATTGTGTATGGTTGTGTATCTACCAAGTCTAAAAGCTGTAAGAGTCTCTCATGTTGCCCTTTTATAAACAGACAATATCCTTCCTACATCCTTTCCTTGTACCCCTAACCCCAAGCCCTGGCAATTACTAATGTCTTCTAGGTCTTAAATCTTATAATTTCAATAATAATTTGAATTATACAGTATGTAATCTTTTGGGATTAGCTTTTTTTCTGCTCAGTGTATTCCCTGGAGATTCACCCATGTTATAAGGCCATAGTTCATCCCTTTTTATTGCAAAGTCACATTCCAAGTTATTGAAGTTTAACCATTTACCTGTCAAAGGACATCTGAGCTGATTCCACTTTTTTATTTATGAATAAAACTACTACAAAAATTTGTGTATAGGTTTTTGAATGAATGTGAGTTTTACAGATTTTATTTTCTTGGGCTCCAAAATCAATGCAGATGGAGACTGCAGCCACAAAATTAAAAGATGCTTGCTCTGTGGAAGAAAAGCAATGACAAACTAATACAGCCTATTAAAAAGCAGAGACATCGCTTTGCCAACAAACGTCCATATAGTCAAAGCTATGGTTTTTTCAGTAGTCATGTACAGATGTGAGAGTTGGACTGTGAAGAAGGCTGAGCACCAAAGAACTGATGCTTTTGAATTGGAGTGCTGGAGAAGACTCTTGCGAGTCTTCTCACAAGGTCAAACCAGTCTATACTAAAGGAAATCAACTGAGAGTATTCATTGGAAGGACTGATGCTGAAGTTGAAGCTCTAATACTTCAGCTACCTGATGCAAAGAGCCAACTCATTGAAAAAGACCCTGATGCTGGGAAACATTGAGGGCAGGAGAAGAAGGGGACAACAGAGGATAAGATGGATGGCATCACTGACTCAATAGACATGAGTTTGAGCAAACTCCAGGAGATAGTGAAGGACAGGGAAGTCTGGTGTGCTCCAGCCCATGGGGTCACAAAGAGTCGGACAAGACTTAGTAACTGAACAACAACAAAAACACCCAGGAGTACAACCACTGGGTTGTATGGTAGTTTTATGTTTAGTTTGTTAAGAAATTGCCAAAGTCTTTTTCTAGGGTGACCATACCATTCTACATATTCCCACGACATTTTGTGTGTTTGTGTATGAAGAACCCAAATCAATTTTTTTTTAAATGTCTCACCTTTATTTAATTTTTTCTCTTGAACGTATCATCCAATTTGTATCTCCTGAATTTCCAATAGCCCAGAAGTTAGGGCTAGAGATTTGGTTAGATTTAGGTTAGATTTTTGTTGCATCACATGAACCCTAAGGAAGTTGGAGTGTGCTGGTGGACAGCAAGTCTCTTTGAACAGTCATTAAACACGACCCAAAATGACAGCAAACATGTCAAGGATGTGGAGCTATTGTGTTGTGAGCCCTGAAGAGTGAAAAGTGAGGATCAGATTTTTACCTCCAAGAACTCTATTTTTTGAAATTAACAACTAATTCTAATAGTGTGAGCCCACTAATAGGAATATGCCAAGTAGAAGCTTGGAGATAGCAGTTAATTCTGCTTTGGGGGTATGTGTATGGGGTTATAAAACTTAACTAAAGGCTAAACTCTGAGGTGGCCGTTGAATAAAAGAAAACCTGATTCCATATAGAATAGCCATAAGAAATGATCCTGAGGTGGTATAGAGCATTTTGGAGTCCCTTGTTTTCTGTATTGAAGAATATTTTGTGGCCGATTAAAGAAACTCTGAACATTTCTGATTTTGTGTGCTTCAAAAGGTAAGCTGCATGAACACTGGGGCAGTGGGAAGAGTGGATGACGGTAGGCCAGGGACCCCTGCAGTAAAGCACTGTAGTCGTCTATGTGAGATACCCTAAATGAGGTGCCATAAAGAGGAAGAGTCGGGTTCAAATATTTAGGATTTGAATTCAAAACTGAGAAGTTTTAAGATTTTGTGGATATGACATTGCTACCTGAAATGTGTTTGGAACAGACGTCTGAGAAGGAAGATGAATATTAACATGTTGGGTTATGAATCTATGGGACAGTCGAGTAAAAGTATCCAAGTAGACTGTTAAAAATATAGCATCTGGAACTCAGAGGATAGTATTCGGAGGTGTACGGAGAAGAGAGAAGATTTATGATAGATTAAAGAGCAGACAGGAAATGAACTAAATTCAATCGCTGTGCTGAGGAGCTTTGCTGTCAGGCAGCAAGCTCAGACTTCCTTCAAAGGGAGGCTGAAATGGCCTAAGCAAGGGATTGCAGTTAGAACTAGCACAGCCCCTGTACCAGCCTGGGGCAGAGGCTGGCTTGAGTGTGCAGGTCACGTGGTGTGGGTGCGTGCACCGGAAAAGCGCGGGAAAGGTGGGGAGAGGGCTGCGCCTGCGCAGTAGCAGGCAGTCGGTTAGTGCGCAGACCTGCCCAGCCGAGGATGGAGGGATGGAGCCGCCCCGAGACATGGCTAAGGTTTCCAACACAGAAGATAATCACAACAGGCGGGTCCATTCCCCGTACACAGCACCATTATTTCAGAGAATTCCTCAAACCAACTTGGAAAATATGCAAGCGAGGGCGTCAGAATTCTCTTCTAAATCCTGGAAGGAACGGGGACAGGACAAGACCCCTAATCTGTCCAAAGTCGAGTCTAAGGAGGGTCCTGGGTACCGGCTGCTGAATGTAAGTGGGGGGGTCTGGCGGGTGGAGTCTGTCCCCTGACCCCCATAGAGGGTCAGGCAGGACCAAGGGGTCAGTGTGCCAGTGGGAGGGAGGGAAGCCTGCCCTCATTTGGAGAGTGGTATCACTTCATGGGAAATAGATGGGGAAACAGTGGAAACAGTGGCTGACTTTATTTTTTCGGGCTCCAAAATGACTGCAGATGGTGACTGTAGCCATGAAATTAAAAGATGCTTACTCCTTGGAAGAAAAGTTATGACCAACCTAGATAGCATATTGAAAANGTGGGGGACAGAGGATGAGATGGCTGGATGGCATCACTGACTCGATAGACATGAGTCTGAGTGAACTCCAGGAGTTGGTGATGGACAGGGAGGCCTGGCGTGCTGTGACTCATGGGGTCTCAAAGAGTCGGATATGACTGAGCGACTGAACGAACGAACGAATGAATATAAAGAAAGCTGGGCACAGAAGAATTAATGTTTTTGAACTGTGGTGTTGGAGAAAACTCTTGAGAGTCCCTTGGACTGCAAGGAGATCCAGCCAGTCCATCTTAAAGGAGATCAGTCCTGGGTGTTCATTGGAGGGACTGATGTTGAAGCTGAAACTCCAATACTTTGGCCGCTTAATGTGGAGAGCTGACTCATTTAAAAAGACCCTGATACTGGGAAAGATTGAGGGCAGGAGGAAAAGGGGACAACAGAGGATGAGATGGTTGGATGGCATCACCAACACAATGGGCATGGGTTTGGGTGAACTCCAGAAGTTGGTGATGGACAGGGAGGCCTGGCATACTACAGTTCATGGGGTCGCAAAGAGTCGGACACGACTGAGTGACTGAACTGAACTGAACACCTGAGGAAGAGTTTTCTTGTGGGGCACTGACAGTTATTTAACTTGTCAGAGTCCCGTTTAATTACTGCCTACCCTGAAGGGTTGTCTGAAGAACTAAAAGAGGTAATAATATAAAGTACTTAATGCAGTGCGAAGTAAAGCATTAATAGATGTTAGTTGCTAACATCATCATAATCATCACTGGGAATTCATTTGTCTAAAGGGCTCAACTCCAGAAACATCAGTTAGCTCTCTTTTCAATGCCTGAGGTTCTCATACATGGACCTGCAGCAACAAAACTGTATCAAGTCTGCAAAATGAATTATTGGCGTCCTGTTCTTAATTAGGTAAATTTGTATCTGAAGTGTGTGAAACTCGAGTTTAATTTCCATTTAGAGAAGCCAATGGCAACCCGCTCCTGTACTCTTGCCTGGAAAATCCCATGGATGGAGGAGCCTGGTAGGCTGCAGTCCATGGGGTCGCTAAGAGTCGAACACGACTGAGCAACTTCACTTTCACTTTTCACTTTCATGCATTGGAGAAGGAAATGGCAACCCAGTCCAGTGTTCTTGCCTAGAGAATCCCAGGGACGGGGGAGCCTGGTGGGCTGCCATCTACGGGGTCACACAGGGTTGGACAGGGCTGAAATGACTTAGCAGCAGCAGCAGCAGGGGTACTGCCAAAACATAGAGGAAATGGAAAAGGGGAATCAAACTGAAACTCACATTTTCAAAGTTTGTTAGAGTGTTATTAGGAAATTTTGCATTCTTTGTTGTTCTTAAGTTATTAAAAAATAGCACAGTATTTATCAGGAAACAATTCATATACATAAAGATATTGTTCTATCAGGAAACAAATGGTACACAAATTTAAGGAATTGAATTTGCCTTTCATTTTTATATTTAGATTCCTGATTTATTTGTAGTGTGTGGTATGCAGTCTGGATTTAATTTATTCTTTTCCCAAATAGATGTCCCAACACCATTTATTAAAAAAAAAAAAAAATCTATCTTTGCCCTAGAGTTTTGAGATGCCACGTTTATGCATAAGATTTAAGGCTTCCATATATGTTTCTCCCCACCCCACCTCCCCGGACTTCTTTTCTATTCCGTTGGTGTTTATCAATTCAAATGCCAAGACCTTACAATTTTTTTTTAAGAAAAGATAAATCCTTTGTTGTAGCAATCTTTAACATGCTAAATGCCTTGTGAATATTCAAGAAGGGAATATGAAATGCAGCATTTCCCAAGGCCAATCATATTTAGTAGGCATTTCCCATATATTTCATGACTCTACCTTGGGAAGAGTACTTAAGACCATTCTCTTTTATTTAAAGACTTAAAGTATGTTTTGAAGTCTGGTAGGGCTGGTCCCCTTCCCTCTTGTAGTTTTCTTTTCCTGTAACTTCCTGACTATCCTCACTCTTCATAAAANACCTTGGGAAGAGTACTTAAGACCATTCTCTTTTGTTTAAAGACTTAAAGTATGTTTTGAAGTCTGGTAGGGTTGGTCCCCTTCCCTCTTGTAGTTTTCTTTTCCTGTAACTTCCTGACTATCCTCACTCTTCATAAAAACTTTATTAACTTGTTTATCTCATAATAAAAGCCTTTTAAAAAACTAAAGATTGCATTACATTGATAAATTAAGTAGACCTAACATCTTTATGATGTTGGTCTCTCCTATCCAGACATGTTTTTTCATTCAACTTTACTTTTGTGTCTTTCAGAAGTGTTTTAAAGTTTTCCTCTTATGAGTTTTGCACATTTCTTGTTAAGATTATTCCTCAGGTGGGGCTTCTTCTACTTTATATACTTCAATTATTTATCTATATTAAGGCTATAGATTTCTGTAAGTTAATTTCATGTCCTGCTTCCTTATTGAATTTTTAAAATATTTGAGTTAGTAGTATTATTAATTCTCTAGGTTTTAGATATACTATCAGACCATCTTCAAATAGAGATAGTGTTACTTCTTTTCTTTCAATTCTCTTGCCTCTATTTGATTTTTATTACCTAACTGAATGGACTAAAGCTACCAGTTAGTAACATGTTGAGTCATAGTAGAGACAGTAGACAACCTTGCTTGTTCCTGATCTTAGTAAATGTTTCCACTATTTCCCCACCAAATGAAATATTTGAAGCTTCAAACTTCAAGTACTGGCTTAATTGCTATTTTTATGAGTGTTTTAACAGGAAAAGTTGTTGAATTTTGTCAGGGACCATTTATTAATAAAGATATATGGAGATAATTGCATAATTTTTCTCCTTATATCATAAGGAGAAATTCATTACTAGTGAATTTCCTATTAATGAACCAACTTATTACATTCCTAGAATTAGTCTCACTTGATTATTGCATATTATTTTCTTTGTGGTATTAGATTCTGTTTTTATTATTTAGTATCTTTGTATCAATATTTTTGTTATATTCATCTATTGGAGAAGGAAATGGCAACCCAATCCAGTATTCTTGCTTGGAGAATCGCATGAACAGAGGAGCCTGGTGGGCTACAGTCAGTGGGGTCACATAGAGTTGGACATAAAAAACCTGTTGATGAAAGTGAAAGAGAATAGTGAAAAAGTTGGCTTAAAGCTCAACATTCAGAAAGTGAAGATCATGGTATCTGGTCCCATCACTTCATGGGAAATAGATGGGGAAACAGTGGAAACAATGTCAGACTTTATTTTTTTGGGCTCCAAAATGACTGCAGATGGTGATTGCACCCATGAAATTAAAAGACACTTACTCCTTGGAAGGAAAGTTATGACCAACCTAGATAGCATATTGAAAAGCAGAGACATTACTTTGCCATCTAAGGTCCATCCAGTCAAGGCTATGGTTTTTCCTGTGGTCATGTATGGATGTGAGAGTTGGACTGTGAAGAAAGCTGAGTGCTGAAGAATTGATGCTTTTGAACTGTGGTGTTGGAGAAGACTCCTGCGAGTCCCTTGGACTGCATGGAGATCCAACCAGTCCATCCTAAAGGAGATCAGTCCTGGGTGTTCATTGGAAGGACTGATGCTGAAACTGAAACTCCGGGCGTGCTGCAATTCATGGGGTCGCAAAGAGTTGGACACGACTGAGCGACTGAACTGAACTGAACTGAACTGAAGTGCCTTCACATTCATCTGTAATTTTCTTTATGGGTTTAGGTATCAATGCTATGCTTGCTTTGTAAAAAGAATAAGAAAGTTTTTGTTAATGGTGCCATTGCTATTGCTATTGCTAAGTCACTTCAGTTGTGTCTGACTCTGTGCGACCCCATAGACGGCAGCCCATCAGGCTTCCCCATCCCTGGGATTCTCCAGGCAAGAACCCTGGAGTGGGTTGCCATTTCCTTCTCCAATGAATGAAAGCGAAAGGTGAAAGTGAAGTCGCTCAGTCATGTCCGACTTAGCGACCCATGGACTGCAGCCTACCAAAATTGATGCTGTTGGTGGTAAACAGTTTGAACAGACCATTTTCTATTTCAAAGAGAGAGAGAGAGAGAGAGCGCGCTAGCAATGAGCTATCACAAACGAAAAGCACTGGGCCCAGATGATTTCACAGGGAATTCCACCAAATTCAAAAATTAAGTATCCCATGGCACCATTGGAGAAGGCAATGGGTCGCAAAGAGTCAGACACGACTCAGTGACTAAGCACAGCACACAGCACACAACCTGCCGAAACTCTTCGTTTGTGAATTTTTTAAACAAAAGTGTTTCTAAATTTTTAAAGTGTGATACTGTGAGCTTCTAGGGTGCTCATAACACATTTGCATACACATAAAGTAACATTAGAAGGAAATATTTCCAGTAGTTTTTAAAGTGTTCTCATCTTAACATGAGTTAATTTCAAAAAGATAGTTATTTTCANATAACACATTTGCATACACATAAAGTAACATTAGAAGGAAATATTTCCAGTAGTTTTTAAAGTGTTCTCATCTTAACATGAGTTTATTTCAAAAAGATAGTTATTTTCATACTCATTAAAATGTCACCACCTTACTCTGAAAGGACAGATTAAGAAGTATATATTTTAAAATATTTGCTAGTTTGTGTACTACTGACAGCCATCGAAGAAAAGTTTAGCAAGTTGAAACATTTCTTTTTGTAAAACCAAAGTGTATGATGCATCTTTATGTTTACCAACTTTTTAAAAGGGCTTTGCCATGAAATTTCTTGTGATCAATGTTTATCTATTTGCAAAGTGAACTAAATATTCTACTACTCAAGGTAATGTAATTGATTGACCTACTTAACTAGCAAATGCAATACCCAAACTGTTTTAAAGAATTCCATGCACCTGTAGCTTGTACAATAAATGACAGTATCTGACCAACTGAATAAATTATTGTTTTTCCATGTATAAGATATGTGCAGAGAATGAGTAAAGATAAACTCCCTCTTCTCAGCATTTGTTTTTCTTATAGTGAAACTGGCATTGTTTTTTCACTTGTCTTCAACACTGGCCTGAACTTCTCAAGGGCAGGAACATTACAAGCTGAAATCAGCACAATGCCAGGCATATAATCCTGCCAGTACACTAGTGAATGCTAATTGATGTAAGGATAGTGAGGTTGCCATTAGCGCTAGGAGGGGGAGAATGCTGGGAGAAGGTAAACCTGTAGGCTGGTGGGTTTCCAAAGAAAACTGTGGAAGGGGGGAGAGTGGTCCAGAAAGGCCGTTGGAAACAAAGTGCAGAGCAATGTAAGTGAATGTAGAGGCTTTTAAATAGAAGTGCCAGGAGGGACTTCTGTTCAAGGTGGGGCCAAAAGCAGCAGAGATAAAAGACAAGTGGAATTAATTGGAATTAAAATTCTCTGCAGGTTCAGGAGAAATTCTACGTGGTGTCAGAGGCTTTATGAGACTAGTCTTTAGAAGTTTTGTTCAAGGTTCTAAATAGAATATTGGCAAAGAGTTGTTTTGCTCATGCTGCTGCCATTGAAGAGCTCTGCTCATATGAGGAAGGAAAAGTAAAAAAGATAAAATGAGGGATTGTTAAGTAAAATGCCAAATTGTTAAGGCTAAATCGAGTATTAGTATTCTAAAGAAGTTTTTCCTAATTATTTTGTAGTTACTAAGATGCATTTTCAAAGTAGACTTCCATAAGAAGGTCATTAAAACAGAAAGTATGGTGTTCCATATTAAATACACATAGACTGTACACAGATTAATATTTTTGTAACAATACAGTAATTGTCATTCAGTTAGCTTAACCTTTGAATTAATCATTAATGAAAAGCACATTAAACCAGTCAGATGCAACGATAACAAAATGATCCAAGATATATATTAAAAAAATGTTTTCAGTACACCTCAAGTATTTGTTCTGTCCTTTTAAACAAAAATTTCAACATAACTAAGGATTTATGCATATTATAAGAATTAAACAAATGATTCTTAAAAGACACATAACAACAAATCTTTTGGGAAATTTTTCTTTATAGATAAGACCATGTTGATTCAAGTTCAGTAATGGTTGAGAATAAATATACTTCTCCTTTTTTCAGGTTAGATTTTTAATAGACCATTTGTTCACTATTCCCCTCACCTTTCCTCTCTTTCCCCTTCCCATCCCTTGCTCTTTACTTTAAAAATCTACATTAAAATGTCTTGTAATTTTTAAATGCTAACCATTATGTGTAGTGACTAGAGCTTTTAAAAACAAAATATCAACCCACAGATACCAATTGATTGAGTTATTCTGGATGAAATCACACAACCAAAAACCAAAAGCCATCTATTTATTAGTCCTTTCCAGGGTACCTGCTATTCCAAAGGATGTAACTGCAGTCCCTGCAGTGGCTGATAACTGAAGGAATATTGAAGTAATTTGCACCAGGATTACTGCTGTTTGTGAGATACAGGATCTAGTCCACATTAGATTGAGATGATCATTTTTTGTCAGCAAGGATAACTCACTGTTCATGCTGTTATGTACGTCTCTCCAGTCTCACAACACATTTTGTTTCTCTGCTAACTTAATAATAAACTTGGGGTAGAGATGAGTTTTCAAGTCATAGAATATATAATACTAAAATATATAGTATCTGATACTAGACACTCATAAAATACTTGTTGAATTGAAGTGATATTTTATCTAATTATATTCTTCTTTGCCTTCTAAAGTCTCAACTTATTTACATTGTAGATGCTGAGAAAAACTCTTAAAGGGTCTGAAAATAAAGAACCAGAAGTAACACATGAGGCACCAAGTTTGGTGCCATTTGGGGATGTGGTATGTATGACTACGTCTCGATAAACCCATATAAATTGTTTATTTCATATGAAGACAATTTAATGTTTATTACATGGTATCAAAAAGCATGAATAGAAAATGGCTGTCTCTGATAGCCATATTCATGAATTTTTCCTTTTTATGAGTCAGATAAGCATTCTAATAATCACTGAAATTATAGAAAACATTCTGATTGGCAGAAAAACTGTTATCTGTACTA